>CM040245.1:69430050-69704136 GCA_022545495.1 Chrysanthemum lavandulifolium | reverse complement strand
ATGCATCTTGCGCATCAATGATGACTATGTTTTCAATGAATATACCGCATGTGCTCCCGATGATTCTCATATCTCGAATCGAATGCCTATAAATAACAAGTTGCTATTTATGAACAACGCTAAGTTTGAGTTAACTACCCGTGAGCGTGAAATGGATGACCAAACGCTGCACAATTATTAGAAAAAGAAATTTTAGAGAAGAAGTGTTAAAACAAGAGTTAAACTCCTTACAAGAAAAGCTTTCTAAAGCTGTTAAGCAAAAGAATGAGATTCAAGATAATGTTAAAGTGCTTAAACAAGAATTTAATGCTAAGGAATCAAAACTTTTGAATGACTTTTCTAATCTAAAAACTTTGAAAAACAAGCTTGAAAATAAGTTGTACGTACAAGGGAATACCATTCAGAATGCTCACATGATCACTATGCATAGAGTCTTAAGCGATAAGCATAGTATTCCCCTAGTAGAGGAGCCAAATCCCGAGAATTATAAAAGGGCTAAAGCTTTCCATCCGATTGTATATGATGGTAATGAGATCCTTAAGCCTAGGAAAACACCATCATGTATTGGAAGCACGAAAGAGGATAGAAAACTGGAAGATGCCTCTAGGGATAAAATGGATAAGAAGCTAAAAGATCCTGAGTGTAAAAACCAAAACATAACTATCAAACCACATGAGTACACAAAAGAAAATTGGATCTCCTGAGCAGGGTTTAAGCCGCAAACTCAATTAACCCTGTAACAAAGAAAATTTGGAAGAAAGATATGGATAAGCAAAAGCAAATGTACTTGTTGAAACAAACCTCCCTTAGGAAAGTGCTCAGACATCTTGATATCCTCCGAATACACCAATGCATTTAGTTCATAGAACTATTTCCACTAATAGCAAGACCTTAATCAACTTGTATGTTGTCTATCAATTATTCGTTGATTTTGAGAAGACATGTAAGAAGAGAATCACACCTACATGGATAAGCGAAGGGAAAGGGGTTTGAGCAAACTAAAGAATTGATGAGTGTCTAAATACTCATCATTTTGTACAATCTAAACCGCAAAATCATCCGAAAACACTCAAAATGCATCAAATTGATGATAATATCACAAATCGGTGTTTTATGAGTTTTAAATGCAAAATATCAAAATCGGATGAAAATGATTCAAGTTTGCAAAATTGGCGCTTTAGTCCACCAAGTTTTAAAAGTTGTCAAATCTAGTCCCGGAATTCAAAAATGTGAAGTTGTGTCATTCAAGGTCCCTAAAATATTCTAAGTTGTTAAAATTGGTCCTTGAATGATTCTTTGGTCAAATGGCGTGAAAGGTCCTTAAACTTTGAAAAATTGCAAAATAGTCCTTGGATTTCTAAAATGGAATTTTATGCAAAAGGGTCCTTGTACTATCAAAGTTTGTCAAATTTGGTCCTTGTGATAAGTTTGGAAATGTGGCATTTTCAGTCCTCATGTTTGGCAGATTTGCAAGTTTGGTCCTTGGGTTAATAAGCTATACCAAACGGATCCTTTTTATATATCAAGCCCAAATCCAATCCTTTGGCCCAAAACCAACCCAACCCCGTTTAATATTAACCCTTTGGTCAACGAAAGTCAAACAGGCAAAAATACCGCCCTACTGTTCATCTCCCTCTCATTGCCTGAATCCCAAAACCAGTCATGGTTTTCCATGATTTTCTCCAACCCCCCCCCTTACCTTGTCCCCTCCACCTCCACTAACACCAAAAACTCTTAATTGATTGAAACCAACCCAATTAATACTAAAACCTGCTCAAGAAGAATTTGGCGCCAAAATCCACTTGGACGGTTTTGATGAGTTTCAATGATCCAATGGCTCAGAAGTGGTGGGAAACAATCAGAGGTCATCAAGGAGTCCAAAAAGTCATTATATAGAGGAAGAGATGCAATGTATATCATCATCTAGAGTTTTTTAGTTTTAAATATGTCGTTTTAAGCACTTTTCAATTTTCAGTGTAATTTAAGCTTTCTTAGCACTTTGTTTAAGTTATTTCAAGTATTTGTGAACTATTTTCGTTTCAATATCAAGTTTTAAGTTGCAAGTTCAATTTATGCGTTTCATTTCAAAATCTCATGTGAATCAAAGGTTGTTGTAAGTTGTTTGTATGGATGAAATAGATCACATAAGCTCCTAGAAAGCTTATTCAAGCTTTTAGAAACACTAAAAGTCGGTTTAGAAGCAAAATCAAAATCACCAAAATACAAATTAAATAGTTGAAAATCAAAATCATATGGAAATGGTGTTCACAAATTTGGAGCAGGGTAAATCTTGGATGGCCTTGGGTTAGAAGCTTAGTGGTAAGCTAATAGGGGTGATTATTGGTCCTTGTTCTCAGTTTTGAGCTTGGAAGCTTTTGTAAGCATTTTTATTCATTTCTGCATTTCATTGTTGTAGTTGATTAGTAGTTGTAATTTCTGTTTCTTTGTGTTAATTAGTCCTAGTTAAGTGTATTTAAGTATTAAAATCAGTTGGTTGCTCTTCTTAATTTATAGTTCATAAAAATATAGTTTTAACAGTTAAAAGTGCACAACTGTCTTTTCTAGGTTTCTTGTTGTTAATGTTGTTGTTTCATGCTTCATTAGTCCTAATATATGATAATACATGGTCTTGAATCAGTTTCATGGTTTAAATTTGTAATTTGCTTTGAAAAATTCCATAACAGTCATAATAAGTGGTGTTTGGTTTAACTTGATTCACTGTGTTAGAGCTTGTACTTTTGGTTGTTCTGAGTTCAATTTGATCATAATAACTCACTGCAATAAGAAAAACCAGTGGTCTTTTGGTTAAAAGTCAAAATCTCATTTGATCACATCTTGTGTGTCCACTGTTGAAGTTTCATGATCTATGATCATTGTTTTGTGTTTACAAGTTGTTCATATTGTTCAAATCAGTTTTAGATCATCTTAAAACAACATAATTAGTGAGTAGTAGTGAATCAAAGTTCAATTTAGTCAAATCCTTTGGTTTTTATCAAAAAGTCAAATTGTCATTTGGTCGTTTTTGAATAAACTTTAGGATTTCACTGTGTGTTTAATAGTGAGATTTAGCTTAAAAGCTTTTGGGTTATCAAAGTTTAGTTGCTAAACAAAATTAGAAAAATACTAGTTCTCTGTTAATCAGCTTTTTAAGTGCTTTTTAATTAGCTTATTGTTGGTACCTGTTCGAAAAAGTGCCCTGTGCACCAGTTTCATAAGCTAAATCATAAGCTCACACAGAGCTTAATTGTTGTTCAAATCCTGTGACACTTGGTTCTTTGGAAAGCCAACCTGGCCATCTTGAGGTCTCAAGCTTGGTTTTTCCTTTTCTAGCTTGTTTGGTAGGGCTGCAATAAGCTCTAACCTTGTCCCATTTCTGTGTTAATCATAAGTGCTTATTGTCTTTTAAGTAGCTTTTCAGTATGCTTGTCTGTGTCTTTTAACTTCATTTTAGTTCACCTAGCTTATTTGCATCTTATTTTAGCTTTTGTTTCAGCTTGTGAGCTTGTTTGAGCTTATTTCACCAAAATAAGTTCTTGAGCCCACTATTGTGATCATAAACTTGTCAAACTGCTTATTTGTGATTTGTAAAATTTTTGTGTTTGTTAAAGTTTCATATTTTAAGTAGTTAAGTAGTTTTCAAAAAGAAAATCCAGAAAAATATCAATTTAAAATCAGTAATAGTGTTTATTTAATAGGTTTTAGCTTTTTGATTTTTCTTTTCATCTTATTAATAATCAAATCTTGTTTTTATATTTTTCTTAGTTTTCTGTCATCATATAGTATTTTTAGAAAAAGTTTCATAATTTTCCTAATCTTTTTAGTATTTATTAGAATTTTAAATAGTTAAAAGTATTAAATAATTAGTAATAAATAATTAAAAAGCATAAAAAATATCTTTTCAGTTTTAAAATTAGTTTTATAATATTTTAGATTTTTCTCAATCATAATTTTATTTTTCTAGCCTTATTTTGTATTTTTTTCTATTTTAGAGTATTTATTAAATAGTTAAAATAATTTTTAATTAATAGTAATTAAATAAATAGTGGTAAAAATAATTTTCTTTTTCTAATAAATTTCTTTTATTTTTAGGTTTCTAAAAATGTCATTTTCATATTTTTAGGTCTTTTATTTCTTAGATTTTACTTTTTATTTTGTGCGTGTACGTAGTTTTTAAACATACGTTTTACGTTTGTTATATCTGATTGTTGTGCTTTCCAATTCTGTATTCCATTCCATTCCAATCAATCAGTAGTGTAAAAATTCAATCCAAAACCTTTACTAGTCACTATCTTTAGTGATCACTCTATCATCTGATCAAGTGTTTGCACACCATTGAGTCTCCGTGGGACTTAACGACCCGGGAATTCATTATATTCTCTGATCTTCATTGTATTTGTGTTTTAAGCAGTTTTAAGCTTCTTACGGTTAGCCATTCACAAGTGGCTAGCTTGTGTGAGGTAGCTTGACCTGCTTTTCGTACGAGATCAAATTTTGGCGCCGCTTCGGGAGGCTTTAGCGTGTGTTTAGCCATTTTCGAGACCCATTCTTGCACATATCCCACCATTTGTAAAAGTTTTTGTAAAGTTATATAAAATCTCAAAAGTTCATTAGCACTTTTCCTAAAGTGTTAAAACACCAAAAATATAAAACAACAAAACAATCGTAACGTTTTCTAGCTTGTATTGTCTTTAAGGTGATTCTTAAAACAAGACGATTTGGTTAAACGAGACGATCCAAAAATATTGTCCAAAAGTTTTTAAACCCTTTGCACAAATCATTACCTACGTCTTTTCGGTGGTACTTAATATATACATAAAATCAACCACCGCAAATCAAGGCAAGACACCTACTAACTGGGGTGTGACCATAATAAGTTCCCGAACATCGATTTAAAACTTGCCTTTGTGTCCTTGTGATTTGGTGTACCTTTTTCAAAGAAGCCATTTCATTTGTGATTATTGGTTAAGTTCACTTGTCATTTTGCCTCGCATTTGTTTTGAAAACCGATTTTTATACATAGTGCATGCGCACTCGTTCTTCCATTCTACAAGTCCACTTTACGAACTTGGAAACATTCCTCGTGAGCGTAGAGGACGTTCGCTCCTTCACCGTGATCGAGGAACGTCTACCACCACCACCGTCGAATGGCGTAAGATAAGCCCATGAATGAGCTTCTCCAAGCACCCATCGAGGGTTACGGAGATGCTATTGTTGTCCCACCATCGTGGTCGACACTTTCGAGCTCAAAACCGGGTTGCTTAATCTAGTAACCTAAAGCCAATTCTATGGTTTTGAGTGGGATGATCCTCATGCACACATTCGATGGTTTAACAAGATTGCATCTACCATCAAGTACAAGAATGTCCCACATGAAGCTATCAAGCTTCTTACGCTCCCATTTTCTCTGAGGAACAACCCGAATTGGCTTCGAGAAACAACCCCTCATTCTATTGAGACATGGGAGGATCTAGTCACCAAGTTCGTTAATCTAGTTCTATCCTCCATCCCGAACCACAAGTCTTAAGAATGAGATAATGAAATTTTTCATAGATTTGATGAATCATTCGGGAAGCATGGGATCGTTACAAAGAGTTGCTTTCAGGTCCGCATCATGGTTTTACCGAGTTAATGCAAATGGGTACTTTCTATAATGGTCTCAATCGGACTAATCAAGACTCTTTGAATGCCTCCGGAGGTAATTTCTGAGCAAGACTACCAAAGAAGCCTTGCAAATCATTGAGAACAAATCTCGTGTCCGCCTTTCCGAGCAAAGACATATCGGTCTCATCTTGGACCTTCTTCTTCTTCATCTCCGTGAGTACATCTAGCACCGATGCTAAAATTGACAAACTCACAGATATTGTTCGAGCTTTGGTTCTTGCTAACCAAAGAAAGTGACCTTCACTCGACACCAACACATGGTGAAGTGAAGAAAGTCGAGAGTTGTGTTACTTGTGGTGGTCCTCATGCATACTACAATTGTACCGCCACCGATGGTAGTCCATTTGAGGCCAATGCTCTAGCCGGTAGTTCACGGCAAGGAGGTAATCAATACCGTCCTCAAAATGAACCACACTACCGTGCTAACACTAATCGTGCACCACCGGTTTTAACCGAATCATAACATGCAAAACCGAATCGAACCAACCCGAATGAACCAAGGTTATCAAAACAAAGGTAATTTCTATCCCGCACCAAATCAAGGTTTCCAACATCAAGGAACCTTAATCAAAACAATTTCAATCGGGGAATCAATTTCATGGGAATATGAATCCTAATCAAGGAATTTTGGCTATAATCAAAACATACGACCTCAAATTATCCCTCCAGCTCCTCCCGCCATTGTCCCTCCAGACCATCATCCGATGAGTTATCAAGCAATTCATGAAATCCCAAGATGAAATGAACAGTTGTTGGTCGGTCGATTGTCGATCTTAAGAAGTCTTTAAATGATCAACCCTCGGGCTCGGAAAACTTCCGAGCAACACGATCGCTAACCCGAGGGGCGATGCAAAGGCGATCACAACCAAGTGGTGTTTCATATGATGGACCTGCTATTCCTACTACCTCTTCTTCTTCTTATCTCCCAAAGGTAGTGGAAAGTGAACCTAAGACACACAATGGGCCTACGACTCCAATGCCTCCTCCACTGTGGCAATGAGTCAAGTTACCAAGGAAACAACGGACAAGGTGCATTATTCAAGCCCACGGTACCAAGACACGTCCCACCTTCGGTAGTCCAACCTCAAGTTGTCCGAAACCCAAGTCAAATTCGGAGTTGTTTTGAACCTCCTGTAGCTCTGTTGAGAATCGAATCCAAATCTTCTATTCCTTACCCATCACGTTTGAATGAGCAAAGCTCGCGAGAAAGCCGGTCATCAAATGGACAAATTTTCCAAATTTTCCAAGAGTTACATTTGACATAAGCTTTGCGGATGCTATCATGTCGATGCCCAAGTTTGCATCAACTCTCAAACACATGTTAAGCAATAAGGAAAAGTCGTTTGAAATGGCAAAACTCCTTTGAACGAGAACCGCTCATGATTATCTTGAAGAAGCTTCCAAAAACTTGGAGATCCCGGGAAATTTCTCTTACCTTGTGTATTTCAGGAATGGTTGAATGCTTTGCCCTAGCAGATCTTGGTGCAAGCATAAATCTTATGCCTTATTCAAGATGGAAGAAACTTTCTCTTGGAACTTACTCCTACATGCATGACTCTCGAGCTTGCAGATCGTTCCATATCCCGTCCTCTTGGCATTGCCGAGGACGATTGTGAAAGTAGGAAAGTTCCATTTTCCACTAACCGTGGTTGTTGATTTTGATGTCGATCATCGGGTTCCTCTCATTGTTGGTCGAGGATTCACGAGAACGGGCGTGCTCTCATTGATGTATTTGAGCAGAAATCACATTGCGTGTTGGTAATGAAGTCGTCACCTTTAACCTTGATCAAACTTGAGGTACTCGCAAACTATGATTACGAGTCGGTTAACCGAATAGATATCATTGATGTTGCTTCGAAGAGTACTCTCAAGAAGTTCTAGGTTATTCTCATAATTCTGTGAGTGGGGATCCCACCACATTTTCTCAACCTATCATAGCCAATTCTACTCCTTCTCTCACTCCGTTTGAGGGAAGCGACTTCATCTTAGATGAGATTGAAGCATACTTGGCTAGTGATTCTGCTCCATGGGAAATTGATCACGCCCAATTGACATTGAGGGGACATACTCGATTGAGAAGTTGCTTAATGGTGATTTATCATCAACCCCTCACTCTAGTGATTCAATTCGATGAGATTATTCAAATGAGATTAACTGGAGGAGATATTCTTCTTGAGAAATTGTTAAATCATGACACTTCTCCTCCTCTCCTCCCATCAAACTTCATAACAAGGAAGTCAAATCGGTTGAGAAAATCAAGAATTTCCGAGGTTGAGCTTAAGGACTTACCTCCTCATCTCGAGTATGCATTTCTAGAAGGTGATGATAAATTACCCGTCATTATTGCTCGAGATTTGAGTAAAGATGAAAAGTCGCTCTCATAAAGATCTTGAAGTCACACAAGCAAGCAATTGCTTGGAAACTCTCCGATATTAAGGGTATCAACCACGAATTTGTACTCATAAAACATTGATGGAGGATGACTTTAAACCGGCAGTTCAACATCGAGAAGAGTAAATCCAAAATCCATGATGTTATCAAACAGAGGTTATCAAACTTCTTGATGCAGGATTGATTTACCCGATCTCGGATAGTCCTTGGGTTAGCCCAATTCACTGTGTTCCTAAAAAGGGTGGTATAACTGTTGTCACAAATGAAGATAACGAATTAATTCCAACTCGGCTGGTTATGGGATGGCGTGTTTGCATTGACTATCGTAAGTTGAATGACGCTACCCGTAAAGACCATTTTCCTCTACCCTTCATGGACCAAATGCTTGAGAGATTAGCAGGGAACGAGTACTATTGTTTCCTTGATGGTTTCTCGGGTTACTTTCAGATTCCCATTGATCCACAGGATCAAGAGAAGACCACATTCACCTGTCCATACGGAACGTTTGCCTACAAACGCATGCCTTTTGGCTTATGCAATGCTCCTGGCACGTTCCAACGATGTATGATGGCCATATTCCACGACATGATCGGGGAATCAATGGAGGTGTTTATGGATGACTTCTCAGTCATTGGGGATTCTTTTCAAACATGTCTCTCCCATCTAGATAAAATGCTTCAAAGGTGTGAAGACACCAGTCTTTGTCTAAACTGGGAGAAAAGCCACTTTATGGTCAAAGAAAGCATAGTCCTTGGCCATAAGATTTCCAAGAACGGGATTGAGGTAGATAGAGCAAAAGTCGATGTTATTGCTAAATTACCTCATCCTACTACCGTCAAAGGTATTAGGAGTTTTTAGGTCATGCCGGTTTCTATCGAGATTCATACAAGATTTTTCTAAAATCGCCGACCTATGACCCATCTTCTTGAAAAGGATGCTCCTTTTATCTTTTCACCGAGTGCATTGAAGCTTTTGAAACATTGAAGAAAAAGCTTACTAAAGCACCCATTCTCGTTGCTCCCGATCGACTTACCTTTTGAGCTCATGTGCGATGCAAGTGATTTCGCTATAGGTGCGGTCTTAGGGCAACGCAGAAACAAGCATTTTCACCTATCCACTACGCAAGTAAAACTATGATCAAGCTCAACTCATTACACCACCACGAAAAAGAGCTATTAGTCTGTGGTGTATGCGTTTGAAAAGTTCGCCATACTTAATCTTGACCAAATGCGTGGTGTATACGGATCACTCGGCTCTCAAATATCTCTTTGCAAAACAAGATGCAAAGCCGAGATTGCTTCGTTGGATTCTCCTCCTCCGTGAATTTGATATCATTATACGTGATAAAAAGGAGCCGAGAATCTAGTCACGATCATCTCGTCTGCATTAGAAAACCCTCACCAAGATGTTTTCGAGAAAAAGGAAATAAATGAAACATTTCCTCTCGAGACACTCAATACGGTTTATTTTCGTGGAAATTCTACCACCCCATGGTTTCTTGACTTGCAAATTACCATGCGGGTAACTTCATAGTGAAAGGGATGTCGACCCAACGAGAAGAACAAATTCTTCAAAGATGTTAAACATTATTTCGGGACGACCCTACTTATTTAAAATTTGTGCGGATCAAGTCATTCGACGGTGTGTTTATGGACGAAGCTATTGACATTCTCACGACTTGCCATGTTGGGCCCACCGGGGCCATCATAGTCCAAACTACACCGCCAAAAGGTGTTTGATTCCGGGTTTTATTGGCCCACAATCTATAAGGATGCCCATGAATTTGTCAAAGCCTGTGACGCTTGTCAACGTCATGGAAATATATCTCAAAGAAATGAAATGCCAAAAATGCCATTCAAGTTTGTGAGATATTTGACATATGGGGTATTGACTTTATGGGCCATTTCTTCGTCCGTGGTAACAAATACATACTCGTGGCTGTTGACTATTTGTCAAAATGGGTTGAAGCAAAAGCTTTACCTACCAATGATGCCCGAGTTGTTGTGAAGTTTTGAAATCTCTTTTGCGGGTTTGGAACTCCGAGAGCGATAATCGGTGATCGTGGTACACATTTCGCAATGACCAATTTGAAAGAGTCATGCAAAAGTATGGTGTTACCCACCGTCTCTCATCGCATACCACCCCAAACAAGTGGGCGGTGGAAGTTTCCAACCGTGGTATTAAAAAATCTTGAAAGGACAAGATGGCGAAAATCGTGCATCCTGGTCGGATAAGCTAGATGACGCACTCGGGCCTTCCGTCTGACTTACAAAACACCAATTGGGTGTACTCCATACAAGCTAGTGTACGGAAAGGCATGTCATCTTCCGATTGAGTTAGAGCACAAGGCATCTTGGGCCTTAAAACATGCCAATTTCGATATTCAGACGGTGGGTGATCACGTAAAAGTTCAAATGAATGAATTAAATGAACTTCGTGATCAAGCATACGAGAACTCTTTGATCTACAAACAAAAGACAAAGAAGATTCATGACTCTAAAATCAAGAACCGCGTTTTCAACGTTGGTGATCGAGTCCTTCTTTTCAATTCAAGATTGAAGATTTTCTGGAAAGCTCAAGTCCCATTGGTGCGGTCCATTTACTATCGCTAAGGTTTATCCTTATGGCACCATCGAGTTATCTCAACCCGATGGTCCTAATTTTAAAGTGAATGGTCATCGAGTGAAGCATTACTTTGGAGAGGACATTCCATCCATGGTTTTCCCGGATTTACAAACTTTCCCCATGAACCAATGAATGCGGGGATCGAGTCAAGCTAATGACTCGGGAATCAAAAACAATAGCACACACCATATGGGTTTTCACCCATATTTATGTCTTCTTTCTCTGTTCTACCACCCTAGTGTGGGGGAGTTGCCCCACATGTTGTATATGAGTTTTCAGCATCAAAAAAAAAATCTTTCAAAATAATGGCCGTAGTATTTCCCTTTCACGTTCTTTGTTTCGGCATAACGCGGTACTTTGAATATTGAGGCAATATTCATTTCTAAGTGTGGGGGAATTCTCACAATTTTATCATGTAATTATACCACCTAATTCCCCATTTTTGCCAAAATTTTTTTGGAGTAAGTGTTTTGCACTTACTCATTTGGTTATCATCCGCCTTGTCTAATAAACAAAAGGATTGGCTAATCCAGAGCAAACGGCTCTTGGTAAAGATATATCAAACCGTTTACGGCTTGCAATTTGCCCAAAATTGTATGGTATTCAACTCACCATATCCTAAAAAGTAAAAGAGTTGGCTAGCCCGCAAGTTTATGGCTTGTGGTAAAGGCGATGGAAAACCATAATTGGTAATCACTCACGAAAGATAATTCTAATAATTTATCTAAGAGTTTGCTAGTCCGAGCAAACGGCTTCGGTAAAGACAAATCAAACCGTTTACGATTTTATGTTTTGCTCAAAATCATTTGGTTATCATTGTACCAAGGTTCTTACTTGAGCTGAAACAATTGGCTACCCGTAGTGATGGCTTTTGGTAAAGAGTTTTAAAATCCATTAAAGATCTAAATCATTGCTAGGGACTAGCAATATCTCGATGTGGGGGATTGATGAGTGTCTAAATACTCATCATTTTTGTACAATCTAAAGCGCAAAATCATCCGAAAACACTCAAAATGCATCAAATTCGATAATATCACAAATCGGTGTTTTATGAGTTTTAAATGCAAAAATATCAAAATCGATGAAAATGATTCAAGTTTGCAAAATTGGCGCTTTAGTCCACCAAGTTTTAAAATTTGTCAAATCTAGTCCACGAATTCAAAATGTGAGTTGTGTCATTCAAGGTCCCCGAAATATTCTAAGTTGTTAAAATTGGTCCTTGAATGATTCTTTGGTCAAATGGCGGAAAGGTCCTTAAACTTTGAAAAATTGCAAAATAGTCCTTGGATTTCTAAAATGGAATTTTATGCAAAAAGGGTCCTTGTACTATCAAAGTTTGTCAAATTTGGTCCTTGTGATAAGTTTGGAAATGTTGCATTTTCAGTCCTCATGTTTGGCAGATTTGCAAGTTTGGTCCTTGGGTTAATAAGCTATACCAAACGGATCCTTTTTATATATCAAGCCCAAATCCAATCCTTTGGCCCAAAACCAACCCAACCCCGTTTAATATTAACCCTTCGGTCAACGAAAGTCAAACAGGCAAAAATACCGCCCTACTGTTCATCTCCCTCTCATTGCCTGAATCCCAAAACCAGTCATGGTTTTACATGATTTTCTCCCCCCCCCCTTACCTTGTCCCCTCCACCTCCACTAACACCAAAACTCTTAATTGATTGAAAACAACCCAATTAATACTAAAACCCGCTCAAGAAGAATTTGGCGCCAAAATCCACTTGGACGGTTTGATGAGTTTCAATGATCCAATGGCTCGAAGTGGTGGGAAACTATAAGAGGTCATCAAGGAGTCCAAAAGTCATTATATAGAGGAAGAGATGCAATGTATATCATCATCTAGAGTTTTTTTAGTTTTAAATATGTCGTTTTAAGCACTTTTCAATTTTCAGTGTAATTTAAGCTTTCTTAGCACTTTGTTTAAGTTATTTCAAGTATTTGTGAACTATTTTCAGTTTCAATATCAAGTTTTAAGTTGCAAGTTCAATTTATGCAGTTTCATTTCAAAAATCTCATGTGAATCAAAGGTTGTTGTAAGTTGTTTGTATGGACTGAAATAGATCACATAAGCTCCTAGAAAGCTTATTGAAGCTTTTAGAAACACTAAAAGTCAGTTTAGAAGCAAAAATCAAAAATCACCAAAAATACAAATTAAATAGTTGAAAAATCAAAAATCATATGGAAATGGTGTTCACAGCTGGAGCAGGGTAAATCTTGGATGGCCTTGGGTTAGAAGCTTAGTGGTAAGCTAATAGGGGTGATTATTGGTCCTTGTTCTCGCTTTGAGCTTGGAAGCTTTGTAATCCTTTTTATTCATTTTGCATTTCATTGTTGTAGTTGATTAGTAGTTGTAATTTCATTTCTTTGTGTTAATTAGTCCTAGTTAAGTGTATTTAAGTATTAAAATCAGTTGGTTGCTCTTCTTAATTTATAGTTCATAAAATATAGTTTTAATGTTAAAAGTGCACAACCTGTCTTTTCTAGGTTTCTTGTTGTTAATGTTGTTGTTTCATGCTTCATTAGTCCTAATATATGATAATACATGGTCTTGAATCGGTTTCATGGTTTAAATTTGTAATTTGCTTTGAAAAATTCCATATCATAATAAGTGGTGTTTGGTTTAACTTGATTCAACGTGTTAGAGCTTGTACTTTTGGTTGTTCGAGTTCAATTTGATCATAATAACTCAACGCAATAAGAAAAACAGTGGTCTTTGGTTAAAAGTCAAAATCTCATTTGATCACATCTTGTGTGTCCATCGTTGAAGTTTCATGATCTATGATCATTGTTTTGTGTTTACAAGTTGTTCATCTTGTTCAAATCGTTTTAGATCATCTTAAAACAACATAATCAGTGAGTAGTAGTGAATCAAAGTTCAATTTAGTCAAATCCTTTGGTTTTTATCAAAAAGTCAAATTGTCATTTGGTCGTTTTTGAATAAACTTTAGGATTTCACTGCGTGTTTAATAGTGAGATTTAGCTTAAAAGCTTTTGGGTTATCAAAGTTTAGTTGCTAAACAAAATTAGAAAAATACTAGTTCTCTGTTAATCAGCTTTTTAAGTGCTTTTTAATTAGCTTATTGTTGGTACCTGTTTTGAAAAAGTGCCCCTGCACCGCTTCATAAGTTAAATCATAAGCTCACATGAGCTTAATTGTTGTTCAAACTCGTGACACTTGGTTCTTTGGAAAGCCAACTGGCCATCTTGAGGTCTCAAGCTTGGTTTTCCTTTTCTAGCTTGTTTGGTAGGTACGCAATAAGCTCTAACCTTGTCCCATTTCGTGTTAATCATAAGTGCTTATTGTCTTTTAAGTAGCTTTTCAAGATGCTTGTCCGTGTCTTTTAACTTCATTTTAGTTCACCTAGCTTATTTGCATCTTATTTTAGCTTTTGTTTCACCATGAGCTTGTTTGAGCTTATTTCACCAAAATAAGTTCTTGAGCCCACTATTGTGATCATAAACTTGTCAAACCGCTTATTTGTGATTTGTAAAATTTTTGTGTTTGTTAAAGTTTCATATTTTAAGTAGTTAAGTAGTTTTCAAAAGAAAATCCGTAAAAATATCAATTTAAAATCGATAATAGTGTTTATTTAATTGGTTTTAGCTTTTGATTTTTCTTTTCATCTTATTAATAATCAAATCTTGTTTTTATATTTTTCTTAGTTTTCGTCATCATATAGTATTTTTAGAAAAAGTTTCATAATTTTCCTAATCTTTTAGTATTTATTAGAATTTTAAATAGTTAAAAGTATTAAATAATTAGTAATAAATAATTAAAAGCATAAAAATATCTTTTCGCTTTAAAATTAGTTTTATAATATTTTAGATTTTTCTCAATCATAATTTTATTTTTCTAGCCTTATTTTGTATTTTTTCTATTTTAGAGTATTTATTAAATAGTTAAAATAATTTTTAATTAATAGTAATTAAATAAATAGTGGTAAAATAATTTTCTTTTCTAATAAATTTCTTTATTTTTAGGTTTCTAAAATGTCATTTCATATTTTTAGGTCTTTTATTTCTTAGATTTTACTTTTTATTTTGTGCGTGTACGTAGTTTTTAAACATACGCTTTACGTTTGTTATATCCGATTGTTGTGCTTTCCAATTCGTATTCCATTCCATTCCAATCAATCAAGAGTGTAAAATTCAATCCAAAACCTTATCGATCACTATCTTTAGTGATCACTCTATCATCGATCAAGTGTTTGCACACCATTGAGTCTCCGTGGGACAAAACGACCCGAATTCATTATATTCTCCGATCTTCATTGTATTTTTGTTTAAGCGCTTTAAGCTTCTTACGGTTAGCCATTCACAAGTGGCTAGCTTGTGTGAGGTAGCTTGACTGTTTTCAACACAGATCAATGAATCATAAGGATCAACAAACGTGTTTATTTACCTGCTTTATCTCTCAAGAAGAACCCATGAATGTAGCTCAAGCATTAACTAAAGAGAGTTGTGTTGAAGCCATGCAAGAAGAACTACTTCAATTCAAACTTCAAGAAGTTTGGTTACTATGTGATCTACCAGATGGAAAGAAAGTCATTGGTACAAGATGGGTTTTCAGAGTTAAGAGAGATGAAAGAGGGAATGTCATCAAGAACAAAGAAAGATTAGTTGCACAAGGTTATAGACAAGAAGAAGGAGTGGACTATGAGGAGGTGTTTTCTCCTGTATCAAGGATTGAAGCCATTAGAATATTCCTTGCTTTTGCATCTTATATGGGCTTTCCTGTTTATCAAATGGATGTCAAGAGTGCCTTTCTTTATGGCAAGATTACGAGGAGGTTTATGTCAAACAACCTCCGGTTTTGAGGATCCCGCACATCCAAACAAAGTATACAAAGTTGTTAAGGCTCAGATGGCCTTCATCAAGCTCCTAGAGCTTGGTATGAAAGACTCTCCACTTTCTTATTGCAACATGGTTACAGGAGAGGAGCAATTGATAAGACTATGTTTATCAAGAGAGACAAGAAGGATATCATGCTTGTTCAAGTCTATGTAGATGATATCATCTTTGGAGCTACAAAAGCAGTCTATGGTGAAAGAATTTGAGAAGCTCATGCAACAAGAATTTCAAATGAGTTCCATGGGTGAATTAACTTTCTTTTTAGGGCTTCAAGTTAAACAATCAAAGGCTAGAATTTTCATTAGTCAAGACAAGTATGTCACTGACATTCTTAAGAAGTTTAATTTTGATGCTATGAAGCATGTCACCACACCCATTAAAGCTATCAACTCATTGGGAAAGGATGAAGATGGACAAGCTGTAGAAGTCAAGCTCTACAGATCTATGATTGGTTGTCTTATGTACTTAACTGCATCTAGACCTGATATCATGTTTGTTGTCTGTTTATGTGCAAGATATCAAGTCTAACCTAAGGTCTCTCATATGAATGCAGACAAGAGGATTTTTAGTTATTTGAAGCAACAACCTAAGTTAGGGTTGTGGTATCCAAAGGATTCACCTTTTCACTTGGAAGCTTTTTCGATAGTGATTATGCGGTGATAATTATGATCAAGATCAACCACCGGAGGATGCCAAGATCTTGAAAGAAGATTAGTTTCATGGCAAAGTAAGAAACAAACCATTGCAAAGAACATCATCCACCAAGCGTAATATGTTGCTCTGCCGCAAGTTGTGGACAAGTATTGTGATGCGTAATCAACTCTTGGATTATGGATTCAATTTCAAGAATACTCCTATCAATATTGATAATGAGAGTACAATTTGCATTGTGAAGAATCCTGTTTATCATTCCAATACTAAGCATATTTAGATTAGGCATCACTTTATTCGAGATTGTTATGAGCATAGGCTCAGTAATGTTGTCAAGGTCCACACAGATGACAATGTAGCTGATCTACTCACAAAAGGATTTGATGTTTCAAGATTTAATCATTTGGTGGTGAGTATTGGTATGATTAACTATTAAGCTACAATTAAGGGAGGACTTATTAGTTAAATAGTCCTATGCATTGTTTAAGGGAGGATAAACAATGTCTTTTAATGTCTTTGCCATCGAGAAGAAAAGGATGGAAAGCATCGCTTTTGTTTATCCGAAAGTACCGCTTACGTGAAAGCACCGCTAATCTTGTCAACGTCTTGCTCCAACGGTCAAAAGATGGGGTAAAATTCAAACAAACAAGAATGTATTAATTGGGTTGTGATTTTTAAAATCTTACCTATAAATAACTACCCTCCAATTTTCCCTCTCATCTTTATACTTATCAATCTTTTCCTTATTCTTCTCTTATTCACATTCACTATTCGCTGCACCCTTTTCTCTTATAACAACACTCAATGGCGAATCGAAACACAGTTAGTAAGCATAATATGGTGGCAAACTTGGACAAAACACCGTCCAATGTTCTTTTTCATGACATAATTGATTTCTCATTGGATCATCAATCAATTATGCCCTTTGGTTGAACATGATATTATTGAGCCTGGATTCAACAATTTTGGGAGACCGCTAGAACTCATATGGAAGATGATGAATCTTACATTCAAAGCTAAGCTTGTTGGGAAGATCGTTAGAGTTAGTGAAGCCTCGATTCGAGAAGATTTATTGTTTGATGATGCTGGAGGGCCATTCGTTTTGATAAACAAGTGCTTTGGGATACATTAAGGGATATTGGGTATGAAGGATCTCTCACTCGAAACAACCTTTAAGAAACCCTTGTTTAGTCCACAATGAAAGTACTTAGTTCATGTTTTACTTCATTGTTTACGTCCCAAGAGTACTTCATGGGAGCAATTTGGTTCTAATATAGCATCTGCTCTAGTGGGATTAGCTACCAATCGTCTTTTCAACTTTTCTAGAATGATTTTAGATGGTATGCTATCTCATATCTCCAATGGTTCACTATGGTTAATGTATCCAAGATTTGTTCAAGTTTTCTTGAACAAACAACTTCAGGATGTACCCAAACCTTCGAGCTTGTTACCTGCTGTTGTACAACCACCAAAGGTGTTCACTTTCATGGCTAGGAAGAGTGACAAATTCTCTGGGAGGAATACACCTTTGACTACTCACATGATGGAAATTGTACAAGCAGTTAGAGATGAAGCTGCTGCCAGTGAAGAACATGAGCTTTTCGGATCAAGAGAAGGAATTTCTTCTCAACGTACTGCTTCACAGGAAGGTACTGCAGCTCAACCTACTACATCTCAACAAGATACTGCTCTTGGTGATTCAAAACCAGAAGTAAACCCACCATCCTCTCCCAATGATTATACTTCCACAAATGGGTCTCAAACATCTCGAGGAGATGAGGGAGATATGCCTACTGAGGGGTTGGTTCTGGATAACTATGTCTTGACAAGAGAATTGGTGAGATTGAAGTAAGCTACTGAGGCTCAAGCTGCACAACTTATGAAGTTGAACAACAAATTTAGAAGATTGAAGAAATTTGTATGGCCTTTAGTTCAACATCACAGGTTGTGGGTCAAGTCTCAAAAGAAGAAAGGTAGGAAGTTTAAGAAGACTTCAAAGGGTAAGCAAATTCACAAGCGATCTTCATTCCAATTGGGAAGGATATTGAAGCAAGAAAATTTGAATGAAGATGCTCAACCCTATGAAGATGCTGATATTTTGATGATTCACAAAGGAAGCTAAAGAAATTGAGCAAACCGAGCCTCAAAGGTACCGAGCCTCAGCACTTGGTGTACAAAGTCTTCGATGATCAAGGTCTTGGTGATCAAGGTACCGCTCTTCAAGGAACATATAGACAAGAGCTAATTACACCAAGGACTCTAAATTTTGAAGAGAAGCTGGTCCTTCAACAGGTCCTACAAGAAGAGGAAGTTGATACACCCAAAGTAGAGCACACCGCAAGTGATGATGATCTTGTTGTACGATTTTGCAAAAATTTCACGACCAAGAGGTGTTAGTATTCACGAGTTGAAGAACAACCTCAAGCTTCTCAACCGCTTTAGATCCAAAGGACAAAGGCAAAGGCAAACCGGTAGAAACAAAGAAGAAGAAAAAGCTTACTTTGGCATAATCGAGCTATTGAAGTGGCTAAGAATGAAGAAGTCGCTAGGAAGCTACAAGCTCAATTGGATGTCAAGTTGCTATACCGTAAAAGCCGTTGTTATATCACAAAGACCACCAAGTATTGCTAAGGAAAGAAATGCCATGATGGCTTATCCAAGGGTCAAGGATATCTTGGATTACGTGTGAAATATTTAGAGATGAAAGATTTATATGATGATGTCGGAGAAGCTTATCAAAAGCAAGTTGATAGTATTATTTCTTTTAAGGATGATGATAAGCGTAAGGAGGATGCTAGAAAAAGAAGCTTAAAGAGAAAAGAACAATCGAAGATGAGCGACCATCAAAGAAGATAGAAGCGAGGATGACATGCTTGATGAGTGAGAAATTATTTAAGAGTTGTAGATTTTGGGCATCCTAAATCCAAAGATGCTGCAGAAGAAGAAGTCAAAGATGTCTACATTGGAAGTTGTAGAATCAAAGGATGGAGACTATCTGATGTTCCATAGAGAAGATGAAAGCTTCAGAGTATTTAATTTGCTATGGGATATACTGCACATGATAGATAGAGAGGATCTGTTTCACTTATATCAACTAGTGCAAGAATATTTCAAACATATTCCATCAACTGGAGTTGGCTTAGTCTTGCTAGGAGATCTGA
Organism: Chrysanthemum lavandulifolium; assembly: GCA_022545495.1. Taxonomy (NCBI): domain Eukaryota; kingdom Viridiplantae; phylum Streptophyta; class Magnoliopsida; order Asterales; family Asteraceae; genus Chrysanthemum; species Chrysanthemum lavandulifolium. Next base: position 69,684,784 of record CM040245.1, on the reverse strand, counting down.
GAACTATCTGGGAAACAGAAGAGACAAGCACTGATGAAATCTGGCTAAACGAAGAAGTTTGGGAGATTACCAGCTGGAGATTCTTTGAAGAATCTGGAGTGCATGTTTTGGAATTAGAAGATGGCACTATGATCCATATGTTAGCAGAAAGAAGATATCCACTGACAAGAGATCTTATGAGAAGAATGCTAGATCATGGTATGGAAGTTGAAGAGAGAATGAAAAATTTTATGGTGATCAAATTGTTTATCAAATGGACGACTATGGTGACGATGAAGCATAAGTACCGATATGGCTCTTAATTATATAAATTTTACTTTATTGAAAGTATTTGGACAAACAATTACTTTAACCAAAGTATCGCTTAAAGACAAAACCAAGAAACGATTTTTAATAAAGAATAAGCAAACTTTGTTAAGCTTAAAATATTTTGAAACAAAAGTTAACAAAGAACAAATGGTTTTGAGATGGTTACAACAAAGGTTATCATCCACCATGTTTAACAAAAGGATTGGCTAATCCATGAGCAAACGGCTCGTAAAGATATCTCAAACCGTTGATGGTTGACAACTTGCCAATAAGTTGTATGGTAATCAACTCACCATATCTCGCAAAAGTGAAGAGTTGGCTAGCCCACAAGAAAATGGCTTGTGGTAAAGGGCGTGGAAAACCATTTTATGGTAATTAGTTCACCATGGTTGCAAGAACTAACTAGTCCAAAAGGGTACGGCTTTTGGTAAAGACAAAACAAACCGTTGATAGGCGATGATTTGCTAAAATCATATGGTTATCAATGTACCATGGTTTTACACACTTAAACATTGGCTACTCCGAGTTAATGGCTTTGGTAAAGAGACATCAAAATCCATTAAATTTTCAATGATTCACCTCTCACGTGAGTTAACACACCGGAAGTGATGAGAATAGATGAAACTTTATGATCGATGTACATTTTGCCATATGTTGCCGAGTAGTGAAAAGATGAAGATTGCGATAGTTCTTTGAAAAGGATTGCTTATAAAGACTACTTTGATGATGATAATATAAGCACGAGAGTTCAAAATAAATCAAGATAAAGACACAATCTTTCCTTGAAGACAAAGATGTTAATGATACATATATAAAGGAACTTGAAATCAAGCAAGTAGAATTCAAGTTAGGGGAGGATTGTTGGGATATAAAAGACAAAGCATCAAGAAAGTCAAAGTGTCAAGAAAGTCAAAATCTTGCTAAAGAAGAAAGTCAAAGCATCGCTCAACATCAAAGTATCGCAAAGCTAAAGAACCGCTATATCGTTTATGGAAAGCTTTGTTATTCTAGAATATTCTTAGTTTAGTTTTAGTATTACTTGTCGCAAGCATTGTAATTGTAAACCGACTAGATACTCCTTATGTCTATAAAAGGATCCCTAGATTGGCATTAGAGATACGACTTTAGAGAGAATATTAGAGTTATTAGGGTTGTTAGTGAATCTGTGTATCAAGCAGATTCAAAGTATTAATAAAATCGTTGAAGTTAAAGTTGTTCTTCTTAGCTTTATTGAAGTAGTTTCCGCATACTTAATAGAGTAAATTCAGTGTTTCATTGTTAGTAACTTAGGATTTATCCGAGGTTGCTAAGCCCTTACAAGCTACATAGTTATTTTGGTCAGAGTATATCGATCCAACAATAGTTTGCATTGCCATTGCTTATAGTTATTTTAATTAAAAGTTTTCATTCATTCGTAAATTTACCATTAGAAAAAACATATAAATGAAAAATATTTGCTCGCCATAATTATGCACCGGGTACCCGCCACAGCATTGTGCGGGTACCCTTCTAGTTGTATTTAAAGGCTGGAAACTATACGAAAGGCTATTGCAGGAAAGTATTGAAAGGCTATTTGATTGGTGCCAAACAGTCAAGCTAAATCACTCAAGCCTGCCACTTGTGAATGGCGGACCGTAATCGCCTTAAACCGCTCAAGCACAAATGCAATGAAGATCGAGAGTATAGTGTTTCTGTGTCGTTAAGTCCCAACGAACATGCGAGAATAGTCAAACGAAAGTGATCGAGAGGATTTGAACGGGAAAGGATTGTGGTTGATCTATACCTAAAGAAAGCCCATAAACTATGTGGATTAAATGCAAATTAAAGAAAGTTAAAAGATAAAAAATATTAAATAAAAGCTATCACTATATTTAAAATGATGTTTTTGTTTTTATGTTTTTATAAAAGCGAATTTAAAACTACGTAACGCATCAAAAAGAAAAAGTGAAACTTACACAATATTAATCCTAAAATATAAAATGATATTTTTACAAACCTAATGATAAAAGAAAATTTATAGAAAAGAAAATTATTTTTACAACTATTTAATTAATTATTATTAATTAAAACTATTTTAACTATTAAATAATTAACTAAAATACAAGGAATTAGGAAATAAAGCTAGAAAAATAAAATTAAGACTTAGAAAATCTAAAATATCAAAATAGAATTTTCAAAACTATTTTGTATTTTTCCGATTATTTTTCTATTTTCTAGGAATTAAATACTATTAAAAACTAATTAAATTATTTAAAAATACAAATTTAACTAAGAAAATATGGAAAATATTTTTTGGCTTTTATATTTATCTAAACTTAAGAAAATGAAAAATTATTTTTTGAACCTTTTCTTAATTTTTGTATTAAATGTTATTTAAAATACTTAAAACTAATTTAAATTAAGAAAATAGCAAATCAACCTAGAAAAATCTGAAAATTTCAGGAAAAGCTTAAAATAATATTAGGAAGCTAGGAAAATGGAAAACATGGGGTTGTGTGCAAGATATTGAAACGATGAGGAAGTGCTTATTGAAATAAGCACTGAATAAGCAAATGGAATCCAAAGTGAACCAACTGTGTATGTAGCAATATTATGCAATAAGAACCAAAATTCAACAAATATTCACAAGCCTAAACCACAGAATCACAAGTTGCTAAGATTTGGCTATATGAAATATAAGCTAAAAAGAATTTAATGGCTACTTTTGGACTTAAGCACAAGATTCAAGATCACCGGAAATGAAAACAAGACAAGGGATCTAAACTACACCGGCGGGAACATGCAAACCAAAAATCAGACCTTGCCAAGCTCAAATGAGCTTGTGGCAAGGGTGCAAGATCTCGCAAAGCCTCTGCAGAGCTTAGTGCCGCATGCACAGGGCACTTAGCACCATATTGACAAGCTAGAATGAAGCTCAAGAAAAATTCACAAAATTAAACTAAAATGAGGATAAGAAAATAGACCAGGTTGACTTTTTAAAATCACTAGTTTCATAGAAAATGACTCAGAAATGAGTCCAATAAAAATCACTCTAGCTTGGCCAAAACTGAGATTTTCAGTTTGACTTTTGACATAAAAGTGGAAAAGTTGACTTAAATGAGATTTGAAGCCAATCCTAGGACTGATTATGATCTAATATGATGAAATAGAGCTACTACAATCGCCTTATGTATTTTGAACACAAAATGAGCTTTTGCTCTTTCAAAATTTCCAACAAGAAAGCTATAAGGACGGTGGATGTGTAATTTGACTTTGGAGCAAGTGCAGACAAGAACTTGACTCAAATGAGTCAATTAGGACTAAACAAACTTGAAACAACAATTTCTAATCACCGAGCTAACCTATGATGATTGTACAAAGTCGATCCAAACACCATTTTAAGGACTGATATGAAAGTTTAATGATATAAACTACTGAGTTAGCTAATGCCAATGATTAAACAGAGTCTACATGACCATTATACAACTACTCAAACAAGTTTAAGCTATCTATAACTACATTTACAAGTCCAAACAAAAATTGCCATATGACTTGAAAACTGAAAATGATAAAATCACTAACCACAGTCCAACTGCTTGCATGCTAAAACCAAACCAAAAACCAACCTAACCTATGCTATTTCAACCCATTATCACCTCTGCATCAACCAAATTCATCACCATTTCCAATTTGAGCTCATAGTTGACTTATGTTGACCATTATACAATATTGCTTGAAAATGAAATTTGAGCTTTCAAAAAACTTTAAATAGCTTATATAAGCTTAGTTAAGTTTAGAAATAAGCCTCTAAGAGCTTATGCATAAGACTTGTAAACTGAAATTTGCACAGTTAGCTTAAAATTTGAAACTCATAACAGAACTTGGATTTACTTATTCAAAACACATTACACTGAAAGTTTAACTTAAATATGGTTCATAGAAACTGAAATTACATCATTTAGATATAAACTACAACATTTATAAAAAAAACGACATTAATGTAAAAATATAAAACTAACTACTACTTGTCTTCTCCTTCTTCTTCCTCTTTTATAGCTCCAAACTGTCTCTCTCTCACCTCTGACCACTTCCCACCACTTTTGTCAACCAATGGGAGAGTTTTAAGCATATTGGCCACTTTTCCAATTTTGGCGGGAAAAGCAATTTGAGCTCTGTTGACCTTTAGACTGCAACTAGGGGGGGTGGACAGGTGTGATGATGAGGGGGGTTGAGGTGATAAGGGTGCAGGGATAAGGGTGGTGGAAAAGGTGAGTTGCAGGGATTAGCAGGCAAGTTGGAGAGGAAAAACAGTGATGGTGGGAAAGTGTTGGTTTGACTGGCTTTGACTAGGGGGTCAAAAAGGTTTGTGACAGGGGGTCCAAAAAGGTGAAATGGCAGGGGTCTAATTGGGTTTTGACAAGGCTTATTATTAGCTTATAATGACAAGGACTAAACCGCCAATTCGAAAGATGAGGACCAAACTGCCAATTTCTCAAAGTTAACATAAGGACTGATTTTGACAAACTTTAATAGTACAAGTACCATTTTGACATTTTCAAATTCTCAAAGGACTAAACTTGCCAAATTTCAAAGTTCAGGGACTAAAGTTGTAATTTTGTAAATTTGAATCTCAAGGACCAATTTTGACAACTTAGGAATCCTAGGGACTTAAAATGATATTTTTCTTTATTTAGATTTACCAGGACTGCTTTTGACAACTTTTGAAACTTGGGGACTAAACCGCCAATTATGCAAACTTGATCGTTTTTCACCGATTTTGATATTTTTGCATTTAAAACACATAAAACACTTATTTGTGATATTTTTATCATTTTGATGCATTTCGAGTGTTTTCGGATGTTTTTGCGATCTAATTTAGATAAAATGATGAGTATTTACACACTCATCAATCCCCATACTAAGATATTGCTAGTCCCTAGCAATGTTTTGAGAAAATTAATGGATTTTCATCTCTTTACCAAAAGCCATTACTCGAGTAGCCAAATGTTTCAGTTCAAGTAAGAACCTTGGTACATCGATAACCAAGTGATTTTGAGCAAACCACCGACTTTCAACGGATTTGATTTGTCTTTACCAAAAGCCGCTTGCTTCGGACTAGCCAACTCTTAGATAAATTATCAAGATTATCTTTGGTGAGTCGATTACCAATTATGGTTTTTCCATCGCCTTTACCACAAGCCATAAACTTGCGGGCTAGCCAACTCTTCACTTTTAATGATACGTGAAATAATACCATACAATTTTGGGCAATTGTAAGTCGTCAACTGATTGGGATATCTTTACCAAGAGCCGTTTGCTCTGGATTAGCCAATCCTTATGTGGGTTAGACATGGTGGACTGATTACCATTTGTTGTGTTTAGTACATAGTACTTCCACTAAAAAAATTTTAAAATTTGGCCATTTTGGGGAAAAGGGACTAAAAGGGTACATTTACGATCAAAATTCGCGAATTTCCCCACACTTAGAAATGAATATTGTCCTCAATATTCAAAGCACCTACTGTTATGCCGAAACTTAGAACGTAAAAGATAATATTACTAGCTAAGTGTGGAAACACAACAATTATTCTTTTTTTTTTTTTTTTTTTATTTACAATTTTCATTTATTTTTCAGATCTATATACAACATGGGCGACTCCCCACACTAGGGTGGTACACACGGTGAAAACCCATGTTTAGCTCATGTTTTTGATTACCGAGTCGCTAGCTTGACTCGACCCAATTAATTTGTTCATGGGGAAGTAAGTGGAAGAGACAATCTCCATCGGACTTTCATTCAAGATGTTGGATAAACATTGAAGCACGTGAAAGTTCCACACCGATGAGATACGCATGCATCTGGCTCACAAATGGCACATGGAAATGCTGTGGTCAAAGATAATGTCTTCATTCCCGAATGAGTGAAGAACAGAGAAGCTACGGGATAGGTGAAGAAGAGAAAGAAAATCATGATAAACATCATGACTAACTCATCTTCATCCATAGGAGGATCCATAATTTCGTGATTATGAATCTCATCATTTAAGCTTATGTGATCAAGACAAATCTCGGGTGTGTCATGATCAAATTGGGAGTTATCACATTCCAGCGGAGATATGATATGAGTGAGTTCATCGCGAACTCCTCGTGAAGAGAATCAATCACAAGATGTAAATCGTGGATTCTTGTTCCATCAGACTCATCACTATCCTCAACTGAGTATCAAAGAGTGGATTCTCAGAATTAAGGTGAATTCGAGTTGAATTCAAATAGAGGATTAGTGAAAGTAGTTTTGAATGTTTCAGAACAAAGTGATTAACATTCTCAATTGACCGTTGGGATAAGAAGTGAGTGTACGATCATTATCAAGGAGACTTTCGCCTCCCGGATCGGCTTTGAAATCGAAAGACTATCATTACTTTCCGATGAAAGTGGATTGATGTGAGTGAGCTCATCGGTGAACTCCTCAAGATGATGATCGACATCGAGTTGTGGGAGTGATGCCTCAACATACTCGATGTTTCCATGAGAAGTACAATCGTCGCTAACATCGGAGAAAGTTTCAAATGATCTTTTGAACACTCAAGAGGGAAATAGAATCACACATGATCGAAGTTCCCGTGACTCTCTCGGGATTGGGACAAGGTTCTCAACACTAGACTTTATGAATTTGTCCGATTCCTTTTCGTGAACAAGGTCACGATGCTCGCCCCCATAGTCGAGAATGAGTGGGAGCTTGTGTGATAGCGCTTGTTCGAGATGGGAACTCAACTGCCGGGATATCATCGATGAACTTGATGAATCAAGTGTATCTTCATCATCACCGCCATCGTGAATAAACGAAATTGAGAGCTAGATCCGGCCGCTTTTTCTTTTGCAATTGATTCCCTAATAGATTTTTCAAAGGCAATTTGGGAATTTATTTTAGCAACCGATCTTCACTAGCAATTCTTCCATGGATTTCATGTGAATTTGAATGACGGGATATTGTGGGAGTGGAGATTTGTCAAAACCGAAGGTTGACATTGATAATCATCATGAGGACCCCACAATATACACAAGAAATACTGGAGCATTTTGAAATGTTGCTTTTACACAACTCCTCGGTTCTTTTCACCGATTCCGTAAGCTCTAGAAAAGTGTCTTGTTGGGCTTGCCGAGGAGTTTGATTCATTTGGCACCGTGGAGGTTGGTCGTGATATGGATAGTCGTAATTGTTACAAGGAAATGGATTCCTGTTTGACAATCGAGTGAAATGGAACCTCCACAGTTCTCACAACAAGAAACTGTTGATCCCTGACCGTGAATCATATGGATATTGGTCATAACCAAAGTTCGAGCATCACCGTAAAACTGCTCATAGACAAACGTGTTTCATTGACACTCAAATCCTTGGTGAGGACCTCCACAAAATTCACAAAGCAGAATGTTGGTTATATGAAGATAAGTCGGGCCGTGGTGGGTAATTGGAAAATTTTGAGGGTCGTTAAATGAGTTCGATTAGATCATAATCAAATGAATTCCTCGAACCACAAAACAAACAACTCCCGTTACGGATATCATTACCACATTGTACACACGCACACCAACGGCTGTGGTAAACCGGATAGAGGCTCACCACAACCGACACAAGGAATAAACGATTCTATTTGAGAGTTATGAGAAGGAATCGGTTTATTCAAAGGATCAACAAAACCAACATGGTGACTTGAATGACTATTAAGTCTCAAGAACATTTTGAAAAATCCGGAGGTGGGACAAGTGGTGTGCTCGAGAGCTAGAAATTTCCACCACTTCCGTTATGGTCTCCGGCTCGGTTCTTGAGAAACGTGAAGATTAGGCAAGTCATTCTTGCGAGTCACCGGTCCGAATTTCGCATGTTTGCTTTTAACCGTAAACCGTGAAAGTTTAGGATCAATTCTAGACGGCTTATGAGGAATTGAGGGTTTAGATCTTTGGATAACCGTAGGTTGGACGATTTAGTACTTCCATTATCGAGGAGAGTACCGGTCCTTTGTCACCCGGTTTCTCGCTCTATTTCCCACGCAGAATCAATGGATCATCACGAACAACACGAATTCTAGACATTTGTGATAAAGTCTCAAGCTTTTCACTTCATCCCGAATTCATCGTAGTCGAGAGATTCCATGAGAATAGAAGTTTAGAATCAAATGTATGAGGGTAAAGGGATAAAGAATCAAAAAGGGTAGGAGGGTAAAGAGGAATATTTTGGTATTTTGAAAAACATGATGTAAAACTAAGAATGAAAATCTTTTGGGTTTTGGATTATATAGATGGTATAAACAAGGAGTGATGTCAAATCACTAACTGCTAAACGAAGACTATTAGCATCTGCTCCCGGCAGTGGCGCCAAAATTTGATTGGTGCCAAACAGTCAAGCTAAATCACTCAAGCCCGCCACTTGTGAATGGCGGATCGTAATCGACTTAAACCGCCAAGCACAAATGCAATGAAGATCGAGAGTATAGTGTTTCCCGTGTCGTTAAGTCCCAACGAGCCGTATGCGAGAATAGTCAAACGAAAGTGATCGGAGAGGATTTGAACGGAAAGGATTGTGGTCGATCTATACCTAAAGAGAAAGCCCATAAACTACAGGGCTTAAATGCAAATTAAAGAAAGTTAAAAGATAAAAATATTAAATAAACGCTATCACTATATTTAAAATGATGTTTTGTTTTATGTTTTATAAAACCGAATTTAAAACTACGTAACGCATAAAAAGAAAAAGTGAAACTTACACAATATTAATCCTAAAAATATAAAATGATATTTTTACAAACCTAATGATAAAAGAAAATTTATAGAAAAAGAAAATTATTTTTACAACTATTTAATTAATTATTATTAATTAAAAACTATTTTTAACTATTAAATAATTAACTAAAATACAAGGAATTAGGAAATAAAGCTAGAAAAATAAAATTAAGACTTAGAAAAATCTAAAATATCAAAATAGAATTTTCAAAACTATTTTGTATTTTTCTCGATTATTTTCTATTTTCTAGGAATTAAATACTATTAAAAACTAATTAAATTATTTAAAAATACAAATTTAACTAAGAAAATATGGAAAAATATTTTTTGGCTTTTATATTTATCTAAACTTAAGAAAAATGAAAATTATTTTTTGAACCTTTTCTTAATTTTTGTATTAAATGTTATTTAAAATACTTAAAACTAATTTAAATTAAGAAAATAGCAAATCAACCTAGAAAAATCTGAAAATTTCAGGAAAAGCTTAAAATAATATTAGGAAGCTAGGAAAAATGGAAAAACATGGGGTTGTGTGCAAGATATTGAAATCGATGAGGAAGTGCTTATTGAAATAAGCACTTGAATAAGCAAATGGAATCCAAAGTGAACCAACTGTATGTAGCAATATTATGCAATAAGAACCAAAATTCAACAAATATTCACAAGCCTAAACCACAGAATCACAAGTTGCTAAGATTTGGCTATATGAAATATAAGCTAAAAATGTAATTTATGGCTACTTTTGGACTTAAGCACAAGATTCAAGATCACCGAAATGAAAAACAAGACAAGGGATCTAAACTACACCGGCCGGAACATGCAAACCAAAAATCAGACCTTGCCAAGCTCAAATGAGCTTGTGGCAAGGGGCGCAAGATCGCAAAGCTCTGCAGGTGCTTAGTGCCCGCACAGGCACTTAGCACCATATTGACAAGCTAGAATGAAGCTCAAGAAAAATTCACAAAATTAAACTAAAATGAGGATAAGAAAATAGACCATGTTGACTTTTAAAATCACTAGTTTCATAGAAAATGACTCGAAATGAGTCCAATAAAATCACTCTAGCTTGGCCAAACCGAGATTTTCGGTTTGACTTTTGACATAAAAGTGGAAAAGTTGACTTAAATGAGATTGAAGCCAATCCTAGGACTGATTATGATCTAATGTGATGAAATAGAGCTACTACAATCTGCCCTTATGTATTTTGAACACAAAATGAGCTTTTGCTCTTTCAAAATTTCCAACAGTAAAGCTATAAGGACAGTGGATGTGTAATTTGACTTTGGAGCAAGTGCAGGCACAAGAACTTGACTCAAATGAGTCAATTAGGACTAAACAAACTTGAAACAACAATTTCTAATCACTGAGCTAACCTATGACAGATTGTACAAAGCTGATCCAAACACCATTTTAAGGATCGATATGAAAGTTTAATGATATAAACCATCGAAGTTAGCTAATGCCAATGATTAAACAGTCTACATGACCATTATACAACTACTCAAACAAGTTTAAGCTATCTATAACTACATTTACAAGTCCAAACAAAATTGCCATATGACTTGAAACCGAAAATGATAAAATCACTAACCACAATCCAACCGCTTGCAAAGCTAAAACCAAACCAAAACCAACCTAACCTATGCTATTTCAACCCATTATCACCTCTGCATCAACCAAATTCATCACCATTTCCAATTTGAGCTCATAGTTGACTTATGTTGACCATTATACAATATTGCTTGAAAATGAAATTTGAGCTTTCAAAAAACTTTAAATAGCTTATATAAGCTTAGTTAAGTTTAGAAATAAGCCTCTAAGAGCTTATGCATAAGACTTGTAAACTGAAATTTGCATGCTTAGCTTAAAATTTGAAACTCATAATGTAACTTGATTTACTTATTCAAAACACATTACATCGAAAGTTTAACTTAAATATGGTTCATAGAAACGAAATTACATCATTTAGATATAAACTACAACATTTATAAAAAACGACATTAATGTAAAAATATAAAACTAACTACTACTTGTCTTCTCCTTCTTCCTCTTTTATAGCTCCAAACTGCTCTCTCTCTCCTCGACCACTTCCCACCACTTTTGTCAACCAATGGGAGAGTTTTAAGATATTGGCCACTTTTCCAATTTTGGCGGGAAAAGCAATTTGAGCTCTGACCTTTAGACGCAACTAGGGGGGTGGACAAAGTGTGATGATGAGGGGTTGAGTGATAAGGGTGCAGGATAAGGGTGGTGGAAAAGGTGAGTTGCGTGGATTAGCGTGCAAGTTGGAGAGGAAAACAGTGATGGTGGGAAAGTGTTGGTTTGACCGGCTTTGACTAGGGGTCAAAAGGTTTGTGATGGGGTCCAAAAGGTGAAATGGCAGGGGTCTAATTGGGTTTTGACAAGGCTTATTATTAGCTTATAATGACAAGGACTAAAACTGCCAATTCTGAAAGATGAGGGACCAAACTGCCAATTTCTCAAAGTTAACATAAGGACTGATTTTGACAAACTTTAATAGTACAAGTACCATTTTTGACATTTTCAAATTCTCAAAGGACTAAACTTGCCAAATTTCAAAGTTCGTGGACTAAAGTTGTAATTTTGTAAATTTGAATCTCAAGGACCAATTTTGACAACTTAGGATCCCTAGGGACTTAAAATGATATTTTTCTTTATTTAGATTTACCAGGACTGCTTTTGACAACTTTGAAACTGGGAGACTAAACCGCCAATTATGCAAACTTGATACGTTTTCACCGATTTTGATATTTTGCATTTAAAACACATAAAACACTTATTTGTGATATTTTTATCATTTTGATGCATTTCGAGTGTTTTCGGATGTTTTTGCGATCTAATTTAGACAAAATGATGAGTATTTACACACTCATCACTATTGCAAGGAAAGTATTGCTAAGTTATTCTGGAAACTATTGTTGGAAAGTACATTAAAACTATTGCAAGAAAGTACATTCAAATGTGGAAACTATTGCTAAGTATTGCTAACTTTTGCTGGACACGAAAAGTGTTCAAATGAAAGGCTGACTTCTTCAATCTTTAAAGAACTTCAATTTTTATGTGAAGTTCAAACTTATGAAAATATATATATATGGGTTTTTTCATTACCTATATAAACCACCCCAATGTAAACATTCATTTCATATTTCACACTGATATACTTTTGTTTTTGTTAAAAGAGTAAACTCCAAAATACATCCTTGTGATTTACCCTGTTTCGCACCATACATCCCTCTCGCAAAGTTTCAATGATACATCACTCCGTTAGTAAAAGTTAACCTATATACATCCCTCGCTTAAAATAAGGACTAACGGTGCAAATTATTTCTCCGCTATCTCCTAACGAGATATAATATGTTTACACCGTTGGTCCTCCGGGTTAACGGTATTTGCAACCGTTAGTCCTATTTAATGTTTTCGCTCGCTTTCTATGTTTTGTCCCTTTTATATGTTTTCATCCGTTTTTACGCCGTCCGCTTTTTACGTTTTCGCTTTTGTCCGTTATTATACGTTTTCTTCCGTTTTACGATTTCGTCCGTTTTTTTACGCCGTCCGCTTATTTACGTTTTGCCCTTTTTACATTTCGTCCGTTTTTACGTTTTCTTCTCTTTTATGTTTTCATTCGTTTTACGCCGCTTTTTACGCCGTCCGTTTTTACATTTCGTCAACTTTATACGTTTTGTACTTTTTACGCCGTCCCTTTTTACGCCGACCATTTATTAACGTTTTGCCCTTTTATATCGTTTGCGTCGTTTTTACGTTTAATCCGCTTTTACGTTTCGTTTTTCGTTTTTTTTTTTTTTTTTACGTTTTTACGTTTCGTCCATTTTTTACATTTCGCTCTATCTTTACGTTTTCGTTCGTTTTTATGTTTTCGCTTTATTACATATTATATGTATGAAATGGATAAAACGTAAGAAAATGGATGAAAACGCGAATAATCGAGGAAAACGAATAAAATTGTATGAAAAGATAAAAAGTGAAAAACAAAGAAATGTAAAAACATACTAAAGCATAAAAAATGATTTAAAACGAAAAGATAGAAGAAAATGTAAAAGTGGACGAAAACGAAAAACAGCGAAACGTAAAAAATAGACGAAAACGTAAAAAAACAAAAGAAAACGGAAAAAAAGGGACGAAAACGGAAAAAAACGAATGAATAATGTAAACAACGGATGAAAACGTAAAAAAAAAGGCAAAAACGTAAAGAAACGGACGAAAAAACATATGAAAACGTAAAAAAACGGACAAAAACGTAAAAAAGTAGACGAAAATGTAAAAAAACGGACGAAAACGTAAAAAAACGGACGAAAACGTAAAAAAAACGGACGAAAACGTAAGAATATGGGCAAAAACGTAAATAAATGGACGAAAACATAAAAGAACGGACGAAAACGTAAAAAACGGAAGATAACGTAAAAAAAGGGACAAAAACGGAAGAAAACGGATGAAAACGTAAAAAACGGACGAAAACGTAAAAAAAAGGGTCAAAAACAGACGAAAACATTAAAAAGGACTAACGGTGCAAATACCATTAACCCAGAGGACTAACGGTGTAAATATTTTATATCTTGTTAGGAGATAACGGAGAAATAATTTGCACCGTTAGTCCTTATTTTAACTGAGGGATGTATATAGGTTAACTTTTACGAACGGAGTGATGTATCTGTTGAAATTTTTGCGAAAGGGATGTATGGTGCGAAACAGGGTAAATCACATGGATGTATTTTGGAGTTTACTCTTGTTAAAATGATATACATATAGATTGTATCTTTCATTGGTTTTTCTTATATAATCTCTCATTTGTTTTTATAGACAATGGTTCATGTGAAAATTTTCACCGGCTATAACTATTGCTTCTTTTCATCAAATACTACTCGAACCTTTCTTCTTCATTCCCTAAAATTCGCTCATCCTTATATTATAAGTTCCTATGTCATATTTAGTTTTCTACAACTAACTATAAGATATGACTTACTCTTTTTTTGTTTGTTTGTTTTTTGTTTCCTTCTTGCACTTGCAGCCTATATGACTCATACGTGATGCCTTCTCTCACCTATGAAATGTAACTTACTTTTGCTTTTTTTACTTTTTTCCCTGCATTTGGAGCCCAAATAACCCAAAGGTGATGGTGTTGTAGGAGCTAAAGAGGAATGGATCTTGGTTCTCAAATGAGTTTAAGATAGTTGACTTTAGTTGCTTCTACTAATTTTATGAGATGGTTTAAAAGTTGTATGGTAGTAAATTACATTGTTATTCATTCACATAAGTTTATGTTTGCAATAGCTATTAAATGTTTTTGTATGTATACTATTTACATAGAGTTAGGTTGCACATGATATCTTTTAGTTGTTTTGATCCTTGTAATGTTATTTTCTATGTATTGGATGTCCTTAATTTGCATTCTGTATTTCTTATTTCTTATGTATGAATTGGAGGCGGATAATAGAATAAAATAAACCTTTTCAAAAAAAAAAAAGTATAATATGATGCAAAATCGTCGTTATGCAACCATGCAATGTAAAACGATTCTACGAAGGAATTCATGATGCTACTCATACGATTTGTCTAAAGAAACATCCATCGCTTAAACTTTGTCGAAAAGCAGACACCGTTACGCTAAGCGCGGTACTCGTCTAATACATATAATAAAGGATAGGTTTTTATAACGTGACATGTGGTTATATCAGACAACAACGACAACATATTTCAATCCGCGGGCGGGAAACATATGGTTGTATCAAAAACTGAATTAAATTGAACGAAACTGAAGCAACCCACATCTAACGATTAATAAGAGAGATGATATAGTTAAGTTCAAAGGCTTAAATCAAACTTGGGACAAAAGGTTTGAATAATATAAAAGAAACTTTCTAAGACTTGTTTATAAAATTGTGTGTGTAGCTGAAGATGCATACGTATGTATGGGTAGCTGTATGTGCCAATGGGTTAAATGATTGGGTCTATCAAATACAATTGAGGAAAATTGTTTGAAAGAAATAACAAAGGTTCCGGTATGAGGCATTTTGACAATGAAAATTGACAAGTAACCAAGTATTGCAGTGTTCCAGTGACCTTAGGTCTCTACTATCACAGATCAACAAATCCAAACCTAATATAGCATGTTGAAAAGACAGGTTGCAGTTTTGAAAACAAAACAATTATTGGAATAAAACCAGCTTCATACTCCCCTAGCATCAAGCATCACGCATCACACACTATCCCAGCGCAAAATTTCCCCTAACCTCTCTTATCCTGCACATAGAAATTGGAGTACTATATTAGATGCACAACAATTTACCAGTAATAAAAAGTAAGAAGGTTCAGGAATCTTATGTATTCAAGAAACATGGTGTTATGACTTTAACCTATTATCATATGATTAAAGATGTGACACCGCTTAGTAAGACTACTCAATGGACACATCTTTGATTAACCAAATAAATGCAATTTGAGTAACTACCTTTGAACTACCAGCAGTTGCACCCCTCTTCTTCCTCTTACCTTCGCTATCATTCTCATCACTAAAATGCTGCAAATACAGTAAAATGAGGCGATCCTGTTAATTTGAATTCATACCATAAAAGTTTACTATGCAATGGACACATCTTTAACTAACCAAATAAATGCAATTTGAGTAAGTACCTTTGAACTACCAGCAGTTGCACCCATCTTCTTCCTCTTACCTTCGCTATCATTCTCATCACTAACATGCTGCAAATACAGTAAAATGAGGCGATCCCATTAATTTGAATTCATACCATAAAAGTTTACCATGCAATGGACACACCTTTAATTAACCAAATAAATGCAATTTGAGTAAGTACCTTTGAACTACCAGCAGTTGCGCCCATCTTCTTCCTCTTACCTTCGCTATCATTCTCATCACTAAAATGCTGCAAATACAGTAAAATGAGGCGATCCCATAAATTTGAATTCTTATGATAAAAGTTTACTATGCTACGCCTATCTCATCCACCCAGTCCATCACCCCACCCTCTGAAATGTTTCCTACATTCACAGTAAGTTAAATAAAATAAAACTGCTTCACTGTTAACCTAAGAAACCACTAAACCTCCTGTAAATACAGATCAAATTTTGGGTTTAACAATAGGTTATTGAGACAGCAATATGTGTTAGTTATTGCGCAAGAAGAAACGCAATATTAAACGTATCATCTGTATAAACTTCATTTAAAGAGAGAAGATGTTGCTACCTGAAACCCAGTATACAACTCAGACTTTGTGTAGTGTCCTTGCACGTGATCCTTCAGCTTCCTATCATTCAAATCCTGCGTCACTCTATCCTCGTCACCAGATTCATCCTCTTCTTGATAGGAAAGCTTCATAAGTTTATAATAACAAATTGTAACTCGAGTTTCAGTTACAGTAGTATAGAAAGAAAAATTAAGACATAATTTTTACATCAGGCTTATTTTTCTCAGCTTTGCTCCCCATTTCCTCTACGCCATGCCTTAGGCGAGCCAGACCTATGCAACGTTTCTCCATCACGAAGCTCAAATGCTTCGTATTCCAATTTCTTATCCTGCAAGTGTGTTTCACAATTTTGAAGTAAGAACGCACAAACCAATGGAAACACAAGTAGTACATAAAAACAAAAAACAAAAAAACCAACAAATTATTACCGAGTCAGATACATAATTGAAGTTCCTCATCTGCTCTTCATATGCAGGAGTTGTGACACGTCTTCGATGTGCCTCCTTAGCAAATTGCTTTTGTTCTGATGATGGTTTCCTAAAGACAAGTTCCCTTCCATTGTGACAAATAACTGGAACGCCTGCCATCTAGAAAAAAAAGGAATAATAAATGGAAATAAGTTTTAATATAGATAATAGTTGCTCAAAAAATGTGAAGGTTTGATGTTATAAACCTTAGAGAGTCGTGTCCTTAAGTTCTCTTCCCACAAGCAACAAAGAAACCTAAATTATTATCATCAACAACCATGCTCTCAATGCATTCTCGGCTATCTATGGTATGAGCATGACCACATCTGAGATCAATGTAACTTGTAAGTACTAGAAATAATATTTAAAAAAATGACAAACTTAATAACTACGTACAAATCCAAATCTTCAAATTTAAGTAATCATTAAAAAAGCAATAATACAAATAGCTAAAATACTAACCCGATGTGCTTAGCATTCAAATCACGTTTCCTAATAATAAGACCAAGAGCGATACATGATTCCTTGATTCTAGTAAGAGTGCACCTAAATATTGGAGAGAAAAGTATTATCGTTAACAAAAAAATAATAACAATAATAATAATAAATAAATAAAAATAAAAAGTTATCAAACGCAAAAACTTATGTTAAGTTACTGTTTGATGATACCTTGTGACACGAATTGAACACGACGACCTTGAAGAAGACGAGATATGTCTTGAGCAGTGATGTGATTCTCAAACATGAACCTAGTCATTGGCCAATCTAGCAAAACTTTCAATGGTTCAGCAAAATAATAGATCCTTGTGAAGAAGGATAGAGTTCTTCTGAGTTCCTTGATTTCCTAATAGAAATCTGTTGAAGTATTTAAAAAATATTAACACTTATACAGGCAACATTTGTATATGTCAACAAGTGTTAATTATAAATAGTATTGCAATATAGTCATATAGTTATGAAATCGCAAAAGCAACGCAACTAGCATTCAAATAGATCATCTACCAGAACTCATGATAAGCTACCTAGCTTGTTTGAACAATAGCTCATTAAAACCTACAGTAGTTCATTTCAACAAAAACTCGTTAAAACCTAATTCATATAGTCATCAAATCGCAAAGGCAACGCAACTAGGATTCAAATAGATCATCTACCATAACTCATGATGACCTGCCTAACTTGTTTAAACAATAACTCATTAAAAACTACAGCAGTTCATTTCAACAAAAACTCGTTAATAACTAACTCATATAGTCATCAAATCGCAAAGGCAATGCAACTAGCATTCAAACAGATCATCTACCATAACTCATGACAATCTACCTAACTTGTTTAAACAATAACTCGTTAAAACCTACAGTAGTTCATTTCAACAGATTCTCGTTAAAACCTAATTCATATAGTCATCAAATCGCAAAGGCAACGCCCGCAACTAGCATTCAAACAGATCATCTGCTGATAACCTACCAAACTTGTCTGAACAGTAGCTCGTTAAAACCTACAGTAATTCATTTCAACAAAAACTCGCTAAAACCTAATTCATTTCAACAAAAACTCGCTAAAAAAACCTAACTTACATAATCTGTAACTAAAAACAGCTTGTAGCATAATCGAAATTCAGTTGTAAATAACAACAAATCAGTCGATCAAATAAGTTATAAAACCTAACTTAAGTCAACAAAGCTTCTAAAAACCTAATTCATGCAAAGTAACTAGTAAAATCCTAATTTCATTCAACAACAACTTATAAACCTAATTACATTCCACCTAGCATCGCATAAAATCATCTCTAACAGTCGAATTAATCGAAATTGCATATATATCAAAATTAGGTCATAAAAACCGAACAAAATCGCATAATAAGCGATCAGATTCAATCGCGAACTGATTAATAATTTGTGACTTAAACAGAAAATAATACAGTATGATTATGAATTAGAATTTTGATAATATGACTTACAATAGGAAGTTCGTTGTTATCGCCGACATTTTGGCGTAAATTGACGAGAGATTGAGAGGAATTTTGACGAGAGAGTGAGTGGAATTTTGATTGAATGAGTGAGAGGATGATATTTATATGCGAGGGAGGAAATGCAGATGTTTTAAAAAGTTATTTGGTCACGTTTTGATATAAGTTGCGTTGAGTGGGTAGGGACGGGTCGGGTTAATGGATCCCTTAGATTCAATTCAAGATCAATCACCGTAATAAAATCAATTAGGGTGTTTGGTATTCCTTCAAACCAAACAACCCCAATGATAATAAGAAAATATTAGTAGTAGTAAACAATTTCTTGATAGTATTCAATAAGAAACACTGCTTCCATTTGATGAAAGCCATAAACAGAGATTGGAAACAATATATGAATTAATGGGTTTTGAATAACAACATTTCTTTGTGGGTACAATATATATTGTATGAAGAACAAAGTGCAAAATATAAACGTGTGATTGAAAGAAACAAAGAAAGGGGGCTAGGTTTTATTTCTTATCAGGTAGTTGTTTTAAAGAGGGATGAGATGGCAGCCTCAGATTTTTCGTGTACTAAAAGAATAACAATAAAGTGCACTTTATTAAACCCAGAACCTAAAGTGAAATTGCATATAAAACTTGAAGTATATGAATCATATATGTTTGATAATATGTGTACTTGTATGCAAACTAATAAAAATGCCACCTATTTAAGTGAAGCGCGCGCATGACAAGACTGTCAGACACCCATCCGAGTTTCTGGGTAGTTGGATTTGGATGGATGAATTGATTTTTCCGATTAGTACCACACTCTTATTTATTCTACTTCAACAAAACAAGAGTACAAACTTATGATATGTCTTATCCTTATCTTTAACGGGGGAATTGCGTATATATCTTTTCGAAAACATATAATTGTGTATATATCCAAGCCAAACTCATTATTACATATATATCCTTCTCAAAAATTATATTTGTCATATATATTCTAATTATTATTTTATGTATTTTTAAATCCAAAAAATACTTGATAATTATAATTTAGATTGAAATTGACCATTATATCCTTCTCTTTATTAGTTGTCATAATTACACATACATCCCTTTAAGATTTAAACAAGTTACAAAGACTAAATACAAGAAAAAACATATATTTATGAAACTATAAACTACCAACGATAATCACAACACATAAATAATTCTTTATTCCAAAAAAGAATACTACTTGTTGTTGTCCATTCCAATGATAAAAAATGACTAAAAGATTACCAATAATGTGTATAGCAGTAAGAATACTACATGAGTACATGGCTTAATTTGGGACCATAGATATGCATTCAGGTACATAAATTATGGTTTGATCAATTGAGCATTAAAACTTCGAACAGCAGAAACATATCCAATGATAGTAGATGAACAGAAACATAAATTATGGTTTGACCATTTTGTTCATCAGCACATTTTGTAACGTAACGATAGTAGATGAACCAAAACTTATTAAACTCCAACTTATTATAAACTGAACCAAAGATTAACTTTTGTATCAAGTACATGCTAGCGTTAATACTAACCCAACATATCAAAATGACAAGTGTTTTAACAACTAACCCGACAAATATTGCTAGAACCAACTGCAGGAGCTTTTTATGCCGTCCCCAACTCAGCAGAGCCTTCATGAGCTTTTGCTTTATTTCGTCTTCTCCTGTGATAGCAAACAATAATTATCATTCGAATCAATATAGAGACAAAAATTCCATATAAAAGCAATCACGTCTGGAAATCTTGTATTTATTTTCATCCTTGAACTTTTCTATCGGTTTGAGTAAGTTTTTGAGTAAGTTTCAATTTCACAATTTGATATGTCCTCATAAGTATCATCATCATTATCAACATCACTGCTATGATGGCTGAAGTAGCTTTCATCGCTTGGATAATAGTCCGGATTACCTTCAACTTGTGGTTCTTCAATACCTTCATGTTGACCACTGTACCAAAAGATTATGAGATATGTAACATGAATACATATATACTTTGCACTAAGATACATAAAAATATTGGTGATAGCTTTGTTGAGTATTACTTGTCCCAAGATTCTTATTTGTGGTCACATAAATGGTTATTTCTTTTTCTTTTTCGTACATACTAAGCATAAGCGTGAAGCTCTCATCAGAACTAAGCTCAATAAAAGATTGTTCTTCGGCGCACTTGTCAACAAAAAGAATTGAGAAAACTTGATCGCTTTGTGATGGATAACGCTCAATACTTCTTCCTTTAGTTCATTCAAGTCGAATGAGCATGTGTCCATATAGATACATTTTGGGAGCCAAAACAATATTTTCTCCTATTTGAGTTCTTTACCATCTTAAAGAAGCCTTTGTATATTAATTTTAGCTTGTACTTGGATGGTACTTGCCTAAAAGTAAAATAAGCACATAAATGATTTTACTGAACTTGAAGTAAAAGTACCGAGATCTAATAAAATCATACAAACATACTCGATAATTGGTGAGTGAACCACGTTCTCCGATATCGGTCTCGACGAGTCATGAACAGGAATACTAACAATATCATCCATCGCGTGCCACTTTCTACAACTACAAAAGAATCTAATATATATTTAAGATGACATATATACTCAGTTATGTGACAACGTCATATATATGCAAGTGGAACTAACTTGCTTAATGAAAGTAGAATAGTGACCTCATGCATGTTAACTGTGTACCCATGTAATCCATGCAACATAACCAAAACTTGTGTTATATAGTTGTTGACTACAAATTACCTTGTTTGATCATTGAATTTACCTTTCTCTGTTTCTTGACAATCAACAGACATAGTCTAAGTAGCATGGTTAATCCCACACTTAAAAGGATGGTATGACCGTCACTTATATCTTTATTCCGAAAACTTTTTTTCTTTCTCTATAAACAAAGATGATGTTAAGAGATTCTTCATTTTATACAACTAGATGCAATTTGGCTTGGAAAATTTGTAGTCAAACGAATCAAACTGCATCTTATTTTGATTGGTTACAGTATCAAGCTAGATATGAATTTACCTAATACAATGACTAGCACTCCAGGGGTTGGGGATTAAGTTTTAAATACTCCATTATACAAGTTAAACATCCTTTAGGTGATTGATCGTATCTATGAACAAAATACAATTTAAAAGAGGTGAATTACCTGAGTATATATTAGGGTTTGCAGTTGTAGATGATGTATATTGAGAAGAAAGAATGGCAACTGACTAAGTACATGATATGATCGATCATATCTTCAACACAAGGGATATGATAGTCATTTTCAATTTAAATTATAATTATCAAGTATTTTTGGGATTTAAAAATACATAAAATAATAATTAGGATATATATGACAAATATAATTTTTGGGAAGGATATATATGTAATAATGAGTTTGGCGTGGATATATACGCAATTATGTGTTTTCGGAAGGATATATACGCAATTCTCCCTTAATCGTTAACGAGAGAGAACGCATCAGTGCGTTGCTGCGGGGTGTTTTGAAGTTCTTTGCGACGATAAACTTTAGCCTTGGTATTAGATAGTGCAATACATAACAAAAGTTATTTATTTTTATTTTTTTTCTCATTAGCTAAAAGTATATTAATATTTGGCTCGTTTCGCTCGTAAATTCATATGGCTTTTCGACGATATATTTTTTATTAAAGAAATCGATAAATATTTCTTTAAAAAATAATTTATATATACTAAAATTCAACATTTTCTATAAATTTGTACGGCCTCGTTTTATTTGTAATCCGAAGGCGTTTTCGGGGGTATTTCTTTTATTATATAAAACTAGCAGGTACCCAGCGATCGCAGCAATGGTACCCTGTGACTAAATTTTCCGGCGAACAAATATTATTTTGTTTTGAGCTGCTGGATTTCAAATTTATGTTTTGAAAGCTTAATTAGATTGTACATTGTGGTTAAAGAGTTGTATATTTTGGTGAAGGGGTGAATTAAATTGTGTATTAATTGTATGTGTTGAATAGTGTGTTTTTAGTTTTATTTGTATTTGTATATTGTGTTTAGGTAGTTGTATATATTTATGATGGGGTGTATTAATTGTATATATGTAAGAAATATTATTTGCTTAAAATCAATTGTGCTTTACATAGTTGTACATTATGTTTTATAAGTAGTATTTACTTAAATTCTAATTTAGAAATCTTAAACTTATAAATAGGAGAGAGGGTCATCCTCCATTATAGTAACTAAGGTTGCCATGCAATGCTATGGTGGTCGTGACTAAATTTTGTGGCGAACAAATGTTTTCTGAACATAAGTTTACGTATTTTAATTTCCGGTGAGCTATGTATTTGAAATTATTACATTTCTTACTATAAATGTACGAAAATTCATGTCGGAACAACTTCAACTCTTTAACCAGGAACAATGTTTTTCATTCTACAATGCATAATAATTTATTTTCTGATTATCAATGATTTTTTCATTGTTCACTCACAACAACTTACAAAATTCGGTCCATCAAGAAATTGAATACAAAATTAAGCCTATATTTCTAATTCTAATAAAAAGGTTATATAATACCATCTTTTACTAACATAATCCTTAGCAGTTAGCACGCTCACCACAACTTACAAAATTCGGTCCACGAAGAATTGAACACAAAATTAGGCCAATATTTTTAACACTAATAAAAAGGTTATATAATGCCATCTTTTACACTAAGGGGGTGTTTGTTTGAGTTTATATGTGGGCTTATGGGCTTATTTGATTTCGGCTTATATTTCATAAGCCTCAGTTTATCGGCTTATTTTAAGACTTTTAGGCACAGTAAGACGACTTGACATTTTTTTCTTCAACTTTTTTAACAAAAAAATTTAAAATCCAAAACACTTATATCATATAATACTTATGTTCCTAATACAAGTACTCCCACGAAAATGTAAGCCTTGTTAATTTTTTGGAAGACACTTGTACAAGCCCAATATTTATAAAAAAAAAAAAAAAAAAAAAAAAAAAACCCTAAGATTTTGTTATTTCATACCAACCTAACACAACCCTAATTCATTTCGAAAATTCCGCCCCCATTTTTTCTTAAACATATTTGCAAACACAAACAAACTTTGTCCCTTTCTTCTTTATTACAACAAACGAATCACCCACAATCCAAATCCTTCAATTCATTTTATGTAATACTAAATACCAAACAAAACTAAACCTTTCTTTTTACTCAACTCGAATAACGGTACATTTTTTTTTGTTTTTTTTTTTTTTGTAGAGTGAGTTATCGATCGAGACCACGAAGGGTTCGTGAGTTTTGGAGCCGGCCGACCGATTGGGACCTTTAACCCGCAGTGGCGGCGACGGGCCGGTTGACCGACCACTGCGCCCAGCCTTACTACGATTAACCAACAAACACAAGCACAAGTATGTTCTTTCTGCTTTTATGTAAATCGAACACCACAAACAATCTATAGCTTTTCTCTTAATCTTCGAAATACAAACCCACACTTACACTAAACTTTCTTCGGGTTGTTTCCACCACAACCGTACCCTGAACTTTCTTGGTTTGTTTTGTATTGTCGAGGCTTACACAGACAACAGACTATTGGCTTCAAGATCTTTCGAAAAAGGTCTCAAGTAGGTATTTTTGTTTTTTGTTCAAGATCTATGATGTGTGTTCTCTTATACTTTTTTTAATAACACTTTTGTGGGTATAAAAACAGAAAGCTGAGATCTTTGTTTCTTTTCTTTTTAGTATCGAATCTTATTTCTTGGATTGAGGAGTTGCATGGGCTGGAAGAGGGGCTGCAATTGGATGAAGTTCAAGATTAGTTGGTGGAGAAAGTGTTAAAGAGGAAAAAGGCTTGATAGATCATTGCTTGGATTATTGCTTGATGACATGACCATTGTTATACCAGTTTTGGATTTGAACTTTTGATATGTATTGTACCTAAACCATGATCTTGCCTTCTTTTTATAGTGTCATTTTGTTAATGATATGGCAGGATTGTGCAATATGTAAGGCATGATTGTAGATGTACAATCCCTAAATTATAGCTTTTTTAATTTGTATATGAATATTTGTCCAGGCGTTTGAAGATGAAATAAAACTGATATTGTCTATTGAATGGGCCATGAAATAAATGAATGGGCCATGAAATAAAACTGAAGAGACTTTAAATTTTCTATTGAATGGATGCTATTGTTACAATATTGATGGGCCATGAAATAAAACTGAAGAGACTTTAAATTTTCTATTGAATGGATGCTATTGTTACAATATTGGCTGAAGTTTTAAGCTAGGTTATGTAAGTATTAATTTAGCAAAACAAATATATTTCTATAACAAGCAAGTAAAAAAGTCTGAATTTTTAAGCCTTCTAATTATAGAATAGTCCTAAATGCATTATAAGGTATTAAGATAAGATATAGATATAGATTCCAGTAGTTTTCACAAATTGTAGAATAGCGCGAGGTGTATTTTGTAATATATCTTTTTGTACTAACCGATTTTGCGCTTATGTTTCTTTTTATTATGTGTGGGCTTACTTTTGGGAAAAAAATTATTTTTTTGATTTTGACGCCAAATGCGGCATCGTTTAATGACTCTTATAGTATATATAGTTAATTTTGTATAAAATAAAAATTATTTTTTCTTAAAACTTGTGAGTAAAATCACTATTTTGATTTTAAGAGTTTATTACAATGGTCTTTGTAGTTTGTCGGGTTTCACGGGTTTCATTCATTTGCTCTTTTGTCAATGAGTCCTATCCTCGTAGTTTTGACTCGTTACTGGTTTGGTCCTAGATCCTAAGTCTGTTACTTTTACTATTAAATGAAAGGCTGTTTTTCTCATTCCACGTATATTTTTGTTAAAAAAAATAAAGAGTAAATTACACCCTTAGTCCCCGAGGTATGGCCAGATTTCATACGACATCCCAAACGTGAAATCTTGAGCCGTTAGACTAATATATTGAATAACTTATGTGAGTGGCCCAGTCTTCCCAACGTCGTTACCTTTTCTCGTTATCTCGGATCTCACGTGTAAATCACACGAGTGTACTTTTGTCTGAACACATTTTTTTGTCCTTTTCAGCCTTTTTCTACACTGACATTTGTACTTTCACTTCATTAATTTTTTGTACTTTCTGTGGAAAACTCGAAGGGGGGGTTGAATAGTTTTACCAATTTAAAACTTCCTTTTAAATATTTAGATCGACTTATGTCAATCTATTTGGTTGTTTATGTTGGACGTTGATAGATAGATATATAAACGTGTAATGAAAGATAAAGAGTAAGAAGCACATCACCACGACACAAGTATTTATAGTGGTTCGCTACAAGGACACCTTCCTTGCCCTAATCCACTCCCCGAGTCACCTACTCGAGAGTTTGTAAACACTACACCAACTCCTTATGGCGAGAAGCCTTCACAACGCCGCTTAACCTTTTCTCGGTACAAAGCTAAATACCGAGTTCTTTCACACCAAGGCGAACCACACCTAACACAACGTCGCTTACCCTTTATACTTGTTAGGCTAACCACCGAGTTCTTTCACACCAAGGAAAACTAATCCTATCACAACGTCGCCTACCCTTTATTAGGTACTAGGCTAAGTACCGAGTTCCATTACTATGGAGGAAGTACTACCCTTCACGACACAACACCTAATATCAAGGAGATCCACTCCTTGTTACAATACCATCAAGGATATCACCATCCTTGGAAATAAACAATTACTTATATGTATAACGATGCACCTCATCGATTATACGACCTAGGCATTCTTCCCAAATGCGACTTGATTTGATTCTTCGGCATCCTTCCCTAATGTCTTTAACACAACGCTTGGCACCCTTCACTAATGCCTTCGTCTTGACACCTTTAGCATTCTTCACTAATGCTTTGACACGGATGATGAGCACCTTTCACTAATGCTTTCATCTTGACACTTTCGGCATTTTTCACTAATGCCTTCAACCCAACATCTATGGAGAAAGGAAGAACCATCAATAAGAGAACCTTAGTTGTCTTGATGATGACGAAGCATGGCAACTCATGGACTTGAGCTTGCTCGTCTCAAGAAGTGGTGATCTTGCCTTTAAGAGGAACCTAGAAGATCACACAAAACAAAAGACAAACTACATAGATCACTTGGATCCGAGGTTAGATGGTTATAATACTTGGGAAGTATGTATGTGAAGTGATATATAGAAAGAAAGAAATGGCTCTTTATTTATAGAAAATTTTCATCGTTCTCGGAGCCCACGGATCCTCCCACAAGCGGATCCGCTAGCACAAAGCTGTGGATCCGTGGAACGCCCTCTTTCCCATGGGTATTTTTGGTTATGGGTCATGGGTCATGGGTTGACCCATGGGTCTTAGCTAGATACAATGTATCTCTTGAGTGCTCACCAAGGGTTCAATGTATCTAGACATTCTCTGAGTGCTCACCAAGGGTTCAATGTATCTATACATTGGGTATGGGTCAATACCATGGGTTATGGATATTATCCATATATGATATAAGCATGATGTCATGCAATGGGTTATGGGTCAAGCTCCATGGGTCATGGGCTTTGGGTTGTACCCAACTACATTCAATGTATTTTTCCAATGGGTTATGATACTTAAGTTTCTACCCATTTATATTTCACAATATACTACATACTAGTTATGTGTATATTTTACCCAAATATGTAAACACTAGTTGTTGTACATATGTAATATTAAATCATAAAATCACTTATACTTGTTTTAGTGTTTTATGTGAAAATGTGAATATGTTAGAAACTATTAGTTCAAACCATTTACGTATTTTATTTGTTTCGTTAAAATGATTTTACGTTTGTTATCGACAAAACATTAGAAGATCGTAAAATATAAATAAACGTTTTTACGGCTTATTTGTATTAACACTTTCATTTTTCACATATATTTTATTCTTTTATTTATTTATTCATTGTTTCTTTTTCTTTTTTTTATTGTGTCATTTAATACATTTGTAATTGTTTATTCTCATATAAGGATAATTTCCTACTTTATAGTACATAATACTTGTATTTTCTTTTATTCATTTCTAAAAATTAAAAACCATTGAAAATAAGCATATGATATAATATTTGTGACTTATTTAACATGTTACCCCCTTTATCTTCATCTTTCCGGACGACCAAACCAAGATTTTTGCAACCAAATCCAGATTCCAACGACCATGTTTCCATTAGAAGATGAAAACCCGTATCCAAACTAAAAATCCTAATGTGGAGTAACTAATTTCCAACATACTACTATCTTCCAAAAAGAAAACAAAAATTTGTTTTCACCCTTTATATCCACGGTGTTATTAATCTTCAACATTCGATATTATCCTAAATATGAAAACTAGAAGGGAGGGTTGAATAGTTGTACCGCTTTTATGCCTTTTAAGAAAAATTAGATTCGGTTGTTTGATGTGAAATCAACACGACCCACAAGGCCGCAATATATAAACAATAAACAATAAATAAATGCGGAATATAAATAGACATTGTGATTTATAGTGGTCCGACGCGAAACTCTCTTCCTCGCCCTACTCCACTCCCCAAGTACCCAACTCGAGAGTTCACAAGCACTATATTAACAAGCTCCCTTGTGACGGAGAAAGCCTTACAATGACGCTTCACTTATTTACCGATGCTAAGTTAGATATCGAGTCTTTCCCAAGGCAAGACCAACCTTATCACTCAACGTATTTTAAGGCCTAAAATACTAACTGAACTCTCTAGGATGTTGTATGATGATCACTACCTGTTGGTAGGTGATGAGTGTGTAAATACTCATCATTTTTAGTCAACCGAATCGCAAAACATTTAAAACACTCGAAATGCATCAAAATACCGAAAATATCCCAAAATTGCATTTTATATGTTTCGATGCAAAATGTTTAAAATCGATGAAAACGAGCTAAGTTTGCATAATTGGCAGTTTCAGTCCCTCGACTTTCAAAAATTGACAGAAATAGTCCCTGAGCACTTGTTTTAAAAGAAAAGTCACCAAAGGTCCTTTTGAAATCATAAGTTGTCATAATTAGTCCTTTGGTGAAAAATTTCAAAAGTTTTGAGAAATTACAAGTTTAGTCCCTGAAGTTTCAAAGATTGTCAGAAATTACCCCGGGATATTTTTAATTTGAAAAATTATTATTTTTAGTCCTTGGGTAAATTAAACTTGTCAAAAATGGTCCTTGATTAACTTTGGAAAAGTGCAGATTTGGTCCCTCTATTTTGGATGAATTACAAGATTGGTCCTTGTTACTTATATCCTTGAACCCTTCCCATGACCCTTGGCCCCTGCCAAAACCACTTGACCCTTGACCCCTTGAACCCCGTCTAATATTAATACCCCTCGGTCAAACATGGTCAACCCTCTCACCCTTTTCCCTCCAAGTCTCCTTCCTCCCAACTGCTCTGCAAACACAAGACCTTCACCATCCTTCCAGCTCAACTCTCACTCTCCATGTCCCCTCCACCTCACCCAAACAACAAAATGCATTAATGCATCCCCTTCCTTGCACTCAACCCTCCCCACTGGCAAATATCTTTTTCCCGCCAAAACTCATCATGGCCAAAAATGAGTCAAGTCATCCAATGGCTCAAAATACAAGTGGGATTTGCTCAGAGATGTGAGAGAAGTACTTTTGCTATAAAAAGGAGGAAGAAGAGAGAGTGAAGAGGATAGTTTTTAGTTTTCACTTCCTTGTATGTTGTTTTTAATTAAATGGTCTTAATTAGTTTCTAAAATTGTAATTTTAAGCTTTCTTGTATTGAACCTAAGCTATTTAGTCTTTTGTAACTCATTTCAAGCATTAATCTCAAGGTTTTATCTAAGTTCATGTTTTTATGTTTCTGTAATAAATTCGGTCTACATGTTCTTAAATCCAAGCTCCAAAGAGCTTATTTCTAAACTCAAACAAGCCCATCAAGTCGTTGATAGCTTTCGGTGAGCTTCAAAACAGCACAAGCTAAATCTCATATTGGTCAACAAAAGTCAACCCGGGAGAAATTTGGGTTAGCGGTTATAGAAATGGAATTTGGTTGATGCAGAGTTGGATATGGGTTGATTAAGCTTGGTTTGGATTGGTATTGGGTTTAGAATAGTTCTCGGATAAGCTACCTTAATGGACTTCATGTGAGTATTGATTTTCTTTTAAAACTGCTTAGCTTATAAACTTGTTAGATTAGCTCAAGAATAGCTTAGATTAGCTTTAATCTCGATAATTTATTTGTTACTTTAGTTCATTAGTTTTGTCGTTTTAGTTTACTTTTTCTTCATTTAATTTAGACTTTGCAAATTAAGCTCGGATTAGCTATAGTGTTGTTTAATTATTTAGAACTCATTAGTTAGTGGTAATTTAGCTTATAGACTCTAGATAAAACAAGATTAAGGATCGACATTTGATCTAGTAGTTCAAGTTTGCAATACAAGGTCATGTAACTAGTGTTTGGATTGGCTCTAAATGTTATAGAAGTAAGGTTAGTGTTAATCAATTGATGCATCAGTTTATATTAGGTCTATAGATGTCATTTAGCTCATATTTTTGCATGCTAGATCTTTAAAAGTCAAAATCATTCTAAATCATCCTATTTGCATATCTATTGGGATTTTAAAGATCAAAAGCTTGATCGTGTTAAGAAATCATTAGAATAGCTTGCATTAGTCTTAGTTTACCATAAAACATCAAAATCAGTTCATAAATTGGTTTCAAATTTCGCTTTGGTCAAAATACCATAATCACAAAAGTCAAAAGTTGAAAACTGCTTTTTCACCCAACTTGGTAGAATTTTCATTAATTCATTATTGGATCAATTTAAGTGAAATTTTGGATTCAATAAGTTCAACTGGTCAAGAATTGAAAAGTGATTTTTGGAAATTTTTGTAAGTCTTTATAAGCTCCAAATGAGCTTGTCAATTGGGTCCAGTGCCTCAATGCACATACTCGGTTAACCGAGTGTGCATGTGTTTTTGCAAACTCGCAACAAGCTCATTTGAGCTCATCTCGAGCTCAATTTTGGTTTTTAAGTAGCTAGCCGTGTCTACTTTTTCCAACTTCGTTTTCGATTCACTTATTAATAAGCAGTTGCATGTCGAAAGTTAGCACCTCAAAACGGATTTTTACTTGTTTGATTTTGGACTCATGTTTATAGTCTGGTTAGCTTGAGGTTCGAGTAGCTGGAACAAGTTGTTTTCACTTAGTTATAGCTTAATCTAGCTTCGCTTTCATTTGGTAGTCTTTAGTGCTTATTTGCTTATTTTTAGTGCTTATTCATAAGCGCTTGCCGCAGCCTTCATAATCCTTCACATAAGCCATTGTTTTAATATTTTCTTAAATTTAGAATATTAATTTAGACTTTTCCTAATTTTCTGATTTTTCTAGTTCATTTGCTATTTTTCTTTATTTTAATCGATTTTAGGCAATTTTATTAGCTTTTAATACAATTAATTCGTAAAAGCTTCAAAAAATAAGTTTTCAATTTTCATAGATTAAGATAAATATAAAAGCAAAAAATAATTTTTCCAGATTTTTCATAGTTTAATTTGTATTTTTAGCAATTTAATTAGTTTTAAATAGTTTTTAATTCATAGAAAATAGAAAATAATCGTAAAAATACAAAATTAGTTTTGAAAATTCTCTTTAGTTATTTTAGATTTTCTAAGTCATAATTTCACTTTTCTAGCTTTATTTCATATTTTCTTATATTTTAGGGTATTATTAAATAGGTAAAATAGTTTTAATTAATAATAATTAAATAAATAGTCATAAAATAATTTTCTTTTCTAAAAATTTTCTTATCATTAGGTTTGTAAAAATTTCATTTTTATATTTTTAGGATTAATACTGTTTCAATTTCACATTTTCTTTTGTACGTTACGTAGTTTTTAATTTAAATTTATAAAAGAAAAATCAAGAAAAGCAATTTTAAAAATAGTGATAGCATTTATTTAATATAATTTAGCTTTTTAATTTTTTTTAATTTGCATTTAAGCCCCTGTTAGTTACAAACTTTTTCTTTAGGTATAATTATTCACAATCACAAACCTTTTCCCGTTCAATATCACCCGATCACTATACGTTTGGTTATTCAGTCGCACAGCTCGTTGGGACTTAACGACCTGGGGAAACACTAAACTCCTCTAGATCTTCATTGCATTGGTTCTGAGCTATTTGAAGTTTATTACGGTTAACCATTCACAAGTGGTTAGCTTGTGTGATAAACTTGACGGTTTGGACCCGATCAGTAGGTAATGGTGAAGTATAATGACACACTAATGATATACAAAGTTACAAAACTAAGTATATGATGACACACTACTAACTACAACACTTGGAAGCTTGGAAAACTTCTTGTGTTCTTCACTTGAATTCAAAGTAGAAATTGTTAAATCACTTTGAATGTCTTATAGGTCAAGTGGAATGATCAAAGAGTGTTTTATGATGCTAGAAGATCAAAGAAATAGTAGTAGTGAGCTTAGAAAGGTTGACAATCATTAGTTGGAAATGTTAGAATAAGTGTGTATTTATAGTGCACGAGTCAGCCTCGAAACCGACATTCTCCAGATCCGCGGATCCGTAAAATACGAATCCGCCCATGTAAAATACGAATCCGCGGAGCGTATTTTGAGCAGGCTTTTGTCTATTGATTTATAGGCTGCATTGTACTAAAAATAATTATAAAATATGATGTTCTAGAATAACTTGGGCATGAAGTAGTTAAATTATTTTAGTTCTTATTTAATTAAATGAGTAATTAAAATGTCTAGTTAATTTAATTAAGATGTATTATGTGTAGGCATTTAATTAAGATGTATTTAAAAAATGTTTCAAGTGTACTACCTAACTGGAGGTACGACCATAATAAGTTACCAAACCAAAGATTAAAACTTGCCTTTGTGTCCTTGTGAGTGGTGTACCTTTTTCAAAGAAGCCATTCATCTTGTGATTATTGGTTTAAGTTCACTGTCGTTTTGCCTCGATATTGTTTTAATTGGATTTGTTGTTATATCTACTTTTCAAAACCATAAAACTCAAAAAGATTCTTCTTTCCCCATTTTCATAATTCTCTTCCTTAACTCTGAGATTCCTTAGAGTTAACTCTAGTGTATGCGCACTCGCTCTTCTAGGTCTGTGAGCCCATTTCGTGAGCTTGTCAGGATTCCAAGAAGGCGTGTCCAGATGTTACGCTTCATCATCGGATTCGAGATCCGGATCGCTCACACTACTTCGCTATCATGGCGGAAGAACGCCCTATGTGTGAGCTTCTCCGTGCACCCATCGATGGGTATGGAGATGTTATTGTTATCCCACCATTGTGGCTGAAAATTTTGAACTCAAACCGGTTATCAATCTTGTAACCTCAAGTCAATTCTATGGTTTTGAGAGGATGATCCTCATGCTCATATTCGATGGTTTAACAAGATTGCATCTACCATCAAATACAAGAATGTCCCTACAGATGTCGTCAAGCTTCTTCCATTCCCATTTTCCTTGAGGGCAAGCCCGGATTTGGCTTGAAAACAACCCCTCAATCAATCGAAACATGGGAAGACCGGTGAAGAAATTTGTGAATCCAATTCTATCCACCTTCTAAAACCACGAGTCTTAAAACAAAATCATTAAATTCACACAAAAGTTTGATGAATCCTTGATGAATCGTGGGATCGTTTTAAGGAGTTGCTCGCAAATGTCCTCACCACGGTTTCTCCGAGTTAATGCAACTCGATACTTTCTATAATGGAGTGAGTCAATCTGATCAAGATTCTCTCAATTCCTCCATTGGAGGAAATTTCTTGAGCAAAACCGTAAAAGAAGCTTTAGCGATCATTGAAAACAAGTCTAAAGTCCGACCGCACGAAGCAAACCGGTTGTTTCCCAAGTCGTTGTTGGTCCTTCTACTTCATCATTCGTGAGTCAATCTAGCACCGATGCTAAGATTGACAAACTCACTGAAGCAATTCAAGCTTTGGTTCTCTAACCAAAAGAAAGTTTTTTCCACAAACTTCACCTCTGTGAAGTTAAGAAAGTGGAAGTATGTGTTACTTGCGGGCCCCCATGCCTACTACAATGTGATGGCCACCGATGGTAACCCTTTGAAGCAAACGCGGGCGGGATTTCTAATTCAGAGGCAACCAATACCGTGCTCTATAGACCCGAACCACCGCCCTAACCACTACCTCGACCTCCGGTTTCAACCAAAACCAAAACCGTAATCAAAATCGTAATAGAACGAACCAAGGTTTTCA
Source organism: Chrysanthemum lavandulifolium (assembly GCA_022545495.1). NCBI lineage: Eukaryota > Viridiplantae > Streptophyta > Magnoliopsida > Asterales > Asteraceae > Chrysanthemum > Chrysanthemum lavandulifolium. Next base: position 69,650,773 of record CM040245.1, on the reverse strand, counting down.
AAACCAAGGTAATTTTAGTCAAAATAACGGTTTTCAAAATCAAAGTCAAAACTTCCAACACCAAGGAAACTTTAATAGAAACCAAGGTCGGAAATTTCAACCTGGTATTTTCATGGCAATAATCAAGGAAATTTCCAAAATCAAGGCCCTAATCCAAACAATAGAGGCGAATTTTCCTACATAAAATCAAGCCATTGTTCCAACTGGACCATCATCCGATGAGTTGTTGAAACAATTCATGAAATCCCAAGAGGAAATGAATAGGTTGTTGGTTAGCCGATTTCGACATCAAGAAGTCTTTAAATGATCGACCCCGGCCTCGTGTACTTTACCTAGCAACACGATCGCTAATCCGAGGGGCGATGCAAAGGCGATCACAACCAAGTGGTGCTTCATATGATGGACCCGCTATTCCTACTACCTCTTCTTCTTCTCTCCCAAAGGTAGTGGAAAGTGAACTGAGGCGACAAAGGACCAAGTGCAACCTACTAGCTCACAAAGTACAAAGACATGTCCATCCTCAAGTTGTCCGAAACCCAAAACCAAACTCGAGTTGTTTTTGAACCTCCGCTGACAACCCCAAATCCAAAACTTCTATTCCTTACCCATCACGCTTAAATGAGCAAAGTCTGAAAAAGCCACTATCAAATGGAAAAATTTTTTCAAAATTTCCAAGAACTACATTTTGACATAAGCTTTATGGATGCCATCATGTCGATGCCCAAGTTTGCATCAACTCTCAAACACATGTTAAGAAACAAGGAAAAACCGTTTGAAATGGCTAAAACTCCTTTGAATGAGAACCGCCGCCAGCTTCATAAAGAAGCTTCCCGAGAAGCTTGGAGATCCCGGAAAATTTCTTCTTCCTTGTGTTTTTCCAGGATGATTGAATGCTTTGCCTTGCCGATCTTGGTGCAAGCATCAATCGATGCCTTATTCAAGATGGAAGAAACTTTCTTCCGAACTTATTCCTACCGCATGACTCTTGAGCTTGCAGATCGTTCTATATCACGTCCTCTTGGCATCGCCGAGGATGTATTCGTGAAAGTAGGAAAGTTCCATTTTCCGGTGACTTTGTGGTTGTTGATTTCGATGTCGATCATCGGGTTCCCTCATTGTTGGACGAGGATTCACGAGAACGGGCCGTGCTCTCATTGATGTATTTGAGCAAGAAATCACGTTACGTGTGGGTAATGAAGTCACACCTTTAAACTTGATCAAACTTGAGGTACTCCTCAAATTATGATGTCGAATCGGTTAATCGAATCTATTTAATTGATATTGCTTGGGAGTACTCTCAAGAGTTTCTTGGTTATTTTCATAATGCAGAGTGGGGATTCCACCACATCTTCTCAACCAATCATTGCCGACTCTTCCCCTCTCACTCCGCTTTGAGGAGGTGACTTTTCTAGAAGAGATCGATGAGTTTCTTGCTAATGATGAATCGATTCCGCCGGAATTGATGGTGTTTATGATTCGGAAGGAGATATCCTTTATCTTGAGCAATTGTTAAATGAAGATCCATTACCGCCACTCCTCCGAAGAGATCACAATTAGGAAATCAAATCAAGACAAACGCTCATCAAGAATTTCCCGAGGTTGAACTTAAGGACTTACCCTCATCTCGAGTATGCATTCTTGGAGGGTGATGATAAATTACCCGTCATAATTGCTAAAGACTTAACCGAGGAGGAAAAACTGCTCATAAAGGTCTTGAAGTCACACAAGCAAGCAATTGCTTGGAAACTCTCCGACATTAAGGGTATCAACCACGAGTTTTGTACTCACAAAATCTAGATGAGGATGACTTCAACAAGCGATCAACATCGGAGAAGGGTAAATCCTAAGATTCACGAGGTTATCAAACAAGAGGTTCTCAAACTTCTTGATGCCGGTTTAATTTACCCGATCTCGATAGTCCTTGGGTCACCCCATCCACCGTGTTCCAAAAAGGGTGGCATAACTGTTGTCACGAATGAAGAAAACGAGTTAATTCCAACTCGATTGGTTATGGGATGGCGTGTGTATTGACTATCGCAAGTTAAACGAAGCCACCAGAAGACCATTTTCCTCTACCCTTCATGGATCGGATGCTTGAGAGATTAGCGAGGAACGAATACTATTGTTTCCTAGATGGTTTCTCGGGATATTTTCAGATCCCCATTGATCCACAGGATCAAGAAAAGACCACATTCACCGCCCATACGGAACTTTTGCCTACAGACGATGCCTTTTGGCCTATGTAACGCTCCGGCACGCTCCAACGATGTATGATGGCAATTTTCCACGACATGATCGGGAAACAATGGAGGTGTTTATGGATGACTTCTCATCATTGGGGACTCATTTCAAACATGTCTCTCCCATTTAGATAAAATGCTAAACGGTGTGAAGACACCAATCTTTGTCTAAATTGGGAGAAGAGCCACTTTATGGTCAAAGAAGGCATAGTCCTTGGCCATAAGATTTCCAAAACGGATTGAGGTTGATAGAGCAAAAGTCGATGTTATTGCTAAATTGCCTCATCCTACTACCGTCAAAGGTATTAGGAGTTTTCTAGGTCATGCCGGGTTTTATCGCAGATTTATACAAGATTTTTCTAAAATAGCTCGGCCTATGACTCATCTCCTTGAGAAGGATGCTCCTTTTATCTTCTCACCGAGTGCATCAAGCTTTTGAAACATTAAAGAAAAAGCTCACGGAGGCACCCATTCTAGTTGCCCCGATGGGATTTACACTTTGAACTCATGTGCGATGCAAGTGATTTTGCTATCGGTGCGGTCTTGGGGCAACGAAAAACCAAGCATTTTCAAACCTATCCACCACGCGAGTAAGACTATGATCAAGCTCAAACCCATTACACCACTACGTAAAAAGAATTATTAGTTGTGGTGTATGCATTTGAAAAGTTTCGCCATACCTAATCTTGACCAAATGCGTGGTGTATACGGATCACTCGACTCTCAAATATCTCTTTGCAAAATAAGATGCAAAGGCGAGATTGCTCCGTTGGGTTCTCCTCCTACAAGAATTTGATATCATTATACGTGATAAAAAGGAGCCGAGAACACGGGTCACGATCATCTGTCCTGTCTAGAAAACCCTCACCAGATGTGTTCGAGAAAAGGAAATAAACGAAACATTTCCTCTCGAAACACTCAATGTGTTTTCTTTTCGTGGAGACTCTTCACCCTATGGTTTCTTGACTTTGCAAATTACCATGCGGGTAACTTTGTGGTGAAAGGGATGTCGTCCCAAGAAAAACAAATTCTTTAAAGATGTAAACATTACTCGGGACGACCCTACTTATTCAAAATTTGCGCGGATCAAGTCATCAAAGCGATGTGTGTATGGTTAGGAAGCCAATGACATTCTCAAGGCATGCCATTCGGACCCACTGGGGACATCATAGCCCCAACTACACCGCCAAGAAGGTGTTTGATTCCGGATTTTATTGGCCCACGATTTACAAGGATGCCCACGAATTTGTCAAAACCGTGACGCTTGTCAACGTCATGGAAATATCTCACAAAGAAATGAAATGCCGCGAAACGCCATTCAAGTGTGTGAGATTTTGACATCCGGGGCATTGACTTTATGGGGCCATTTCCTTCATCTCGAGGAAACAAATACATACTCGTGGCCGTTGACTATTTGTCAAAATGGGTTGAAGGAAAGCTTTACCTACCAACGATGCCGAGTTGTTGTGAAATTCTTAAAATCTCTTTTTGCTAGGTTTGGAACTCCACGAGCTATAATCGATGATCGGTACGCATTTCTGCAATGACCGCTTGATAGAGTCATGCAAAAGTATGGTGTAACTCACCGCCTCATCACGTATCACCCCAAACAAGTGGGCAAGTGGAAGTTTCCAACCGAGGATTAAAAGAATTATGGAAAGGACATGGCGAAAACCGTGCCTCTTGGTCGGATAAGCTAGATGACGACTGGCCTTCCAGACGGCTTATAAAACACCCATCGGTGTACTCCATACAAGCTAGTGTACGGAAGGCATGTCATCTACCGATTGAGATTGAGCACAAGGCATACCGGGCCTTGAAACATGCCAACTTCGATATTCAGGCACTGGTGATCACCGAAAGTTCAAATGAATGAATTAAATGAACTCCGTGATCAAGCATACGAGAACTCTTTGATCTACAAAGAAAAGACAAAGAAGATTCATGACTCAAAATCAAGAACCGCGCTTTCAACGCGGTGATCGAGTCCTTCTTTTCAATTCAAGATTGAAGATTTTCTGAAAACTAAAATCGGCCGGTGCGGACCATTCACCATCACTAAAGTATTTCCTTATGGAACCATTGAGTTATCTCAACCCGATGGTCCAAACTTTAAAGTGAATGGTCATCGATGAAGCACTATTTTGAGAGGACATTCCTCCCGTGGTTGTCCCCGATCAACAAACTTTCCCATGAACCAATGAATGCGGGATCGAGTCAAGCTAGCGACTGGGAATCAAAAATAGTAGCACACCATATGGGTTTTCACCCATATTTCGACTTCTTTCTACTTTCTACCACCCTAGTGTGGGAGATGCCCATTGTTGTATATAAGTTCCATAATATATATATATATATATATATATATATATATATATATATCTTTCAAAATAATGGCGTAGTATTTCCCTTTATCGTTCTATGTTTCGCATAACTGCTGGGTACTTTGAATATTGAGGCAATATTCATTTCTAGTGTGGGGGAATTCTCATAATTTTATCATGTAATTATACCACCCAATTCCCCTATTTTGGCCAAAATTTTTTTGGAGTAAGTGTTTTGCACTTATCGAGCTTATGGTTATCGATCCGCCATGTCTAATAAACAAAAGGATTGGCTAATCCAGAGCAACGGCTCTTGGTAAATGATGAGTGTCTAAATACTCATCATTTTGTACTATCTAGATCAAAATCATCCGAAAACACTAAAAATGCATCAAAATGATGAAGATATCACAAATCGTTGTTTTATGTGTTTTAAATGCAAAATATCAAAATCGGATGAAAACGATAAAGTTTGCAAAATTGGCGCTTTAGTCCCCTAAGTTTCACAAGTTGTCAAAAACAGTCCCTGGTAAATCAAAATAAAGAAAAATGTCATTTAAGGTTCATGGGATTCAAAAGTTGTTAAAACAAACCCTTGAAATGTAAAATTTGCAAAATTACAACTTTGGTCCTTGGAATATTGGAAATTGTCAAGTTTGGTCATTGTACTTTTTGAGATTGTCAGTTTTAGTCCTTGGACAAACTTTGCAGAATTGGCAGAAATGGTCCCTTGATTTTCAGAATTGGCACATTAGGTCCTTGTCATTTATTAAGCCTAATACCTTTTTGGCCTGCCTATCCCTTTGGACCCCTGTCATATACATTTTGGACACCCCTATTATTAATATCCCTGGTCAATGCTCCAGTCAAACAAACACTCCCATTTCCCTCTCCTTTTTCTTCTTCCTTCAACCACCATGTCTGCTCACTCAACCTCCCATCATTCCACTCAAACTTCTCCCTCCATGTCCCTCCTCCTCAACACAAAACAAAATGCATTTATTGCTTTCACCTCATCTCACTCAATCCTCCAATCGTCAAAAAGCCAACCCCGCCAAAACCAATCAAGGGACAAGATGACTTTAACTCATCCAATGGACATGAAAGAAAGTGGGATTCAATCAGGGAAGTGAGAAAAAGCTTTTGGCATATAAAAGGAAGAGGAAGAAGCAGTAAAAAGGGTAGTTAGTCTTTTTATTTTTCCTTAAATGTCGTTTTTTAAGTTAATGTTTTAGTTTAAACCCAAATGTTGTAATTTCAGTTTTTATGTATTACTTTTAAGCTAAGATGACTTTGTAATGTGTTTTTGAACAATCAATCCAAGTTTTATTTAAGTTCCAAGTTTAAAGTTTATCGTGGAAATTTTCCATTTCAAATTCGATTCCAAAGCTTCATATAGTTTGTTTCTCACTCAATCGACTTATTTAAGCTTATCAAAGTTTTTGTAAGCTTGGAACACGCTTCTAAGAAATCTTGGTACAAAGTCAACAAAAGTCAAACTAGGCCAAGCATTGGACATGGTGATGAAATGGGGTTGATGCAGTTGATGGATATGGGTGGGAATATATTAGGTTAGAGTAGATTGGGCTTGGTTTTAGCCTCAAATAGTCGGACCTCTTGTGAGCATTGTTTGTCCCATTTTCATTTTAGTTCTATTTTGCATATTTAGCTTATAACGTGTGCGTGTTTAATTTTAATTCCTACTTGTTCATTTAGTGTTAAGAAAGGTTTTTAGACTTAGTGTGATTATGAAATCATGTTGGTTCATCAAGATGTTCGCTTTTTAGTTCTTATCGCTAAATATATGTGTGTTTGGATCAATACTTAAATGTGTGTTCTGGGCTTGTTCAGTGGGTAATGATTGTGGTGTTATGTTTGCTTAGTTCTAAATTACTCATGTCTGTCTTACTTTTGTGCTTGTAACCACCAAAAGTCAAAATCTTCCTAATCCCATCCTTCACAGCTTAATCGTTAGGATTTTGGGATACAAAACTCATCACATTAGCTTAAAACTAGATAATTTAGCTTAAAATCATCTTCATATAGCTTAATATAACTTATTTAGTCAATAGCATTGATTACAAGTTCATAAAAGTCCAATCGCTTCATTATATAAAAAGTCAAATTTTCCAAATACTTTTTTGAATAAACTTTGGAATTTTATTGTGTGCTCATTATTAAGATTTAGCTTAAATGCTTTTGGGAAATTAAAATATAGTCGCTAAAATAAATTAGAAAAATATTAGTTTAATCTTAATCAACTTCTAGAGTGCTTAATTCATAGCTTCTTTGACTACCCTTTTCCGAAAAGTGTCTGTGTCAACAAAGGCTTGTTTTGGCTTATTTTGTGCTTATTTTCAAGTCACTTTGCTTTTTCAGTTGTTAATATAGCTTATTATCGCTAATTAGCTTATTCTCGCTTTTCCTTTGCTTATTTTTAGCTTAAAAGCCACTTTGGCTTAAATCTTTTCTTATTTCCTTTTAAAAGTCCATCGTTGATAACTTCAACTTATACAAGATGCTTATTATTCAGTTTTATAAAAGTTTCAGTTGTGAAAAGTGTTTATTTTAGTGTACTTAATAAGTTTGAAAAGAAAATCGAAAAAAAATAAAAAGGCAAAAAGGGTCACGAGATTCAACTCGGGACCTCCGCCGCACAAGTCCACGCCCAACACTCCTCACGTAAACCATCCCCTTGGGACTTCCTTGGTTCTTTTCTTGCACAATCAAATATATAACCACGCTTTGTCTTTTTAGCTTATACGTTTACTTTAGCTTATTTGTAGCTTATTCGTACTAGCTTTTTCCACTTTTGTATTTTTCTTTAGTTTGTATTAGTATTAAGTATTTTATAAAAAGTTTGATTTTTCTCATTAGTTTTAGTATTTTTAAACATTTAATTAGTGTAAAATCTTAATTAATTCATAATAAAATATAAAAGTCAAAAAATATAAATCTTTTTCTAAAATTTTCTTTTATCATATAGTACGTAATAAAATTAGTTTTACACTGTAGGCCTTTTATTTCATAAATTTTACGTTTTATCTTGCGCTCCAGCGTAATTTTTGTATATAACGTACGTTTTCATTTTAGGCCACGTTTTTAGATATTTTAAGTTTACGTTTTAGTTAAAATAGTTTATTTAAGTCATTTTATTTTATTAATCACAAAAACATCATTGTAAAAATAGTGATAGCGTTTATTTAACATATTTTATCTTTTTAATTTTCTTAATTTGCATTTAAGTCGCTGTTATTTATAAACTTTTTCAGTAGTGTAATTTCTTAATCAAAACCTTACTGATCACTATCCTTAGTGATCACTCCATCATCTGAGTTTGTGTTTTACACACCATTGAGTCTCCGTGGACTTAACAACCCGAATTCATTCTATTCTCCGTGACTTCATTGCATTCGTGCTGAGCGCTTTAAGTCGATTCACGATCCGCCATTCACAAGTGGCGGCTTGAGTGATTTAGACTTGACGGTTTGGCACGCAATCAAATTTAGCGCCGCGCCGGGAGGCTTTAGCGTGTGTTTAGCCATTTTCACCCATTCTTGCACATAACCCATCATTTGTAAAAAGTTTTTGTAAAGTTATAAGAAAATCCAAAAGTTCATTAACACTTTTCCAAGTGTTATCAACACCAAAAATATTTTCATTCTTTGTTTTATAGCATATTTTTCAAAATCCAAAAATATCCATCCTTTATCCTCCAACTGCTTAATTCTACATTTCTTTATCCTCTAATCCGCTTAATTCTTCATCTCTTATCCTCTTATCCGCTTAATTTTTATGTCATGGTATTTGACATGTTCACAGTGTGGAGGTCCATTTAACGGTGGAAATTGTCGGCGATGTACCAATGTGAGTTTCGGAGACAAGTTTGTCGGTGATCCCGATCCCATTTCAAATAATGAAACACCCGATTTTTCCTACCTACCTCCACACCCAATACGAATCCTACTCATGCGAAGTTTTGTGGAATGATTCTCATTACGGTTTTGATTGTCCACCACGGGTCCCGCTTGTCTATGAGCCGAACCATGTTACAATCGAATTTTGGTGAAAGTTATTCTCCCAATTATCTCTGTGAGAATTGCGGGGTCCTCATGCGACTTTTGAATGTCAACCGATGAATCAAAATTTTCAAAATTCCAATTCTCCGCTTTGACAATTTCCAACCCCACAAGATCCCATCACCATCGACTTCCGAGCCTTCACAAAGATTTCAATGATTACGAGGAGTGCAATCTTCCTCAAAGTTTCAAGAAATACGATTCGAAAGAAACTACAAATGAAAAGAATGGTATGTAAGCTTCAAACAGATGAACATAAGAACCGATATGATGACGATGATGATGAGGATAGTATTCAAATGAGGGAATATTATGAGGACGACGAGGAGAGTGTTATTCCTTTGAAAGATATCATTTCTCAACTCCCTCGCCTATTGCTATCACACCTATCTTACCTTTTATTGTTTCCAAAGACTCTCTCATAATGGGGACGAGCCTTCTAGCACTATTCCGTAAATGGAACCGTCTAGTGTTGAGAGCCTTGTTCCAACCCAGTGAGTCCGAGGTTATCTCCGTAATATGTGTGATGAGCCTCTTAATGATGATTCTTCTCCTCCTCTTGACATTTCATATGATCATGTCGAGATGTTCTCCGATTCGATAACGATTGTACTTCGCTTGACGATTATTTATCCTATGGAGACATCGATTATGTCGAGGAGCTACCTTCGAGCTAGTTAGCTTAGAGGAAGTGAGAGATTATGATGATCCGAAATTGAGGACGAGATACTTCGTGAAAAATTGTTCAATATAAATCTCCTCGTTTCTAAGATCGAATCATTCTGTGCTAAGTCAGCTTCATCTCCTATCCCCGTTGTGGATAGTGACTCTACATTGGACAAGCCCGAGCTTGAGGTTTTTTCCAATGATTCTCTTCATGAAGAGTTCTCCGGTGAACTCTCTCATGACATATCTCCTCCGGAATATGATCATTTCTATTTTGATCTTGAGGATGATATTGACTTGGAGGAGGGTGTACTCTATCATAAGAGTTTGCTTATTGATGATACTACCTCACCCTTCCTCCCGATATGTCTACATTTGAGGATGAAGAATGGATCCTAATTGTTATAAACATCTTTCTTCCATTCCTCACATATGATGTGACTTCTCTCTCTTCACTCCTTCGGAGTGAGGACACTATCTTTGACCCCGGCATTTTCATTTATCATTTGTGAGCCGGGTCTTTCTCAGATATCTCATCGGTGTGGAACTTTCACGTGCTTCAAATGTTTGTCCAAACATCTTGAATGAAAGTCCGATGGAGATTGTTTCTTCCACTTTGCTTCCCATGAACCAATGAATTCGGGGTCGAGTCAAGCTAGCGACTCGGTAACCAAAACAAGAGCACACACTATATGGGGTTTCACCCATATTTGCCTTCTTACCCCTTTCCACCACCTAAGTGTGGGGTGATGCCCCACATGTTATATATATATATCTAAAAAAAAAAAAAAAAAAAAAAAAAAATCTTCTTTCAAAATAATGGCCGTAGTATTTCCCTTTACGTTCTTTGTTTCGCATAACAGTAGGTACTTTGAATATTGAGGCAATATTCATTTCTAAGTGTGGGGAATTCTCAATTTCATATATTATTTACTCAATTCCCGTTTTTGCCAAAATTTTTTTTGGAGTAAGTGTTATACACGACTCATTTGGTTATCGATCCGCCATGTCTCAGAAGACAAAAGGATTGGCTAATCCGTACAAACGGCTCTTGGTAAAGATATCTCAAATCCGTTACGGCTTGCAATTTGCCCAAAGTTGTATGGTATTCATTTCACCATATCCTAAAAAGTGAAGAGTTGGCTAGCCCGCAAGGTTATGGCTTGTGGTAAAGGCAAGTGGAAAACCATAATTGGTAATCACCACCAAAGATAATTCGATAATTTATCTAAGAGTTGGCTAGTCCGAGCAAACGGCTCGGTAAAGACAAATCAAATCCGTTTGACCTTATGATTTGCTCAAAATCATTTGGTTATCGATGTACCAAGGTTCTTACTTGAACTCGAAACATTTGGCTACTCCAAAAGTGATGGCTTTTGGTAAAGAGTTTTAAAATCCATTAAACTTCAAATCATTGCTAGGACTAGCAATATCTTAGTGTGGGGGATTGATGAGTGTCTAAATACTCATCATTTTGTACTATCTAGATCGCAAAATCATCCAAAACACTCAAAATGCATCAAATGATGAAGATATCACAAATCGTGTTTTATGTGTTTTAAATGCAAAATATCAAAATCGATGAAAACGATAAAGTTTGCAAAATTGGCGCTTTAGTCCCTAAGTTTCACAAGTTGTCAAAACAGTCCTGGTAAATCAAAATAAAGAAAAATGTCATTTAAGGTTCATGGGATTCAAAAGTTGTTAAAACAAACCCTTGAAATGTAAAATTTGCAAAATTACAACTTTGGTCCTTAAACTTTGAAAATTGTCATGTTTAGTCCTTCAAATTTCGAAAGTGGCAAATATGGTCCTTTAGTTATTTGAGAATGACAAGTTTGGCCATTGGGTAATATTTCGAAATCACTTTGGTCCTTGAGTTTCAATTTACATGAATGGCCCTCGTGTTATTACTACAACCAACCTGGACCCTTTATCTACCTTGGCCCAAACCCAAAGCCGGTCCAATACCCTTTAACCCGACCCAACTGTCTACCCTATTATTATACCCGGTCAACCCTCCCAATCAAATAAACACAAACGCGCTCTTTTTTTTCTTCATCCCCCAACCATGCCTCGCAATAATCAAACACACCCATCCCCCCTCTCCATATCACTTTCCGTGTCTCCTCCACAATATGACAGTCACCTTTATAGGGACAGCCACCTTTATAGGGCGTCTAATCAAATTTAGTATAGTGTGTGCTCAAAGTATTGCGAGAAAAAAGCGCAAACACCGGGTCGTTTTCCCATCGAGGTGTGTAAACTGTAATACAACGATGTGTCTTTGAAATAAGCTTAAAGAATAGCTTTATACAGAAACAAAAGATAAAATAAGACATACACAAATAATATGAACAAGTATAAACAAGTATCAACAAGCACCACTAAGGAGCTTTTTAGAGTCGTTAGTAATGGTGTAAGTTCACTAATTACTTAGTAAACTGTTATGAGTGGGCAAACAACAAGCTCCTATAAACTTCTCAATTTAACTCATGAGAGCTCAACAATCAAGAAAACAGTGAGTATGATAAAGATCACAAGCTCAAGGTTCAATGAGGAACTTTTCCTAAGCTAAAGAGAATCACTCAACCACCATTGTTTGCTTGGTGGAAGGAGGTTAATGAATAAAATAAGGGGAAAAGCTATCTAATTTAAGCTACAAACCGAAAACAAACATACACATAATAAAAGAAACAAGTACTTGACAAAATCCAAAATACTTGAATCAGAATCAAATGCAATTCAAAGAGAGGCCAATACAATTCAAAGATAATTCAATTAGCAGATTAGCGAATCAAATTATGCTTCGCGAGTAATCGATAAAGCACTTAAACATGAAAACTAAAATTAATAAAATATACTAATGAAGACAAGAAACATAACCTTAAAACACTAAAAGCACTAAACATAAAACTAAGTAACAAAGACATAAGAAAATAAACAATTAAATCAAAACAGAAAACTAAAAAGAATCAAGAATCAAAAATAATTCACAGAATCGAAAAGTTGACTAAACCGAATTTAAAACTTAAACTATGATTAAATAAGTTAATATAAACTATAAGAACATAAAATTAACAAAGATAAACAACACTTAAACAAGTATGCAAGATTCTAGGATCTAACAACCTCAAAGTGCTCATAATGAGATTGTCAAGTGTCAAATTGACTTTCTACCATGCTACACCCTTTGGTTAGGATTTCACTGAGTCAAATAGATTACATATAGTGTAAATCGAACAGGAACAACACCATTCACAACCATTTTCACAGCTTCATTATTAAATCCAAACAATCTTTTAATGGACTACAATTGAAGTTTTCATAACAAATGACCGTGCATAAACCCATCATATAAAATTCGGAGGTCATATTGTGTCAAAATAGACCTTTTTCAAAGATAAACAAGATGTCAACCAAGTCTAAGCCTATGAACATCAAAGGCGGCATATTAACAATCAAGTGCAACATTAAACTACAATCAAATCCAAAACATAACAACCTAAGATTAAGCTATAACATCATAAACAAACAAAGAAAGAAACACGAAACATGAAAATTAAAGCGGATAAAAGATCAAACAAGAAATGCAAAATTGGTAAACATGAGCTTACAAGTGAATCCAAGTTGAAACCGAGAATCATGGTCACGAACACATCCTAAGGCTTTCCACAAAGCTTCTAAACCAAAGGCAATCCACAATTAACCTTGCTCCATACAGTTTCACCAAGATCACTTCATTATTTTTGGTTTTCATTGTTTTACGAATTTAAAGACTAAACTTGTTTTAAGGTCTCTAAAAGCTTGAAAGCTTTTGTCAGGAGCTTATGTGAGCTAATTGAGTCCATAAAACAACTACATAACAAGAATTTAAAATGACTGAAATTTAAATGAATTTAAGCAAAACACGAAATTTAAGTGACTTGAAAATAAACTTAAAATAAAGTTTCATTATACTAAATTAAGAAAGACTACAACATTAAAACTGTAAATGACAAGTGATTTAAAGAAAGCATTTAAAATTACACTACGAAACCATTGGCTATTCCAAGGTTATTTAACTACTTGACCTAGGCTAATCCAAAAGGTAACTTCTTCTCTTGCCTCTCCTCTAATATTTATAGTCATTTGAGTTCCCACCAGCATTCCAATCAAATCCCACTTTAATTCATGTCCATTGGATAAGCGTAAATCATCCTAGCTGTTTAAGTGACTTTTGCGCCAAAAGTGCTACTAGTAGATTGAGGCGTTACGCAACAATTAATGCTTTTGTTTACATGTAGAGGTGGAGGGACATGTTTGGTAGGTTTAGAGGTCAAGTGGTGGAGTTGATAGCAAAAGCAAGGTATGTGATGGTATAGGGAAGGTAAAGTTGTGGGTGGTATAGGTGTGCGAGAAAAGGTGGTGAGAGTGGGTAAGCAAGTGGAGGTGGAATACCGGGAGGTGGAAGGGTGGTATGGTTTGGTGGGGTATGTGAGGAGAGGAAAGCAGGAAGTTTGGTTTGTTGGTATTGACCAGATATTATTTAAGAACCAGATATTATTTAATGGAAGTATCTGTGAAACGTTAGTCTTGAGAAACCATCAACATTTTACTTCTGCAGAAACCATTGATTCAATGAGAATTAAAATAGGCTTTGGCGTAAACCATCGAGATTATCGTGAATCGAACTGTTTCAACTCTTTTGTACTGGTTCATATAAACACATTTTCATGATATTTATAACATTTATATGGTCATTTATGTGTTTTGGTTGTTTTAGTGGGGTTAAGCAATATAAAATATATGTGTTTTAGACACATATCAAATCCTCACACTAAAATATTGCTAGTCCCTAGCAACCTTTAAGAAAAACTTAATGGATTTAATCTCTTTACCAAAAGCCATCACTTCGGAGTAGCCAAATGTTTCAGTTCAAGTAAGAACCATGGTACACCGATAACCATGTGATTTTGAGCAAACCACCACTTTCAACGGTTTTGATTTGTCTTTACGAAGCCGTTTGCTTCGGACTAGCCAACTCTTAGATAAATTATCAATATTATCTTTGGTGAGTGATTACCAATTATGGATTTTCCACGCCTTTACCACAAGCCATAATCTTGCGGGCTAGCCAACTCTTCACTTTTAAGGATATGGTGGTGAATACCATACAATTTTGGGCAAATTGCAAGCCGTCAACGGATTTGATATATCTTTACCAAGAGCCGTTTGCTCCTGGATTAGCCAATCCTTTAGTTTATTAGACATGGCGGACTGATAACCATTTGTTGTGTTTAGTACATAGTACTTCCACTAAATTTTTTTTTTTTAAATTTGGCCATTTTGGGGGTAAAAGGGACTAAAGGGTACATTTATGATCAAATTCGCGAATTTCCCCACACTTAGAAATGAATATTGTCCTCAATATTCAAAGTCCCGCTATTATGCGAATCCTTGAACGTAAAAGATAACATTACTAGCCAAGTGTAGAAACACAACAATTATTCTCTTTTTTATATGCGCAATTTTCATTCATATTTTTAGATCTATAAACAAAGGAAAAGATATTTCACAAAACACAAGCGTTATACGCAGACACCTCCCCGCAATGGCGCCAATTTGATGTGTCACCTTTATAGGCGATGTGCCACCTTTATAAGGCGTCTAATCAAATTTAGTATAGTGTGTGCTCCAGTATTGCGTAAAAATCGCAAACACGGTCGTTCTTCCCAACGAGGTGTGTAAACTGTAATACAACGATCGTGTGTCTTGAAATAAGCTTAAAGAATAGCTTTATACAGAAACAAAAGATAAAATAAGACATACACAAATAATATGAACAAGTATAAACAAGTATCAACAAGCACCACTAAGGAGCTTTTTAGAGTCATTGGTAATGGTGTAAGTTCACTAATTACTTAGTAAACTCATTATGAGTGGGCAAACAACAAGCTCCTATAAACTTCTCAATTTAACTCATGAGAGCTCAACAATCAAGTAAAGCAGTTGAGTATGATAAAGATCACAAGCTCAAGGTTCAATGAGGAACTTTTCCTAAGCTAAAGAGAATCACTCAACCACCATCTGTTTGCTTCGGTGGAAGGAGGTTAGTCAATAAAATAAGGGGGAAAAGCTATCTAATTTAAGCTACAAACCGAAAACAAACATACACATAATAAAAGAAACAAGTACTTCAAAAAATCCAAAAATCTTGAATCGAGAATCAAATGCAACCAAGAGAGGCCAATACAATTCAAAGATAATTCAATTAGCAGATTAGCGAGAATCAAATTATGCTTCGAGAATCGATAAAGCACTTAAACATGAAAACTAAAATTAATAAAAATATACTAATGAAGACAAGAAACATAACCTTAAAACACTAAAAGCACTAAACATAAAACTAAGTAACAAAGACATAAGAAAATAAACAATTAAATCAAAACAGGAAAACTAAAAGCAGAATCGTGAGAATCAAAATAATTCAGCAGAGCTGAAAAGTTGACTAAACCGAATTTAAAACTTAAACTCTCGATTAAATAGGTTAATATAAACTATAAGAACATAAAATTAACAAAGATAAACAACACTTAAACAAGTATGCAAGATTCGGGATCTAACAACCTCAAAGTGCTCATAATGAGATTGTCAAGTGTCAAATTGACTTTCTACCATGCTACACCCTTTGGTTAGATTTCACCGAGTCAAATAGATTACATATAGCGTAAATCGAACATGAACAACACCATTCACAACCATTTTCACAGCTTCATTATTAAATCCAAACAATCTTTTAATGGACTACAATTGAAGTTTTCATAACAAATGACCGCATAAACCCATCATATAAAATTCAGAGGTCATATTGTGTCAAAATAGACCTTTTCAAGATAAACAAGATGTCAACCAAGTCTAAGCCTATGAACATCAAAGGCGGCATATTAACGATCAAGTGCAACATTAAACTACAATCAAATCCAAAACATAACAACCTAAGATTAAGCTATAACATCATAAACAAACAAAGAAAGAAACACGAAACATGAAAATTAAAGCGGATAAAAGATCAAACAATAAAATGCAAAATTGGTAAACATGAGCTTACAAGTGAATCCAAGTTGAAAGCGAGAATCATGGTCATGAGAACACATCCTAAGGCTTTCCACAAAGCTTCTAAACCAAAGGCAATCCACAATTAACCTTACTCCATACGGTTTCACCAAGATCACTTCATTATTTTTGGTTTTTCATTGTTTTTCGAATTTAAAGACTAAACTCGTTTAAGGTCTCTAAAAGCTTGAAAGCTTTTGTCGAGCTTATGTGAGCTAATTGAGTCCATAAAATGACTACATAACAAGAATTTAAAATAGTGAAATTTAAATGAATTTAAGCAAAACACGAAATTTAAGTGACTTGAAAATAAACTTAAAATAAAGTTTCATTATACTAAATTAAGAAAGACTACAACATTAAAACTGTAAATGACAAGTGATTTAAAGAAAGCATTTAAAATTACACTACGAAACCATTGGCTATTCCAAGGTTATTTAACTACTTGACCTAGGCTAATCCAAAAGGTAACTTCTCTTGCCTCTCCTCTGATATTTATAGTCATTTGAGTTCCCACCAGCATTCCAATCAAATCCCACTTTAATTCATGTCCATTGGATAAGCAGAAATCATCCCAGCCGTTTAAGTGACTTTTGGCGCCAAAAGTGCTGCTAGTAGATTGAGGCAGTTCTGCAATAATTAATGCTTTTTGTTTACATGTAGAGGTGGAGGGGACATGTTTGGTAGGTTTAGAGGTCAAGTGGTGGAGTTGATAGCAAAAGCAAGGTATGTGATGGTATAGGGGAAGGTAAAGTTGTGGGCTGGTATAGGTGTGCGTGAAAAGGTGGTGAGAGTGGGTAAGCAAGTGGAGGTGGAATACTGGGAGGTGGAAGGGTGGTATGGTTTGGTGGGGTATGTGAGGGAGAGGAAAGCGGAAGTTTGGTTTGACCGGTATTGACCGATATTATTTAAGAACCGGATATTATTTAATGGAAGTATCTGTGAACGTTAGTCTTCGAGAAACCATCAACGCATTTTTACTTGACAGAAACCATTGATTCGGTGAGAATTAAAATAGGCTTTAGCGTAAACCATCGATATTATCGTTAATCGAACTGTTTCAACTCTTTTGTACCGGTTCATATAAAACACATTTTCATGATATTTATAACATTTATATGGTCATTTATGTGTTTTTGGTTGTTTTAGTGGGGTTAAGCAATATAAAATATATGTGTTTTTAGACACATATCAGTAAAGATATCTCAAATCCGTTGACGGCTTGCAATTTGCCCAAAATTGTATGGTGTTCAGCTCACAATATCTTTAATTAGTGAAGAGTTGGCTAGCCCGCAAGTTTATGGCTTGTGGTAAAGGCAGTTGGAAAACCATAATTGGTAATCGACTCACCAAAGATAGTATATATTATCTAAGAGTTGGCTAGTCCGAGCAAACGGCACGGTAAAGACAAATTAAACCGTTGAAAGTCGGTGATTTGCTCAAAATCATTTGGTTATCGTGTACCAAGGTTCTTACTTGAACTGAAACATTTGGCTACGTGAAGTAATGGCTTTTGGTAAAGAGATTCAAATCCATTAAGTTTTTCTCAAAAGATTGCTAGGGACTAGCAATAGTTTAGTATGGGGATTGATGAGTGTGTAAATACTCATCATTTTTAATCAATCGAATCGCAAAACATTTAAAAACACTTAAATGCATCAAAATCTTGAAAATATCCCAAAATTGCATTTTATATGTTTCGGATGCAAAATGTTTAAAATCGATGAAAAACGAGCTAAGTTTGCATAATTGGCGCTTCAGGTCCTCGACTTTCAAAATTGATGAAATAGTCCCCGAGCACTTGTTTTAAATGAAAAGTCACCAAAGGTCCTTTTGAAATCATAAGTTGTCATAATTAGTCCTTTGGTGAAAATTTCAAAAGTTTTGAGAAATTACAAGTTTAGTCCTCAAGTTTCAAAGATTGTCGAAATTACCCGGATATTTTAATTTGAAAATTATTATTTTTAGTCCTTGGGTAAATTAAACTTGTCAAAATGGTCCTTGATTAACTTTGGAAAAGTGCGATTTGGTCCTCTATTTTGGATGAATTACAAGATTGGTCCTTGTTACTTATATCCTTGAACCCTTCCCATGACCCTCGCCCCTCGCCAAAACCACTTGACCCTTGACCCCTTGAACCCCGTCTAATATTAATACCCCTCGGTCAAACATGGTCAACCTCTCACCCTTTTCCTCCAAGTCTCCTTCCTCCCAACTCGCTTCTGCAAACACCGGACCTTCACCATCCTTCCACTCAACTCCCACTCTCCATGTCCCTCCACCTCACCCAAACAACAAAATGCATTTAATGCATCCCTTTCTTGCACTCAACCCTCCCCACTGGCAAATATCTTTTTCCCGCCAAAACTCATCAATGGCAAAAAATGAGTCAAGTCATCCAATGGCTCAAAATACAAGTGGGATTTGCTCAGAGATGTGAGAGAAGTACTTTTGCTATAAAAAGGAGGAAGAAGTGAGAGTGAAGAGGGTAGTTTTTAGTTTTCACTTCCTTGTATGTCGTTTTTAATTAAATGGTCTTAATTAGTTTCTAAAATTGTAATTTTAAGCTTTCTTGTATTGAACCTAAGCTATTTAGTCTTTTGTAACTCATTTCAAGCATTAATCTCAAGGTTTTATCTAAGTTCATGTTTTATGTTTCCGTTATAAATTCGGTCTACATGTTCTTAAATCCAAGCTCTAAAGAGCTTATTTCTAAACTTCAAACAAGCCCATCAAGTCGTTGATAGCTTTCGGTGAGCTTCAAAAAGTACAAGCTAAATCTCATATTGGTCAACAAAAGTCAACACTGGGAGAAATTTGGGTTAGCGGTTATAGAAATGGAATTTGGTTGATGCAGAGTTGGATATGGGTTGATTAAGCTTGGTTTGGATTGGTATTGGGTTTAGAATAGTTCTCAAATAAGCTACCTTAGTTGGACTTCATGTGAGTATTGATTTTCTTTTAAAAGCTGTTTAGCTTATAAACTTGTTAGATTAGCTCAAGAATAGCTTAGATTAGCTTTAATCTCAAGAATTTATTTGTTACTTTAGTTCATTAGTTTTGTTGTTTTAGTTTACTTTTCTTCATTTAATTTAGACTTTGCAAATTAAGCTCGATTAGCTATAGTGTAGTTTAATTATTTAGAACTCATTAGTTAGTGGTAATTTAGCTTATAGACTCTAGATAAAAACAAGATTAAGGATCGGACATTTGATCTAGTAGTTCAAGTTTGCAATACAGTCATGTAACTAGTGTTTGGATTGGCTCTTAAATCTGTGATAGAAGTAAGGTTAGTGTTAATCAATTGATGCATCGGTTTATATTAGGTCTATAGATGTCATTTAGCTCATCTTTTGCATGCTAGATCTTTAAAAGTCAAAATCATTCTAAATCATCCTATTTGCATATCTGTTGGGATTTTTAAAGATCAAAAGCTTGATCGTGTTAAGAAATCATTAGAATAGCTTGCATTAGTCTTAGTTTACCATAAAACATCAAAATCGGTTCATAAATTGGTTTCAAATTTCGTTTTGGTCAAAATACCATAATCACAAAAGTCAAAAGTTGAAAAACTGCTTTTCACCCAACTTGGTAGAATTTTCATTGATTCATTATTGGATCAATTCAAGTGAAATTTTGGATTCAATAAGTTCAACTGGTCAAGAATTGAAAAGTGATTTTGGAAATTTTTGTAAGTCTTTATAAGCTCCAAATGAGCTTGTCAATTGGGTCCAAGTGCCTCAGCACATACTCGATTAAGCGAGTGTGCCTGAGTTTTTGAAAAACTCATAACAAGCTCATTTGAGCTCATCTCGTGCTCAATTTTGGTTTTAAGTAGCTAGCCGGTCTACTTTAGGTTCCAACTTCGGTTTTCGATTCGACTTATTAATAGCGGTTGCATAGTCGAAAGTTAGCACCTCAAACGGTTTTACTTGTTTGATTTTGGACTCATAAGTTTATAGCTAGTTAGCTTGAGGTTACGAGTAGCTGGAACAAGTTGTTTTCACTTAGTTATAGCTTAATCTAGCTTCGCTTTCATTTGGTAGTCTTTAGTGCTTATTTGCTTATTTTAGTGCTTATTCATAAGCGGTTTGCATCGCGACTTCATAATCCTTCACATAAGCCATTGGTTTTATATTTTCTTAGATTTAGAATAATAATTTAGACTTTTCCTGATTTTCAGATTTTCTAGTTCGTTTGCTATTTTTCTTTATTTTAATCGGTTTTAGGCATTTTAATTAGCTTTTAATATAATTAATTCGAGAAAAGCTTCAAAAAATAAGTTTTCAATTTTCATAGATTAAGATAAATTTAAAAAGCAAAAAATAATTTTCAGATTTTTCATAGTTTAATTTGTAATTTTAGCAATTTAATTAGTTTTAAATAGTTTTTAATTCATAGAAAATAGAAAATAATCGAAAAATACAAAATTAGTTTTGAAAATTCTCTTTAGTTATTTTAGATTTTTCTAAGTCATAATTTCACTTTTCTAGCTTTATTTCATATTTTCTTATATTTTAGGGTATTATTAAATAGGTAAAATAGTTTTAATTAATAATAATTAAATAAATAGTCATAAAATAATTTTCTATTTCTAAAATTTTCTCTTATCATTAGCTTTGTAAAATTTCATTTTATATTTTTAGGATTAATCTTGTTTCAATTTCACATTTTCTTTTATGCGTTACGTAGTTTTTAATTTAAATTTATAAAAGAAAATCAAGAAAAGCAATTTTAAAAATAGTGATAGCATTTATTTAATATAATTTAGCTTTTTAATTTTTTTAATTTGCATTTAAGCCCTCGTTAGTTACAAACTTTTTCTTTAGGTATAATTATTCACAATCACAAACCTTTTCCGCTCAATATCACCCGATCACTATACGTTTGGTTATTGATCAAGCTGACTCGTTGGGACTTAACGACTGGGAAACACTAAACTCCTCTAGGTCTTCATTGCATTGGTTCCGAAAGTGTTTGAAGTTTATTACGGTTAACCATTCACAAGTGGTTAGCTTGTGTGATAAACTTGACGGTTTGGACCCGATCAGTAGGTAATGGTGAAGTATAATGACACACTAATGATATACAAAGTTACAAAACTAAGTATATGATGACACACTACTAACTACAACACTTGGAAGCTTGGAAAACTTCTTGTGTTTTTCACTTGAATTCAAAGTAGAAATTGTTAGATCACTTTGAATGTCTTATAGGTCAAGTGGAATGATCAAAGAGTGTTTTATGATGCTAGAAGATCAAAGAAATAGTAGTAGTGAGCTTAGAAAGGTTGACAATCATTAGTTGGAAATGTTAGAATAAGTGTGTATTTATAGTGCAGTCGACCTCGAAACCGACATTCTTCAGATCCGGATCCGTAAAATCTGAATCCGCCCATGTAAAATCTGAAACCGCTGGGCGTATTTTGAGCGAGCTTTTGTCTATTGATTTATAGGCTGCATTGTACTAAAAATAATTATAAAATATGATGTTCTAGAATAACTTGGGCATGAAGTAGTTAAATTATTTTAGTTCTTATTTAATTAAATGAGTAATTAAAATGTCTAGTTAATTTAATTAAGATGTATTATGTGTAGGCATTTAATTAAGATGTATTTAAAAAATGTTTCAAGTGTTTTTTGAAAATATTTATTTACTTGGCCTCTTTGATCATTCACGTGCGTTATAATCACCTTATTCATACCTAAAGTGATATACATTGGAATGTAAACTTACAACTAATAACTTGGTTACGTAAACATTTACGTTGTATAATTTATAATTGCCATTATCAAAATCTTGAGAGACCGTAACATATAAATAACGTTTTACGCGATATTTGTATTAACAATCTCCCGTTTTATGATGGCAAAATATAAATTCATATTTGATAAAAATTTAAATATGCAAGTTTTGAGTTGTGAGATTACTTTATTTCTCCCCTTTTCAGAAGCAAAAAGTGTAGAGTGGCGTGGCAAAAGCTAACAAGCCATGCAAATGCTCCCCCTCGGCGTATACACCCCCTTGTTCGGGGCACCAAGGAATCGAGCTATTGAGTCTTGCTACAAAACAAGGTTAGCGTACAAGCACGAGTATTACAATAATCATTTCGTCACAACCACAATGTCGAAACAACCACAAACAACCACAATGCACAATTACAATAATGTCAAGCAATAAATGAGATCATAGCAAGACTTAAGAAAACACAAACTAAGTAACCTCGTTTTATTATAAGAAAACAAGGTAATATTTTGACTCTTAGGTCAATAAGTCCTAAAATTACAAAATAACTAAGAAAAGAAAACTAGATAATCCTAAGACATACTATGCCTTGACTATAAGCCGACACTTAGTTTGGTGGGTATGCGGGTGGAGCTTGAAATTGGTGTTGGATGTAAGCAAACATCACGTTGACTCTCTCCCTAAGCATGGTGATGTGCTCACGGTTGTGGTGAAAACACATGCAATGGTAGTCATGTGGTTGTCTTTGGTATTCATATATTTGGAGGTCAAAAGGACCTCTTGGTGGGTGGGTACGAAGGTTCAAGAAGTTGTTGGTTCAACCACTTGGAAAATCCCGGTGGAAAGTCTTGTGTGTTGTTGAAGGTGGGTAGCAGATTTCTACCGATGAGAAGTGATGGAGATGGTTTTGGTGGAGGGTGTGAAGCTCTTTGAGGGACATACTCTGTGTCATAAAGGTATGGATTTGGAGGTTGAGTGAGGTGTTCGTTTGGCTCCAAACTTGGAAAGTTGTTGGTGGAAGGTGTCTTGAGTGCACCAATGTTTATTGGTGAATGTAAAGTCAAAGATGGAGTCTCCTTGGGTGAGTAAAAGTGTGAGTTTGAGATGGTTTTTGAAGAGGTGCTATTTGATGGTGCTCTAGGTGGACTTGGTGATTTTTGTGAAGGATGTGGAGATGAAGTAGAGTAGTTATCACTAGATGAACTTTCAAGGTTGATGATTTTGGGTTTTCCTACTCTTATCCTAGCGGTTTGCCTTTTCTTGACAATGTTGTAGAAAGGACTTGGATGAGCAAGTCATGGTGGTGAGAAATGGAGAAGAATATCTAGATCTTGCAAATGTGCAATAAACTTGGGATGAAAGGGTTAGATTTAAAAGAGAGGAGGTGTAATGAATTAACCTAAGGTATTTGGATATGGGTTTAAGGTTTTATCCTATAGTGATCTATAAAGGTTGTATGGAAAATTGTGGAAAAATGTTAATAGTTAAAATAGAAGATTTAAAATATGGAAAAAGCACGAATCTGTATTTTATACGGCCAGATATTTAACTTTGTATCCGCAGATCCGGTGGTGTGAAAGTTTTGGCTGACACTTTTGACCTATGGCATATCTGTATTTTATACAAGCGGATTCACATTTTGTGGATCCGCAGATCCGCCAAAACCACTATTTGGATAGAACTATTGTGTAGTTTGGGATAGTAAAAAAAAATACTTTCCTAAGTGTATTCTTAAAGTATTAGTGATCTTAAGAGCAATAAACACATAGGGATGATAAAACAGAATAGTACATTGATAACGCTACACGCGTCGTTCGAGGTCAAGGAAACTTCCTTTTCTTCGAGCAAGTTTTATAACACCCTAGGCGATGAACCTAATCGTTGTAGTGTAGTAATTAGGGTAAGCCACGGTATTGATATCGTTCTCTGGGGAATAGTGTCGTTAGGCTGAATTGTATGTCGATTTAAGTCTAAGGTGAGGATGATTATTTTTGTATTTTATATTTTATGGAATGGAAAGGTACGAATCTCGGGGTTTGGAGGGAGGGTGGAATTAGTTGCTAGTCAACTATTCCAAAAGATACTAACTAACTAAGGGATCTACCAGTAACGTGAAGCGTATCTACTTATGATGTATTACTCCTTGCTAGCTATCCAATTCTACCTACTGAATTGTCACGTCCTATTGATGGTTGAATTGTCACGTCCTTATTCCTAGTTGCGTTGTGTGTCTAAGGTTTTAGGGTATGCGTTTCTCCCTAACTCTTTGAAATTACCAAAGGGTCTTGTCTACAAACCCACAAGGGATTATAAACTCCTACTCTAAGGCACTCTTTGGATGGTTTAGCCTACAACTACTCAGGTAATTATATTCTAAGGTTCACAAAGATGAATCAAGCATGAAGTACACAACGAATGACCTATCACATTACTAGATCATTAATCAACTAAGATAAGAAACAACCAATCAAACAAGAGACAGTAGGATGCAAGAATTATAAACTAAACCAATTAGATTCATTGAAGTTGTCACACCCTAATGATGAAGATAGACACAAGCATCACTAAGAAATCAATAAGATCTAATTAATTGTATACAAGTTTCACACAATCATAAGCAGACACTAGATGAATTAGCCAAGCATAATCAATGAAGAGCAAGCAACAATTATGATAATTGAAGACATACCATAGGATTGGATTAACAAACAAACCAACACACAATGTTTATAGAGTGTTTGGAACCCTTTAAGTTCTGGAAAAACACCTACCTAAACCCAGAATCGGACTTAGGGTTTAGGGCTTACAAAAGTTAAGTTATAATGTTATATTTATAGGCGATTTTACGTCGGCAAAGAGCGACAGCGTCACACTTATAGGGTGACGGCGTCACGACCATTTTTTCAACAAATTGTAGATTTTCTCGTTCGGTCGCGTGGGCTTTTGAATCACCTAAATCCGAGTTCGTATGCAAAAGTTATGGCCAAAACAATATCAACTACTTGGCATGTTGTGACTTGATCGACTTGTGACGGCGTCACCTTAAGGTTGTGGACGCCATCGCCTTCGATCTCGACGTCGTCACTTGAAAATAGGAGTTTGGGTTCGAACCGTCACTAAAATCCTCGGACGGCGTCGCATTAGCACCGACGCCGTCGCCTTCTATTTTCGGTTGTGAGTGTCTCGATTTTGACTTTGGCCATTTTCTTCATATATTCGCCTTTTCGTCCAAATAAGTGCCATTCCAGATTTTGCCTTCAAGAGACCTAAAAGTGAAAAGGAACGATATTAAGCAATAACGGATACAAAGTGAACAAATAAGGACTAAAACGACCCTCAAAATGGTACCTTTTAAAACCTTATCATACATAATCCTACCAAGTTGTTTACCACATAATTTGAAATACATAGATCCTATTTTTAAGTGTTGATCCTAATTTGAAGTCTTTAAGAATTTAACTTTCTACATCTAAACAAGAAGTCGATGCCTTCATTGATGGATCATCAAATGGTTGATAAATTGAGGAAGACCGAGGAATTTCATAGGATGAGATGTTGGCTTTATTTAATGGTTCCATTACGCTTGTGAAAATAGAGTAGAGAGGACTCGGAGGTGGGGTTAAAGTACATGATGTGATGATATAAACGAGTCAAGAACATTCCATAAGGAATTAGTTTATATTTGTTTCCTTTGAGATTAGTAATTTGCTTCGCAAAGAAGTAGGCAAGATTATTGTCTTTGTTGAGTTAGAAGACAAATTGATGTGCTTACCGTGTGCAAGTTTTAAAATTTATAAACACGATTTATCCGTCTAATACTAAAAACACATACGAGCAAGTATACTGTCATCGCGATAGCAAAGGTGGGTAAGTCGAGATCGTCCCAAGAGATTTTGTGTTTGAATTTGTTAAAAGATTTGTAACAAGAAAAGCTTTGTCAAGGCTTCTTCCAAAAGTGATGTTATAGTGAAATTCAATAATAAGAAAGATATATACTTGTGTGTAGTCTATAGGCAATCATAAGTAGTGTTCATGAAGGCTTGGTGTAAACTCTTGATGTGATGCACAAATCATAAGCAAATGATTTCCAACCATGGTTTATGTTTGCAAAAATCATTCTAAGAACAAAAACATATAGGTAATCCTTTCGGTCCTTATCCTAATGATTATCCTTTAGAAAATCCATTTGTTTGTAAAATGTTCTTATTAAACTCGTTCTTACGAATCTTTCGACCTTTCGTGATGAAAATGTTTCTAGTCTTGTTTTAATAAGTAAACATGGTGGTTGTCAATCACCATATCCCCATACTAGTTTGTCACTTAACTTTTTGGAATAAAACACAAGAGAAATCCTTTCGGTCCTTTTTCTTAAAACATGTTTTACCGACAAATCAAACCAAGACTAGTATTTTTCCAACAAACTCATTCAAACAAGATCATATATACATGCATCACATATGAGAACACTAGTATGATTTCCTACATCCCAACACACAAGTATATCCAAAAACTACTCCATGATAATAATAACAAAACACAAGAAATAACAAAGTAATTCCAATAACTCAAGAGAATAGAAATCCATAACAAAGTTCATAGAATACCTAAACTTTTGCG
The DNA here is from genome assembly GCA_022545495.1 of Chrysanthemum lavandulifolium. Taxonomy (NCBI): domain Eukaryota; kingdom Viridiplantae; phylum Streptophyta; class Magnoliopsida; order Asterales; family Asteraceae; genus Chrysanthemum; species Chrysanthemum lavandulifolium. Next base: position 69,624,007 of record CM040245.1, on the reverse strand, counting down.
ATTACAAGAACTAGAAATCGTGGCTTATAGCAACCACACGCCTCCAATCACCTAGCTTAACCGTATAACTCCGAATAACCAAAACAATGGATGAGAATTGCTCTCTCCAACCTCCTGGACGTTTTACAGTGAATACTAAACTTTTGGGATGAATAAAATGGTTGGTAATAGTTTTGGTGTAAACTATTACACTTTGGGTTGTGTCACACTAGTAAACTAAGTCTAGGTTCAATATATAGCCAAAGAGACTTTACTAACTCGCCAAAACGTTCCCAACAAGTTAATATCAAGAAATGATCGGCCTCCAATGATTATAGGGAGTTAAGGCAACATTAAATGTGTTTTTGTGTAACTCCACACCATGCAACCGGATCGGGTTGCAACCGGATCGGTTGACCATTGACCATTGCCGGATCGATTCGGGCTGCCACGACCGAACGGTGGGTGCTCCAACTTTGACTTTTGTTGACTTTCTTGGTCCATGCCTCATTCTTTGCTCTCGCTGATGATTTCCAAGGCAAAACTTGATCTTTCCTTGCTGTAGATACTTAGAAATCATTGCGCTTCCTAATCATTGAGTCCAAAAGCTTCCTTGCTCGACTTCCTTCCTTGGGAATCCTCCAAATGTGCATAAAAACTTCATTTCTTCATCATTTGTGATACCTGGCTACATATACATACACAATACGCATCTTTTGCACTTTTGCAACAGTTATGAGTAAATATAGCCGATTATCATGCACAAAACCAACAATAACGCTACTAAAAACATGTTCATTTTAGGCGTTATCAAATTCCCCACACTTAAGTTCTACTCGCCCTCGAGTAGGTCTAACATTTGCAAAAATCGAATTCAATGGTCTTGATACCGTGGTTCCGAAAATTTAACAATCATCCCAAAAGAGATAATCATTAATTTGCTTTTAATATGTGAAAAACTTTTAAAATGAACCAAACACTTTAGATAACATAACTAGAACACCTCACGAATGATTTTAAGAATTCACTCAACACTCATATATTGGTGGGTATATGTAAATCACTCAATGCCTAGTCATGATCAATGCTTTTTACCATAAGCTTGTACAAGTATCAAAACAAAGAAAATAAATTCATCAAAGAGGGCTTTTATTCGGGTTATATCGTTAAGGCTTCGGGTTTATAAAAGGTATGGATAAGGCATGGGATGGTTTATGAAATTGGTGTTAAAAGAAAAATAAAGTCAAGTCTAAACCTCCATGTTGCTAGTCATCATACAAACCACAATCCCGAAAATGATTATATCTTCTTCCTCTTCACATATCGATCTCCAAACATATGTATAACTCAATTTAGCTCATTGGCTAATCAATATTCTTCATATAGCTCATTGGATATAACCATTTTTTTCAAGTTCCCCCCACACTTAGTGTAAGCATACACCACAAAAAATACAAATGAGAAAGACGTCTCCTTCATCTTTGTTGGAGAATGGTACACACTATAGACAAAGTGTAGCTTCTTCATAATCATCAAAAACAATCCAACACTCCAAGCAACTAGCAACAAACCGATAGACATGACTTGGGTTGGCTAAGGTTTAAAAGTGTAAAATCTTTTTGTATTTTTCTGGATTTAACAAATGAAAAGATTGGCTCGAAAGGTGTAACTAAGGGTATCTAGTGCTAAAGATGAGCACTAACAAATGGGTCCATATAAGGTGGTTAACTAACCAATGTGGTTAGCTAATATATCATTAGATGTAAAATGGAAGGCCATTTGGGTTAAATCCTACGATGCCTCTTATCACTTGAACATATTTTTATCACTCAAGAGTGATTTTAACCGTAATGCATAACTAGTACAAGTTCTAGAATCGACATAATCACCGGCACACTCATAGCAAATATAAAACAAAAGATGTGTTTTATACAAAAAGAAACCTCACAATTAAGTGGAAAAAGGCTATAATGCGCTAGAAAATGCTATCGAATCCAAAATGAATTACTTCCGTAATTTGGTTCAAATCGAAATTTTTTCCAAAACCTCATTTTACCATTGAAATACCCAAGTTGTTTTTAATATATATAAAAAATGTGTGAAAACAACTAGACAATCAAGGCGATTTCTCGCTAATTACTTGCATCCAAAAGTTATCTAAAAATAAAACTAAAAAAAAAAAATTTAAAATCGTATCATTTTTCCTATTTTCTTCCCTCCCCATACTTAAGTTTTGCATTGTCCTCAATGTAATAAAAATAAACTTCAAAGTAAAGAAAATGGGAAAAGAAATAGTCAAAAGATACCAAGGATAAAATATGCACACGATATTGGGTCATAAGCAAGCATGTGAGTTATCCAACTCCAAATATTTGACCATCAATAAGCTTCCGACAAATCCATCCCGCAAACAAAACGGCAATACACAATACACAAAACAAAACAAAACAAAACAAAACAAATGCTACTAAAAATACGAAAAATAAACAAAGTATGATAATCCTCCTAGAGAAAATAGTTTAAGAGATAGAGATGATATTGTTAAACACATGATAACCATTGTTTTTGAAACCATAAATCAAGAATGATCCACGATAATTCGTCGTCCTCACTCATCTCATCACCTTCCTCATCATCATACTCATCATCATCACTCTCGGACACATAGTTCTCGTCCACTAATTCCGAACCAACTCTCCTCTTCTTCTTCTTTCCTCCAACTCCTGATGAAGATCCTCCAACATCATAGCTTGATCCACCAACTTTGGGTAATCTACCATATGCGGGCACTGGGTCAGGAAATGGTGCATAACCAGGATATGGGTACGGATAAGGTCCAGGATAAGAAGTGTAGGGGAAAGGATATGGTGGAACATTGGGTGGATTGTAGGGTGGCAACTCGTAATTGGCTTCTTGAGCCATGTGTTGAAAAATAGGCATTGAATAATCATTGATGTAATTGTTTCTCAACATCATCGAGTCTCTCCAAACTTCCCTACACTGAATTTCATTCAAATGTTGGTTCCACTCTCCCCAACCTGAGTCAAAACTACTGGACGTACCTGTTTGCACGTTCCCCATCGGTATATTGCCCATTGGCACATTTCCTTGCTGCTGTGGTGGTTGTTGTTGTGGTTGTTGCGGTTCAATCCATGCTCCTAATGTTTTCAATTTCTTATTCAAAGCATTCCCGAAACCACTTGCACTCCAAATTTCACTAAACTTTGGCTCCCCACACTTAGCCAACTCACTACTATTGTAATACCCAAGATTTCTTGCCAACCTTGTCACAAAATGTCCTCCACAAATGTTGCTATTACTTTTGATTCCCGGGGCTCTCCTAGACAAATATTCGGCTATCTGCCAAGCCGCATTACCGTCCTTAGATTCCTCCAATAACATCATAACCCACAAGTCCGGTTTCTGACATTTGTCCCTGCTTCCATATCTATGAAACGGCCCAGTTACTATCAACTTGTGAAGTATTCTCATTAACGGATTCCTAATGGTTGCAGCATTCCTCCTAGTACAAGAAGGATCTCCCACTCGATTCCAATAAGCGGGCATACTAGGGTATTCTTTTTCAAACCTCCGAAGCCTCGAAAAGTGAGCTTCAAATAATCGATGCTTAACCTCATGCGGTTCATACAAGCCAAGAGCAACAGCAAAATCCGGCAAAGTGTAGGCATGATCCCGCCCACAAAGCCTAAACCATACACAAACTTCTTCCATCAAGTTTCGAACATTGATCTTCCTCTCAAAATACATAGTCGAAAAGAACTCCATACACCACTCACGATAAACCTCTTCATTTATGCTAAATGCTCTTTCCCATGACAAATCATCGAACGAATCCCCATCAGCCGGATACACATAAGATGTTCGCATCATTTTCGCAACTCCTCTTCACACTCATATTCGGCAAACAAATCCCAATCAATCACCCTCGGAACCAAACATGTCCTATTTTGCAATTTTGACAATCGTTCCCGGAAAGCATGTTTCTCCCCGTCGGTGAGATCTTTGAACTTCAGGTTGGCATTTGCTTCCGTCTTCAAGCTATACTTGACTTTCTTCCTTTCGTTCCTTTGGCAAAACTTGGTAACAATCGGGTTAATTGGAACCTGTGCCGAGCTTGAACTACCTACAACAATTCTCTGTAGAAATCATAAATATAAGTCAATATAAGAGTGTTAGAACAAACGGGAAGGTCTATGGAAGCCTCAAAGGTCTACTTCAAAAATTTGAAAAATCCCACAACAGAACCTGGAACCGGATTCGGTTGCAGAGAAACCGGATCGGTTCCTCTGTTGTCCTTCTCCAACCGTTCGGTTGCGCTTCGCAACCGGATCGGCTCCTCAACCTGCATAAGGCTTTGCCTTCTAATCCAACTCCCACTTGATTTTTCTAAGTTCAATTCACTCCAAGACTGCATTCTAACGTCTCCAATGGTTTCTACATCCTCAAATTACTCTAAATTCACTTTCCAAACCTCTAATCATCACCTATTCATTTGCTTAGAACTCAACAAATTAGACCTCAATTCTTTCAATCACTAGTTCTAATCAACAATGTGGCATCTATTATTCATTAAGAACGCATCATCTACCAACTAGGAATCACCAATTGCAACTTAATTTGATTCAATGGCATAACCTAATTAAATCCGAAAATTCAATCATCTAATACTCATTCCATGTTGAATCAATCACTACAATTCTTTTTGCAATGCATTCCTATATCAATTACCCACTTAATCCTAAAAGATTACAACTTAATTCGAATTCTATCAAAAACCCCCAAATTAGTGACCTAATTTGCAATTCGAATCAAATGCTCTAATTAAACCTTAATTGAGTTAATTGAATGCAGATGCTTACTTGTTTGGGTGCCATGATGATCTTCTACAACTTATACAACCTTCAAATAGCTTCTATTGGTCGAATTTTGCGAAACCCAGCTGGAGGATTAGTGTGTGTGTGTGTTTTTGGAAAAAGTGAATTTTTGGTATATATACTTGTATGCAACCGGTTCAGTCATGGACACAACCGTTTCGGTTTGCATTTTCGCCAAATTTTGCATTTTTCTCGTTACTTAGGCATTTTACCTTCCAAGCAACAATCGTTTACTCAAAAATCCTATTAAAGATGCACACAACATTCATCCACCATTTGGAAATTTCAACAATCATCTAATCTCAAAACTCAAATCATCATACTCATAAACTAAAACTAAAACTCAAACTCATAATCATAATGCATTAATCAAATAACCTCAACATAATAATAAAGATAAAACTGAAATGAAAAACAAGAAATCCTAAATGCATAAAATTAAAAAGAAGTTCATGAAATTCAAGCAAACAATTGCTTGTTTATTATGGTGCCTTGCTTCTCCTTAGAATTCCTCGAAATACTCATGCCTTAAGATGTCCTCACTTAGAAATTTCCCGGTCAATTCACGGTATGTTTCATAAGTTTTGAACTTCCTTATAAATCTTCTCCCATCCGGACATAGTATATCAAATTTGACGTGCCATTCTCCATCCCCATTTTGTCTCTTGTAAATGCCCGACCCATTCCAAATTCTTGAGTTGAACCGGTAAAGAACCTAAGAAATCGGTTAGCTTCTTGTAAACAAGGATGTTTTTGAATGGATTGTAAAATGCTTCCACCGCTAGTGCGCGTTCCATCTCATCCTCAATATCAAAGTATGGTGGAGCTAGTGGTCCATACATCGGGTTTCCTTGGACATCACGTCCTATTTCAAAACAAGTCAAGTCCTCGTCCGCTTCCATCAATTCTAAATCTTCCATGAATTCCACAACTGGTCCCCTTGGTTTGGGATAATAGGTTTGTTTCGAGATTCCATCATCGATAGTCATCGTACCTCTACCCATGTCTATGATTGCACCACATGTGCGTAGGAATGGTCTTCCTAGTAGAAGTGGTAAACTCTTATCAACCGGAATGTCTAGGACTAGAAAATCAGCCAAATAGGGTTGATAACCAATTTGAACTCTTACGTTTTTCACCTCCCCCATCGCTTTTGCTTGGGAATTATCCGCCATGGTAAGTTTTGAATGATTTGGTTGTGGCTTACTAAGACCCAACGTCATAAACAATGGATAGGGCATAACATTAACACTTGAACCCGTATCGGCTAAGGCATAAACTGGTGTAGTCCCATTCACTTTAATTGGCAAAACAAAATTCCCCGGATCTTTCTCCTTACGTGGCATACCTCTAAACAAAATCCTATCTCTATCCTCCTCCGATAGATCTTTATCCTCCAATCTTGCTCTTGCTAGCATCAACGCATCTAGTTTCTTACGGTAGAGAACGTAATCTTGTAGTACCTCAATCACCGGCTTTTTCTCATTTAGCTCAAGAAACTTTTGTTCAAGGTTTTCCAAAATAGCTTCTTTTTGTTCTTCGGTTAAAGGTTTGAAAGTGTTTGGTGTAGTAGGTGGTGAAGGTGTGTAGTCATTTGTTTTGTTGGTGGATGTGGTAGGAGTTAATTTGTTGGATGAGGTTTTCTTCCTATTTGCCTTCCCCATCTTTACGACTTCCACATCTTCCTTTTCCATATTAGCACATAACTCCACAAGCATTTCATTCACCCCCTTTTCTTCTTCCAAATCGGTGATATTGATCCTCATTTCCCCCAAGGCAAAATCCACTTGGCATTTGGTTGTTACAAGAAAATCCGCCCAAAACATACATTGGGCTCATCATGTTCCTTCTTCCAAGACAACAAAATCTGTTTCAAAAATGTGACCATGAATGTTAACCTTAAGATTCTTAACCATTCTTCTTCCGTATGCTTCGTAATCCAAACGGACATGACCAATTTGATCAAGAACTTTTTACACAATGTAATTTTCACCATAAGCCATGTTTATTTGCGTGTCCCAAGCACTCACCCCTTCTACACTACAAGGTGTACCGAACCTCATAAGTGGCGAATCATACTCCGTTAAAGGTGCTTGTGTGAATACCACAACTCTTCCCTTCTTAGGAAGTTGAACTTTGTTTTCACCCGTTTCTTCCATACTAACCGTATCAATTCCCAAATCCTTCTTACTCCCTTCTAAGATATTTCCAATCTTCTCCAACGAACTTCCGGTGTCTTTGAACATCTCATCCAAGTTACGAAGGTACTCAGAAATTCCGCTTAAACTATCCATAATAACTATCTAACAAGACAAAACAAAACAAAAAACAAAAATCCAAATCATTAGCGTTAGAGTTAGTCAAAACAAAAGCAAACTATAGAAACATATACTAAGCAAGTAAAGACACTTAACAAAACTGAAAACACAAGCTAAAACTCAAAATCTAAAAAGTAGAAAATTTTTTACCGAGAGCTCCAACCGGATCGGTTGGCTCACCAACCGATTCGGTTGGTGGTAAACTTCTTAACCAAAACGTCCAACCGGATCCGGTTACGGGTTGCAACCGAACGGTTGGATTGATAAAAAGATTTTTATTTTATTTTTTTGCTCAAATTAATTAAAATTAAAAGCTATTAAGTGTACTTAAACTCTAAATTAATGAAGACTACTCATTATCCTTATTAATTATAAAAATTAATTAAGTTATTAAATGAAAACTATATTAACTACTCTATTAAACTACTCATTAAGACTACTAAAACCATAAAAACTGAAAATTAACTATTTCTAATTACTGAAATTAAGACAATTACTAAAAAGTAAATAAAACTAATAATAACTAAAATAAGAGAAAAGCTAAAAATCTAAGAAAAGCATAAACAATCCAAGATATAATCTATAAAAATCAGAAATCACAAGAATTAATCTATAAACTATAACACAAATCACTGAATAAACTAAAACTATGAAAATCAAAAGACAAAAATAATTCCGAGAGCACTAACCGGATTCGGTTGCAGGCGCAACCGAATCGGTTAGCTTCTAAACCAAAAACATTTTTTTTTCACGAAATTCAATTTAAAAACTACCAATTTTACAGAATCTTAACAAAATCAAATTGCTTAAAAATCCAAAATCCCCGGCAACGGCGCCAAAAACTTGATGTGCTTACCGTGTGCAAGTTTTAAAAATTTATAAACACGATTTATCCGTTTAATACCAAAAACACATACGAGCAAGTATACTCGTTCGCGATAGCAAAGGTGGGTAAGTCGAGATCGTCCCAAGAGATTTTGTGTTTGAATTTGTTAAAAAGATTTGTAACAAGAAAGCTTTGTCAAGGCTTCTTCCAAAAGTGATGTTATAGTGAAATTCAATAATAAGAAAGATATATACTTGTGTGTAGTCTATAGGCAATCATAGGTAGTGTTCATGAAGGCTTGGTGTAAACTCTTGATGTGATGCACAAATCATAAGCAAATGATTTCCAACCATGGTTTATGTTTGCAAAAATCATTCTAAGAACAAAAACATATAGGTAATCCTTTCGGTCCTTATCCTAATGATTATCCTTTAGAAAATCCATTTGTTTGTAAAATGTTCTTATTAAACTCGTTCTTACGAATCTTTCGACCTTTCGTGATGAAAACGTTTCTAGTCTTGTTTTAATAAGTAAACATGGTGGTTGTCAATCACCATATCCCCATACTAGTTTGTCACTTAACTTTTTGGAATAAAACACAAGAGAAATCCTTTCGGTCCTTTTTCTTAAAACATGTTTTACCGACAAATCAAACCAAGACTAGTATTTTCCAACAAACTCATTCAAACAAGATCATATATACATGCATCACATATGAGAACACTAGTATGATTTCCTACATCCCAACACACAAGTATATCCAAAACTACTCCATGATAATAATAACAAAACACAAGAAATAACAAAGTAATTCCAATAACTCAAGAGAATAGAAATCCATAACAAAGTTCATAGAATACCTAAACTTTTGCGATTACAAGAACTAGAAATCATGGCTTATAGCAACCACACGCCTCCAATCACCTAGCTTAACCGTATAACTCCGAATAACCAAAACAATGGATGAGAATTGCTCTCTCCAACCTCCTGGACAATTTATAGTGAATATTAAACTTTTGGGATGAATAAAATGGTTGGTAATAGTTTTGGTGTAAACTATTACACTTTGGGTTGTGTCACACCTAGTAAACTAAGTCTAGGTTCAATATATAGCCAAAGAGACTTTACTAACTGGCTAAAAACGTTCCCAACAAGTTAATATCAAGAAATGATCGGCCTCCAATGATTATGGGGAGTTAAGGCAACATTAAATGCATTTTTGTGTAACTCCAGACCATGCAACCGGATCGGTTACACTGCAACCGGATCGGTTGCCTTTTTGACCATTGCCCAACCGGATTCGGTTACGGGCTACGACCGAACGGTTGGATGTTCCAGTTTTGACTTTTGTTGACTTTCTTGGTCCATGCCTCATTCTTTGCTCTCGCTGATGATTTCCAAGACGAAACTTGATCTTTCCTTGCTGTAGATACTTAGAAATCATTGCGCTTCCTAATCATTGAGTCCAAAAGCTTCCTTGCTCGACTTCCTTCCTTGTGGAATCTTCCAAATGTACATAAAACTTCATTTCTTCATCATTTGTGATACAATAACGCTACTAAAAACATACATACACGAGATTCTAACGCATCTTTTGCACGTAATTTGGAAGTTTGAGAATTTGAGCAAACTATTGAAGGGTTATAGCGAACTTATGATTTTTATGAGTAAATATAGAATTCTAATACAAATCTAGGACGATTATTATGCAGGTGTTCAAAACCAACAATAACGCTACTCAAGAGAAATGTTAATAAAACATCAAGTCATATTTCATTTTAGGCGTTATCTTTCTAGAAACTAATTTCACTCAATGCGGATCAAGTTCATGCATAATTGACGATTTGGAAAACATAATAGTCATAAACTATATTAATCTAGTCTAATTATCAACTGATTTAGTAATTATAACTTATTGTACAATAACTTGCACTATCAGGCCTTGCGATGGTGATTGAAGGATAAAGGGGTGTGTGATTGAGCCAAGCTTGTTAGCAACCTGAAATAAGAAATACAACCACACTACGTTATGTGATTACGCAGGGGTTGGACCCTGTGAACCACCTCCGCGTGTGAATGAGTATGTGACATGGTAAGTAGATGTGTTTAAGGGAAAATGAGAATGTTAAGTGAGCATAACGTCGTTAATAACCTGTCCAATCTATTTATAGGGGATAAAATTGTCCTTGGAGAGCTCTTGCACGAATATCGGAGATCATGGGGGCGTCCCATGATTTTAGGTAACTGCTAGGGCTTAGTGACCCATGATCTCAACCTTGGCAGGGAAGAGAGGGGAACGTGGGTTTGACCAATTCAAGAGTGCCCTCTATTCTGATCTCATCGAAGGCCATACCCTGAAGGGCTTAAGGCTTCAATTGGCGAATTCACAACTCGTAACCATTGCTTATGTGAATGGTTTGACACCAATAAATATTTTAAGAGGTTGACTTGGACCTTCTTACTAAAGGCTTCGATCAGGTTCGAAGGGGTATCCTTCGACCTGTTCGAAGGGCACGTCATCAATAATGAATTAAATAGCAAGTCCCTCAAATTAGGTTTTGTGCATACAATTAGAGTCCTAGACTCATATTATAGAGTATAAAGTGATAATTACTTACAATAGTTGTTCAGATTGATGAAAGACACAAGATTTAACGACCAGAAGCTTCTAATTTGACAATGGAATTGTTGTGTGTGAGTGGGTTGTGGTTTTGAGTTATAGGTATTATGGAATTTATGTTTAATCAAAAGGTATATATGCAGAAAATCAAACTTTCGGATCCGTATTTATACGTACGGATCCGTATTTTGTGGATCCGAAAATTCGTGGAAATAGATTTTTGGGACAAAATGATTTTTGAGCTATTTGGTTATCATGAGACTCTTACATATGCTGTAATGAGTTTTGTGATGAATTTTTAGGTTATGACGTTTCGTTATTGGTCTCTAACGATGAATTGTTTATGATTTTTCGGATGATAAATCACAATATGTCAATCCTAATATGATTTGGATTTATGGGACGTGTACCATCATTCCTAGACCTAAATGGAGGAAGTTGAAAGGTTCACGCTTGAGTGATTTCGTTAGAATGTCAGCGATGTTTTGTTTCGAGGAAACTTTATCAAATGAGATATTTCCTTTTTGAACGTTGTCGCGTAGGAAATGATGACGGATTTCGATGTGTTTCATTCTGGAATGTTGTACGAGGTTTTTACTTAAATCTATAGTGCCTTTGTTGTCACACATTATGGTGACATCGTTTAGTCGTATGTCGTAGTCGATTATAGCTTGTTTCATCCATAGTGCTTGTTGGCACGCCTTGCCCGCGGATACGTGTTCGGCTTGGTTGTGAAGATAGCAAGGCGGTTTGTTTCTAAGAGAACCATGATGTCAAATGTAACACCCAAAAATTTTAAATTGCGACAAAGTTAATGTCACTTTGTGGTGCTACTAAATTGGATCGAACACAAGTAAAGAGAATTTACGTTAATGTTCAAAACATAATTAAAGTCTTGAAATCTGGGGCCTATTTATTTAAGTAGTCCCAAATGTGAAAGTATTCTATGACCATTCCATGCCATGCCAAAACCAAAGGTTAGCTATCACCTTAAACGACAAAACATGCTAAAAGTGTTAACACGAGGTTGGCAAGTTCATATGTTTATAATAAAGCAGTAAGAAAGCTCTGTGACCATTGTGTCGCTCACAATGTCATGAAAATAAATTTTACCTTTAAGTAAATTCGTAATGTGGACCATAAGGTTTTCGAGTATGAATAATTGTTCACATACAAGTCAAGTTTGGTATTAGTGACCATTTCTTTACGCACAGTGTCATGAAAAGTATCAGTAAAGTAGACCATAAGTATTAAGCATAAAGTTCGACCATAAGAAAAGTATATGCACATTACAACGAATATAATGCCATATAAAAGAGTGACTAATTACGCTAGCACTAATTTCATGCAACCGAAGCTATGACAGTGTGTATACAAAATGTAGTCATACTAATAGGGGGCCCATTGCGAGTACTTATCCCGTTACACTCGATTCCGATATGATATACGTTTTGAATTGACCCATGTGTGGCTAACCAAACGGGAGAGTCACCCTCAATAGATCTATTTATAACAATTGCGCTTCTCGCAGGAACTGATAGTTTATGAAAGTGGGATCTAAAGGGCTAAGGCTAACTGTGTAATAGTGTATAAAACCAAAAGTACAGTTTTGGTCCATGAAAATGTTTTGCATGTTTTCTCACCCCCAAACTTTGCAAATCAAATACAAATAGAAAATTTGGGGCTAAAAACCCACATATATGTTTCAAGAACTTGTGTCCATAACAAATTTATCCAGTTTGTAATGAGAAGTTAGGTAATGCATTCGAATAACCGAACAAGTATTTTAGCGAAGCACATAAGTTTTCGAGTAAACAAGTCATATGTTTAAGTAACACAAATACTAGATTTTAGTGAAACAAGCATGTTTTTCCCCAAAAAGTGTTTCAAAACAAGTTAAGTAGGGGCCATGAACTCACCCCAGTATGCAATAATGTAAGCAACACAATTGTCACAACTGGCATCGAGTGGCAAACATAACGGTATCAAGAAGTACAGACACAACGGTACGGGGTCGACACAACCTAGGAGATATTTAATTCAGCTCACAATATGTCTCGTAAAGTAAATGAGTTTTCTAAAGACAAAGTGTCTTAGTTTTCGTGGAATACTCGTATCAATGATTTCAAAAAGTTTAGTATCGAAGTTCGTAATAAAGTTTGGTATCAACGTTTCGTGTGGTGGTAAGAAAGTATAGACTCAAAATGTAACTCACGCCACAAGAAGGAAATCTAACTTTTACAACTGAAACCTCCAATCCAGTAAAACCTAAGCGGCGTCACAGTCGTCACGTAAAACACACTGTACAACCAACCTTACTTTGCGAATTCCTCTTTTCAATCCTCACGACCAAGTGTACTAAAAGCGTGCCAAACCATGCGGGACTACGATCAATGTTAAAGAAGCGGTATCTTGCAAAATTCACAAAAGTTGTTTCATTTATGTATTACGTATGAAATTTGAAACTAAAACTACATTTTATGAGCATTGGTTCACTCATTAACAAACATAATTGCACCTTTTTGTTATCTTTGTGCGGATTTCGCAACCAACGTTAGCGAACCAATGAAAGCGAAACCAAACCTTTTACGTTTCCAAATTTTCCAATAGGCATTAATGAAAGTTCAAATGTTAATAATACAAATGAGGTTTCAAATTCGCAATTACCTAAGAGAAACCGGTCGTCACGTAAAAATCCTCGACCAACAACCTTAGAAATCTTCAACAACTTAGTGTATGGTAGAATAGTTTTTAAGTTATCATTCAACCGTAACAAAAACACAAAATGTTCGGAGTTTAGAAGTACGAAATACAAGAACACAATTTACAATATTTCTGGTTTATATCTAAAGAAATGCACATTTTGTATATTTACATACAAAAAAGGGAAGAAAAAAAAGGTTGTTTATTAATGATATGATGGATACAAAAATATGTAAGAATAAATGCAAACCAATAACACTCTAGATGGTGTAAAAAATGCCGAACTAAGAATTAGTGTACAATAATAACTTTGAAACTTAATAGTTATTAAAAGTTAAAAAAACTGTATATACAAAACACATAATAACCTTGAGAATATTCATAATCTATGTAGAACCTCTTTGTACACGACATTTGTTGTAGTATTTGTGTAGTTACCATCCTTGTCACAACACAATACTTTAAGACCTTTTTGCTTTTAACTCTTGAAACGGCCACATAAAGTTGTCCGTGTGAAAACCGGTCGTTCAAATAAAGACCCACCTTTGCCAACGTTTGTCCTTGACTCTTGTTTATTGTCATGGCAAATGAAACGAAATTGGGAGCTGTTTTCTTTTTAGTTGAAAAGGCATTTTTTTATCGACGGAGATATTATCATCCGAGGTATAGCACAAACTTCTCCCAATTTACCTCCGATATTACTTTAGCCTCGATGTTAGTAGTTCCCATTCTCAAAATTTGCAACCTTGTTCCATTACACAAGCCACCTCTTTGATCAATATTACGCATGCACATTACGAGACACCGACCTTCAAAGTTAACTTATGATTTGGAATTCGGAACACTTGATTGAATTTAGAAATTCGATTGAGTACAACGACTCGTTGTAGTTAAAATCAACGTCAATATCGAAGCGATATCCGAACTATAATAAACCTTCTCTGTTCCATGCAGTTTGGACATCATTGAAGAGTTTATTTTTTCGACCTCTTCATGCGTGGGTGCGAGGATAGCTCTATCTTGGAAATACGTCGGATCCCACAAGTGTTCCTGCCAATTTTCATAAGTTTCATTTATAATAGCTTCTACATGATCAGGTGTATTTGGTATGAGCATTTCTTCGGGAAATTGAATTTCCGCCTGACCATCATTCTTCCCACCAATTTTCCCGTCACCTATACTCAAAATCCAATCTGCAAACTCCTTAATTGTTTACGCATCGGGGATTGCAACCAACACGAAGCCTCATGTTTTCTGTAAGTTTAAGTACTTTGCAATGATCCCATAAATAAGACTTGTTTAGAGACGCGTGTACAACATCTTGTCTACTGCCACATGGAATCACAGGTAAAATTTGACGAAAGTCTCCACCAAAAACAACGACTTTCCCACCAAATACCTTATCAGAAATGTTTGTGTGCAATCCTGTGGCTATATCGCGTAAACTCCTATCAAAGGCTTCAAAACAATGTCTATGAACCATCGGTGCTTCGTCCCATATTATTAGCTTTGTTTTGCGAATCAAATCGTGAGAGGAATGTCTGCGATAATTGTACACATGGAATCTTCATCAATGTTTATTGGAACAACAAACCGAGAATGGGCGGTCCTACCCCATCAAGCAAAAGAGCGACAATACCGCTAGAAGCAACGTTTAAAACAATTTCACCTTTAGACCTTAAGGAAGTTGTGAGGTCTTGTACAAAAAGTCTTGCTGTTCCGCCATAGCCATATACAAAAACATCCCACCTTTGTTGTTGTCACATGCATCAATTATTGTTTCATATATTTCCTTTTGCTTAACCGTTAAACTCGCATACAACTGTTGATCTTGGTGACCAATTTGGAATGTTATAATCGAGCTCATCATATATCAACCTATTGTAGGATTCCATTGTGAACTCGAATTGGGATAAGGCATGTTAACAATGTTTTGAGGCTCTTGGAATTCTTGAGTAAAGAGTCCTCAATATATGTCGCATATATTGTATCTTTGATCATCTAAAAGTTGAAGTCCTGGTAGAAGAAAGAAAGTAGCATTATTTTACAATCTAATTTTTTATATTAAGTTCTAGTATAAAGAACTAAAGATATGACAGTAGGAGCGACTTTATTTTAGAACATGTTGTTAGTTTAGATAATAACAAACATTAGTACAGTTGGTTATAGTTGAATTCCGTTTCTTATAAACTAATCCCTGGTCCAACAAAGACACTATATGATAGCTAGCTTAAAAAGGGCTAACAAATAAGAATTCGTATGACTAATGATTCAGGGATTAATCAATAATTATCTTGTAGAAACAAACAAATATATCGAAATCATACGGCATTTCTAAGAGTTCAATTTCTTGTATAAAGAAACCAAAATTGATTGTTAAAGTTAACATGTTGGAAAAAAAACAGTTCTCATACCTGGATGATTTCGTTTCCGCCTTTCTTTATCTAAAACGTCTTCTGCTAAAAGTCTCCATGACTTTTCCCAAACAACTTTAGGCCGAGACATACTATCTGAGAGTATTAATTTGACAAAATAAGATCGCAAGTAATCTCCCATCCCCCACTGACTTGCTTCAATTATACCATCGATGTATTCCTTATCATCATCTAACAAACCACGTGCAAAGCAAGCTTCTTTGTATGTACTATACACCACATTATCATACTTCTTAAAACTTTCCCAACCGGTTGCACCTCGGACATGGTTTAATAACATACGAAGATAAAAAGCTCTCCCAATTAGGCGGGACGTGATGAATTACGCCTATGCTCTTACCTTGCTTGCGTCGAGTCCATACCAAATCAGACTTGTTCCAAACGAAATGTTTTGGAAACTCAACATACAAAAGCATTTGTGCTAAGTCGTCGATTTTATATGTTTCCATTCACTGTACGAATTTAGTTGTGTTGGCTGAATCCTTTTCAAGCTGAAAGTCTATACTTTCGGTTGGATCAAATAACACCGAATGTTCATTTGGAAGATGAAAAGGCAAACGCTCTACAGAAGGACTTCTATGATGAATATCAAATTTGAATATTCTCCACGCAACTTCACATGCTGATAAATACCGAAAATCATAGAAGTCGTTAATCTCATCCTTTTCTTTATCTTCCATTACTGCCGTAACTCTATCCGGGCCCTTGTTAATATATTTGAAAAGGTATTTGATAGATGAAAATTGATTGCACCATTCGACGTTGATGTGAGCTTGGTACCGTTTCAATAAAGTCGGACTGTAAGGAACAAAAAAGGTATTGTCAAGATCGGCACCTTGCTTACGAATAGTTACGCCATTATCACTCCTCTTGTAGATGGCATACCCACTTTCATCAATGAAAGTAGATTCATTAAATTGCTTCGGAAACTTTTTGGAACACTTATTTTCAACCATACAAGGGCAGCTCCTGTGTTCAGGACCACACAGACCATGCATCATAAATTCCTTGACCAATTGTCAGAGTTCCGGGTCTGCATCTTTATCGAGAATCTCAGCCGATATACATCTGTCAATGTTAGTAGGAAATCTCAATTTAGATTTTGTTTCCAACCATACGCATAGGTGACAATGAGGCTATCTACATTTCTGGAATTCTATCGTGTACACCTCTACAAAATAAAAGGAAAAGGAAGTACATATTAATATATAGTGATTAACATCGTAAATTGTTTGTGTAAGTAACGACTTTTATATAAATATACTGCTTATAATTTAGACAACAAAGTATACACAGTCGTTGGTGTTATATAAGGATTTTGGTAACATACCTGCTTTGACTTTGCCAAAAATACGCTTTTCTTTAATGTCCTTTATCAACGTATCAAGCTTCATTTTAAAGACTCTGGTTGTGACGTCGGGACGATCTTCTGATTTAAGACCTTTTTTTTCAGGTACCTTGTAATTTCGGGCCACTTAGGATTGCATGTAAATGTTATAAATAAGTCAGGGTAACCATACCACTTGCACATTGCCATGGCATCTAAGTAATTTTGCATCATGTATCTTGGGCTCCCTGTGAAGGACGAAGGCAAAATTACTTTCTTACCGCGTTTTTTATTTTGTTGGTTGGATGATTCTGCTGCCGCAACTAATCTTGAATAAGTTTCACATCTTAGATCTTGTTGTTTATTACGAACATATAGCATCCTCTCAGCTTCAACCATGGTATGGCCATCGACCAAAAACTGCTGAAATAAACGCCTACCATTTAGAATGGTTGAGAATTTATTGGGGCGGTCTTGTATACGGTAAGCAAACCATTCACGCATGGTGACACGTTTTTTATCCTTATCTGGTGTCTGATCTGTAACTCCTTGATGGTATATATCTGTCCTATATCCATCTTCAGCGTACGGGAATAAGATAGGGTACTGCAAGGGGAGGTATGAGACATGCAATTCACTAATCCTTTTGATTTTGCCACTGTTCTTATGGACGAGAATGTCCCTTTCGTTATGCTGTTCATTAAAATCACCAACGATAAGTGCAGCAACCTCATTAGCGGTTGGAAGATCATATTGTCTGCCATCCTTTGCACGTTTTCCTAAAAGCCTTATCTGAACATTTTCTTGACCTGCAGCCAATTGTAGACCAGCCATTCGGAACTTCTGAACCAAAGGGTTTTCACGATCAAGCATTTGTTTGATCTGTTTGGTTAACGTACGATCCATGTTACTATTTGATGAAGACGACCCATTACCTCTTGAACTGCACCATTTGATATGTGATTGTAATAAGTACGTTTTAGTTAAAAAGGCAAAACTATAGTCTAAAATACTGAGTAATAAACTATACCTGACAGCATTGATTCGATTTTCAATCTCGTTTGGTGGATCATAAATGTAGAGCTGAGAAAACTTTGGTGTCTCGCCATCTTTGGGTAACAAATCCCCCAACATGTGATAGTTTTGTCCCTGAATTCTAAAACAAAATGGGCCACGACCTGTGTTAACACTATGATCGACAGTACCACCCATCGACGTAAATGCAAACATAGAATTGTAACGTCTAATGTTCTCCAAGAATCTCTTGCTTTTTGGATTCTCTCCATTCATAAGTCCCTTTAATAACGGCGGTGGATCCTTTAATGCAACAGGTAGCACAACTTTTCCTTTGCCACAACAAAGGGAGAATGAATCTTTAGTAGTTACATTGTTCAATCCTACCTTAGCTTCTGCTAACCACAACATTGCACCACAACTGTTGCATGTATACGTTGGATCTCCGTGGTCAAAGTAATCTAAATACACAAATGAAAGTGTATGTTAGAGATACATTACATTAAATTAGATTACTTGGTTTTAAATTAGTTAAAAAAATACCCTTAGAAATGCCTGCGATTCGATCAATATATCCATGTTCATCTTCAGATTCTTCGTCTGGGAGTACAACGTTATTAACATTCGGTATTGATTCTTCTTGGATATGTGCTCTGTTTTCTAAATTTGAAGAAAAATTAGAATTTCTTGAAGTACTTTCATGAACATGATTTACATAACCTGTATAAAGGATAAACCGCTTATTAGTATATATGTAAAAAGACAGTATATATGCCTGAATTTATGTATAATTATGTTAATGAAAATAAACAATCACCAATGTCAAATGGTATTGGAGTTTTGTTTCTGAACTTTCTTCTTGGATTTTCCTTTGAAACATCACCTGTTGGTTTAGAAATTTAAAAAACAAAACTAATGAAAATGTTGAAACAAATCAACACAAAATGTAACAAAAACATAAATTACAAAAATTACTTGTATAAGTGTTCTCATTAGAAGGTATAGCATGTGTTAGTTCAGGGGTTTGAAGGTTGTGATTTGAAGATCCAACACCTAAGTCTTTCCGAGGCCTGCCTCGTTTTGCAACTGGTTTTTGTACAAATGGTTGTGAAGAATCCAACACAACTTTCGTGATGTAAGGTTGGTGGTGAGAGGAGTTTTACGTTTCCTCTTGGTAACGAATTTGAAGCCTCGGTTTTAGTAACATTTGAAGGTAATTGCGAATTGGTAAGTTTGGACGTAGAAAAGGTTTAGTTTCCATTTTCATTTGAAGTTGGTTGCATAATCTGCAAAGAGTATAAAAGGGCAATTATGTTTGTTTGGACTTAAGTGTATGCGTAGAAAATGTAGATTTAGTTTCAACTTACATACACGAATTTAAATCAAGTAAAATGTACAATATAAAACAAAACTGGTTGCGTAATGCATGGTATTTTGTGTAGATATTGGTTGATAATTAAGTTGGTGATAGCTTAAGCGAGTAGGCGGTGTCACACTGTTGGTTTACAAATTACAATAACAAAACTAATGAAATTGTTAAAACAAATAAATACAACATGTAATGAAAAATAAATTGTAAAGCTTACTTGTGTAAGTGTTTTCATTAGTAGAAGCATGTGTTACTTGAGGATTGAATGTTCGATTTGAAGAACCAACACCTAAGTCTTTCAAGGCATGAATTGTTTTGCAACCGGTGTTTGTGTAAATGGTTGTGAAGAATCCAATAGAACATTCTGTGATGTAAGGTTGTTGGTCAAGGATTTTCACGTGGACGACCAGGTTTCCTCTTAGGTAATTGCGAATTTGAAACCTCATTTGTATTATTAACATTTGAACTTTCATTAATGATGTATTGGAAAATTTGGAAGTAGAAAAGGTTTGGTTTGCATTTTCATTGGTTTGGCTAACGTTGGTTGCGAGAATCTGCACAAAGATAACAAAAAGGTGCAATTATGTTTGTTAATGAGTGAACTGAATGCGTTAAAAATATAGTTTTAGTTTCAACTTACATACAGAATCTTAAATATTAAGTAAAATGTACAATATATAGACAAAACTTACTGCCGTAATGCATGGTGTTTGGTGTAGATATAGGTTGATAATTAAGTTGGCTATAGTTAAATTGGTTCGGACACTGATTTGTTGTAGATACTGTAATTCAAAAGACAACCAAGACATATTGGTTGGATGAGCTGAAAAAACATGTTTGTGATAATCAGTATTTGTTTGTCAAAAAACTTTACCTGTGAAAGGAGTGGACTTTGTGACACACGAACTAACATTTGGTTGATCTTGATTTTCATTTGTAACCAAAATTTTGTTTTGATATGATTCATTGACTGTAACGTAAGTTGATACATGTCAAGATAGTTTTGGTAAAATTTATAAAACATATATGAAATTACATAAATGAAACAACTATTGTCAATTTTGCAGCATAACAGTTTGCTGAACATTGAGTGTAGTCCTGCATGGTTTGGCACATGGTTTTCTTACACTTGGCTGTGAGGATTGAAAAGAGGAATTCTGCAAAGTAAGGTTGGTTGGCACAGGTGTTTTACGTGGACGACCAGGTCGCCGCTTAGGTTCTACTGGATTGGAGGTTTCAGTTGTAAAAGTTAGATTTCCTTCTTGTGTTAACAACGGGGTAGTACGATTGGAAGTGGAACCAGTTTGGTTTAATCTCGACAACGTACCTAATATTAAAAGGTATTAGTTGATATAATTAACTATTTAAGACATAGTACATTAAGGAGTTACGTATGAGGATAAACTTACTTGATGTAATATTGGAAAGAGGGGATCTTTGCACAAGGGGAGTAACATTACTGATCGCATACTTAGACTGTTTGCTATGTTGGAAATTATTGTTTATAGGCTTTGCATTGTCAATGTTTTGGTTATGAAAGTGATACTTTCTTTTATTTGATGTATCATTGTTTGGAGAACCTGCAAAGATATGAAAAAATAATACAATGATGTGTGATAATGTATAAACTGTATGCATATAATTGTACATGTAATTTGTAAAGATTCAAATTTGGAAAAGGCAAAGATACTTCAAGTGTAGAAAACGTATTTCCGTATTTACTGGAACCCGGTATGTATATAGGTTGATAATTAAGAAGGTTATAGTTTAAGTGGCTCGCATGGTGATTAATCCTATAAACTGTCGATATAATAAACTTGTCAACAAATTAAAATAAAAAGTATATATAATTATGGTATTACATGGAATAAACATACAATGTACATACATGTGCTTTGTGTAGCATCCAAATTTTGAGAATCTCGTATCGTGTAATGAGTATTCATCGTGTTAGAGTATTGCCCATTAAGTTGTGTATATGGCAAATCATTGAAAGACATGACATTATTGTTTATGTTTTGATCAATCATAACGGAATTTCCTTTAGTTGCTTCGTCTTGAACATCTGTTTAGGGTTTGGATGGAATGTAATACATGTATTAGTATATAATAACAAAATACATACATTGGTCATTAGAATTTTTCAGGTATAGATTAAGAGTAAACATAATATAGAACAAAACAAAAATTAACAACAAAAAAATAAATTAACATTACCTATTGATATTTGTTGTGGATGATTTTGATTCAAAGATCTTCGCGCAGTGAACTGAGATGAATGGATATTCGATGATGAATGAACTTCTTTCAGTCGAACCTTTGGTGTAACGTTATCCATTTTGTGTTTACAAACGAATCATCAAATGGTTGCTAGAATTACAAATATTGAAGACTTATACAATCAAGAAATTGTGTTTAGGTAGTTTTAAACACCTTTTGATTTAGAATACTTCCATGATCCTCTCATTAAATTAGGATATACGTTATCTTTTTATAGCAGCATGTATTTTGGCAAAAATATCGTTTTCCACTTATACGTTTACATTCCCCTCAATTTTGTTCTAATAAGGCTTATTATGAATAAAGATAAGACTAAGCCCATAGCAAAGTTCGGGCCCAATGTGTCAATTTGATGCCAACCCAATGGTCGACTACCAAAGACATAAAAGTCAAGATATTTTCTTGCAAGATATCATATATTGAGTTTCCCAACTTAAATGATCATTACATGCTATGGTTTTAGCTGCACCTAACAACTCGTCAAATCATCCACATTGATCACTTCATTGAAAAATCTTCTTCCGGGTTAGTAACATGATAATTTCTTATAAAAATATTAGGAAAACATGATCAAAGATATATATTAGTAGATTTGTAGGTATATAGTCGTTAGGTATACCCCTTTTTCAAATCGTTGCATGATGATAAATTTTAGATGATCTAACTTCCTGTAAGATAATAGTAACAAATATGTTAAGGATGATAATTGTTCCTTTAAAAAAATGCATGATCTTTGTGTTTTTGATGATCTATATTACTGTTAGACATCAACCATACCTAATCGTTTGAATCTTAGTTCAATACTAATGCATGTGGTTGTTGTTGTTGGAAATTAGTATTTCTTTAAAGTATGTTGGAACTATAATTAACAGTGATGTTGTAAATTAGTGCAATAGTAAGTTAGATGGTAACTTCAAATGGTGCGTAAGTGATCATAATAGTATAATTTTATAGTAGGCTTTTACGAGTTGATGGTTTAATTGTTTAAGATATATGACTACTCAAATATAAGTGGATACATGTAATAGATTGTGGTTTATAAAGAAAAGCATTTTGTGTAAGTGATGATAATGGTTACTAAATCCTGTTTGCGATATGATTAGGTTGTATAATTTTAAGTGGATACATTCGAATATGGTTAATACAATTTGATAAAAAAGGAAAAGCAATAGTATTATGTTGGTTATGCGTTTATTATAACATGTAAAACTGATATGGAGTATAAAGTACGTATATTATTGGCCGGAAAATGCCGATGGAGTTTGTAGTTTTGGTAAATCGCCGAACATATCCAAGGAAACAGGTAAATAAAACAATACTATATCCTAACATTTATAAGTCTTATCGTAAAGTTAGAAGCCAATTAAAGTCTTGAATACTTATTTAGGAACCGCACGAGGTGTTTGAAATGGAATGTTACAATGGGAACAAACATCTCTATCGACAAACTCAAGCAAGAATTCGTAAGAAAGTTTGGTTTATCACACCGATTGTGGGACCTATAACCCTAAAGGGTAGGGATTGGAAAAAGTTTGCTAAGGAAAACATCGGTCCGTATGTTGAATGGTTTCATTTCATACAGGAAGGGGATGAAAGTTTCTACGTGACAGGGTACAATGCAAGGGATGGTACAGAATTCAGGGGATACGATGTTGACCACCACCGTTATTATCGATTTAAGAGCCGTGTTTGGGCTGACACAAACAGGCCTCAGGTATTATTTAATATATAACTTAAACTTGTATTAGCTTTATTAGTAAGTTAACGTTTATTCATAAAATGTGTATTTACGACAAACGTGAACTTCATCTACAGAGAATTGCAATTTGAATTCTTAAGTGTGATAGGCCGGAAGCAACTATTAGGATAAATTGTGAGAAGACTACTTTATGGTTCCCGTGGTCCGTGTTAATGTTCCTAATGCGGATGATGAATACGAACTGGATCAAAATGTTTGGAATATTATTAAGTGGACAATGGGTTTGCAAGTTGGACAGATCGTGGTGTTTACAAAAGAGCATAACATTGTATATAGGTTGATGGCTTTTAACTTTAATGGAAGTCCGCATACACCGATTCATTTCTATGGTGCAACACAACTGCATCACATACAACCTGCTATACAGTTTGACGACAAAGGTGATCTAAATATTTAGATGCTAATTTAGTTGATAAATATATATATCTTTATAGAATTTCTTACTTTCAAGTAATAAAAGTGTCTTGAGATATTAGTGTTGTTCGATAGTATTAGGAGTTATTATAACATGGTAAATGTATTTGCAGATGATGACAGGATGCACCACATATGTCGTTGTCCAGGTCATAGAGATCACTTTTGTGAAGCGGGTGACACATTCTATAAGAGTTATTCTATGATTACAGTGTTGAAAAGACTCGTAAGTATTTTTGTTAGGTGTAAAATCTGTATTCGTGACACGTTATTCATGTTTATGAAGAAGTAGTTAATCATTTATGTTATCGATGGTTTATTGCAGACCATACCTTCAAAATTCTTGGAACACCATCCGATGCATACATATAGGACTGTTTTGATGATACACCAAAATGTGGAAAGAACTTTTACTGTGAAGATGGAGTTTCATAAAGAGGATCCTGGAAGGACTAACCATGTGAACGTGTTAGGTGTATGGAAGGAGTTTGCATATGAGTGTAATTTTGGGTACAACAAAATGATAAGGTTCAAGTTCATGCACTTGCTTACTGATATGGCTGGCGATGAAGTGGAGGAGTACCATGTGTTTCACGTATGTTAAAACACTACTATTATTATGTCCGTGTTTTGGATGTTTAGTATAACGAACTAATGTTATTTTGGATGGTTAGTATGTTATGAACTAATGTATGTTTAGTGTATGTTTTGTTATGTTAACTTGGTATGGTCAAGTTATTTGCTTTGGTTTGGATTATGAAATGGTGTATTTATGATTAGATAAATCGGTGGGTTGTAAAACAATTATCGGTTTGCTAGTTTAGTCTATATTATATTTTCCTTCAAAATGTGTCTTGTTGATGCTTATAGGAATTGCATATCCATTGCTATTTTTTTTGTGTTGGTCGTATGATTTGTTGGTGAGGATATGAATAGCATATCCATTTGTATTGGGTAAGTAAAGGTTGAAAAGTTTGTTAGTAGTAATTTTAGTAGGAGATTGCAGATAACAATGTTGTCGAAGTACATTAGGATGAAGTGACTAATGTGTGCGTATTCGTAACTTTTCTATCAAATATATCTTCTCAGTGTTTTCCCATATGTGATAGGCTGGAAGTATTGTTGTTGTTTTTGCTTGTGTAATACTTATTTGATAAGGTGTAAGGATTAACAAACTTACAGTGCTTGAAAATCCTATATGTAATGAAAATGAGATACAAAAATACTTTTGATAATAAACGTTTAACATATGTTTATTAATGACATATGAATAAACTTATTGATAATAACGTGACACTTAAGAGCCTACTATTTGAGAGGACAAATCTTCAACACAAACATTTGATGCAATGGATTCCTCGTTGTCATCATGATACTCCAAAATATGATTGTGATATTTGCGGTCTTTCTTAATGCAAATCCATTCGTCTTTGTCCTCATCAACACAATATTGAAGATCAATAATGTTACCCAATCCATAATTGTCTTCCTTCTTAGCATGGTATAAGCATTCTTTATTATTCTGAGATCCATTTGTCATTGTCATAGTGAACATCTACAACATGAACACCATTGCTTTTCACAAGTGAATCATCATTGGTTACTTTGTGACATGCCATCTTCTCGGATACATCCCGCAAGTAGTCGGATATAAATTAGTGTACAATTTGCGGTTATAAAATTCATTATGTTTTACTAATGTATATAATACCATTTCATCATCGAGACTATGATAACAGTGGATCTTCAATCCAAAATTCATTAGGTGAGTTTGAGATATCTTCTTCTTTGTATTGTCATCAAATGAATAAACATATTATGAATTCATATTACCTATTTCCAAAAATGCGTGATGTAGGACTTGAAATGATCATTTTTCAAGTATAAACTTGAAAAAATATGTTTTACCTTGGGTGACTTGTCATGATCCATATGATATTCTCTAATGAAGGTTTAGAAAAAAGTCTTTGTTTGGTATTTTTTGTGTTGATGATCCAGTTTATATAAGGTTTTAAGTTTTTGTTATAACTGGAAATGATACTCCTGTATAAATATTTTTAAATGGAGATTAAAACATATAATTTGAAATTTATTAGTATAATTTCGTTTTTTAGAATGCATATATATAGTATGAGGTTCAAAAAAAGTTGTAAAGATATGTTGCTATAAAATTTGTAAATATATATTTCAATTATGAGATTTTGCCTAAAAAATTGTAGAATTTTCATTTTAGGAAATGATGTGTTTTTAATTTTATTTTTGAATGTAGTGTCATAGTATAAACAAAGTTGAAGTGTATAAGTTGTATTTTAAAGAAAGATTGTATAAAATCAACTTTTTAAAACTCGTTTAATGTAAAAGATTAACAAATTTCGTAAATTTTGGAATTTTAATGTTAGAAGGTTATCTAAATATGTAAGAAGGTTAACAAACTTTTTAATGTGAAGTTGTATTTTAAGCGACATCTATATTTACAACACTACATTATGTGTAATAGTTTGTTATCCATGTATTTTGATATATTAGGATATACCTTTTATTGTTTGTGATAAGTATTATTTGGTATGGTGTTATCTCAATAAAGCATATACTATTCGAGAAGTGTTCATCACAAAAGTATTATTGTGCAAATACTTAGACTAAAAAACATGAGTGTGACATAAAAGGAAGGGTCTAATAATTTATATCTTCTCCAAGTGAACCATTACACATAATGGTATACCATAAATTGGCAAATTAAACACCCAAAGTTGAAATCCAAAAAGCAATACCAAAACACAAATGTCCGGAAATTTTTTCTTGAAATAAAACAAAGTAGCCTTATTGTGAAGAAGATATATGATGCACAAATTTCATTACTCCTTCTCTAGATTCACTTGAAGAAGAGGCCTTTTAGACATCCTCGTTTCATACTCCACTTCATCGAAATCATCAAGGTCAATGACTGTGCGCTTGCCGGAGCTTCCTGAACCATCTTCTGAACTTTGGACTGCACCTTTTCCTGTGGGTGTTTCTTCTAAGTTGAAAGGAACACTATGAGAAATTCTTGCGACGTTTGTGGATGCAACATTTGAACCAGAGCTTGCAACAGGAGTTTGAAGTACATCATCATCATCCTGTAAAGGTCTTTATTTAGACAAAAAAAACAGGGGGCCACAATATGTATGAATTAAATTAAATTAATGCATTTGATACAAACCTCTGTGATGAAGTCTTTTTTAAAGAACTTGATCATTTCAGCATCATTAGACATCTCCGTCACCTGATAAACATGATGATTGTTGCTTATGTTCCACTCTGTATAAGTAAAGCGAAAGAGTAACTTTTCCAACTATTCCATTTATGAGCTCCTCAGGGAAAATGTCTTCCGCACCAGCTCCATATTTCTCTTTCAATTTGTAGCATGGGACACCAACCAAAGTATTGATCATATCATCAAATAAAAGTAGAGAAGCAGAGCCAGTATCATCAATTACTCGTACGATAACTTTGTACCTAAAATCATAAGCCCCAAATATTTGAATTAATTTTTTCGCTCAAATGGATTCTGGAACAATAAAATGACACATGTTGTGATGGTAAATAATGTAAGGTAATGTTAGTTCATACTTTGGTCCTACGTGGGTCATTTTTTTATGGTCCTTGCAACTCCAAAGCTGTATCTTTGACTTTCCTGCTTTGGATGACGACTGACCATATTTTTTGGATGCAGATGCATCTTCATCATCGTCAACTGGTTTTGCTATCCTACCACACCTTTTGCAACCGATATACGTCCATCCAAACTCTTGGTGTATTTTGTGAACTTTCCCATACACTAAGCATTCATATTCCTAAGTAAAATGTTGAAGGATAAATGTTAATTTAAAATGCATACGCTTAAGCTGATTAATATATGTGATGCAATGTCATAACCATGATGTGATGTGTTTTTGTAATCCTTATGAATTAACGAAGGTAAATGACACTTTTTCATGATATCTTAATGTTGAACAAAATGCATGATGATTGAGCGGAAATAACTTATATTTTTGCTATAACATAAACCATATATAATGTTGCTTTGTGCCTAAAGACTAAAGATTGCATAAAGGGTATTCCAAGCATATTCCAAACACACATTGGTGTACAAATTTTTAATGTATGTTTTAAAGATAAAATAGCATTATCGATCTACCATACAATGATTTAACTTAGAAAAACAATATGGTGAAAGCAGTGTAAAAAGCATGAATGTGATATACCATACAATCATCTATAAGTTTATCATGCGATAAAGATATGGTATGAATATCATTACAATTGTAAACTTGGAATTCCGAAACACATTAAAAAACGCCTAAATTGTGAAACCAAATCAATCAGAATCTTGATTACCATGTGTTAAAAGCTTGATTTTAGTTCAACCTAATCATATATAAGCAATCTCTAAGTAGTTGTTTTGCTACTAACCAAACAGATTGTCTTGTAAAATCCTACTCCTTGTATGTAAAGTTAAATCATTGTAATCCATTAATATCTTACCCAAGCGATTCACGAATAGACCCAACCATTTTTTAATTGCACCACCAAATAATTGATCCGGGTAAGTTCTTTCTTCCTTGGAGTATAGATACTTATAGCATGTTTGTTGGCATCATAACCATCGACTTCCTGATATCTGTTATCAACAGTTGTGAAATATAAGTATTCAACGGTTAAATTTTATTATCATTAAGATTTTAATGCTATAACATTCAAATCCATAGAATATTATACCTCTTCCTGAATGCATGAATTTCAGGTAAATCAGCATCAATATGAAGCTTAGTAGCAAAACAGCATTCTTGTTGAAGGTTTTCCGAAACATGAATAATAGAATTGCATTACTAAGCAAGTGATAACAAATATACATCCAAGAACAATATGTACTTACTATTGAAATATTTGACCACAGCAAGTTGAAGGATCATAACCACGAGTTTAGATGATTGATTTTTGTCGACATACGACTTGAATTTGTCCTTGATCATCAAAGAAACAACACTCTAATTGTCCACCATGGTTATCAATAAGTTAATGAAAATATGGTTGGAAAACATACGAGATATACTTAATCTCTTTTTGTAATATGATTAAAATAGAAGCGAAAAGGGAGTGGATCGAAATCATACTCCACATCTTGTAGCAGAATAGTTCTCTGATTTTCTCTTTCCATACGACTCAAAAGGAGTGGCTCGATAGAAATCGATACTACATTACCAATGACATCGTATTTCAAAGAATAAAAATGAGTACGATATATAAGTCTATGAATATATTAAGCAGATTATTATGGTGATATTACTTACCAACCATACTAATCCTATCACAACGTCGCCTACCCTTTATTAGGTACTAGGCTAAGTACCTAGTTCCATTACTATGGAGGAACTACTACCCTTCACGACACAACACCTAATCTCAAGGAGATCTACTCCTTGTTGCAACACCATCAAGGATATCACCATCCTTGTAAATAAACAAATATTTATGTGTATAACGATGCACCTCATCGATTATACGACCTAGGCATTCTTCCCAAATGCTACTTGATTTGATTATTCGACATCCTTCTCTAATGCCTTTGACACAACGCTTGGCACCCTTCACTAATGCCTTCATCTTGCACCTATATCATTCTTCACTAATGCTCTTGACACGAACGATAAGCACCTTTCACTAATGCTTTCGTCATGACACTTTCGGCATCCTTCACTAATGCCTTTAACCCAACATCTATGGAGAAAGGAAGAACTTATCAACAAGAGAACCTTCATTGTCTTGATGATGACGAAGCATGGCAACTCATGGACTTGAGCTTGCACGTCTTCAAGAAGTGGTGATATTTCCTTTAAGAGAAACCTAGAAGATCACACAAAAACAAAAGACAAACTACATAGATCACTTGGATATGAGGTTAGAGGGTTAGAATACTTGGGGAAAGTATGTGTGTAAAGTCATGAATAGTAAGGAAGAAATGGCTCTCTATTTATAGAGAAAATTCTCTACTGTTTCCCCGGATCCCACGGATCCCTTCCACTTGGGATCCGGCTAGCACAAAGGGATCCGTGGAACGCTCCTCTTTGCCCATGGGTATTTTTGGTTATGGGTCATGGGTCATGGGTTATGGGTTGATCCATGGTTTTCTTTCTAGATACAATGTATCTTAAGGATACAATGAACTTGGTTAAGTGGTATAAATAAAACCACGGATTATGGATCAAAACCATTAGCTAGTTTATTACCCATTTTAGTTTTACATGTTTTACCCATTATAGTATTTACATGTTTTCACCCATTTTAGTATACTTAGTTTAAGTATATGTTAACCCAATATGTAAACACTAGTTGTTGTACATATGTATCTAAATCATAAAATCACTTAGGCTTGTTTTAGTGTTTTATGTGAAAGCGTAAGTGTGTTAGAAAACTATTAACTCAAACTATTTACGTACTCTATTTGTTTCGTTAAAATGATTTTACGTTTGTTATCGACAAAACATTAGAAGATCGTAAAATATAAATAAACGTTTTACGGCTTATTTGTATTAACAATCTCCCCTTTTGTTGATGACAAAACATAAAATTATTTTAAGGAAAAGCTAAAATTGTAGAAGTTTGAATTGTAGTTTTTACTTTCTTCTCCCCCTTTTTGTCGAAACAAAAAGTGTTAAAAGAAAGCAACACATCATTTTTAAGAAAAGGTATGTAAAAATGTAAAGAGAGCAAGTGACGGGAATGGTACTCGTCTTAACTCCCCCTTGACGAGTCCATCCCTTTGAAAGGGCGTCAAGGACATGACGTAAAATAAACTAATTGTGTTTGCAAATGGTTCGTCTAAGTGACAAAAACGTGCTCCCTCTTGAAGATTGCAAAGATGCAATGGGGTATCATGAAGTATAATCCAAAAACGGATTAATGTTGCAAATGTTTTGCAAATATCGTTTGACACAAAGCTCCCCTAGCTTTATGGTGTCAATATCTTTATGTGTATTTTGAATAACTACAAAACGAAGGTTAGAAAACAAGAGTATAGTGCACAATTTCCTGCATATAAGACTCAAGTTAGTAGAAATTTGTGCTTCTGTATCACGGATCCCACGATTCCCTTCTTGAAGGGATCCGTCCAGGCATTATGGAGGGATCCGGCTGTCTGTTGACAGTTTCTTCAGCAATGAGAGTGTTTCAATCAATGCTTATATATGTGTGCAACAAAGAGCACAATGCACAAAATAATCAAAACATAAAAATGTTCATTCAATAAAACAAGAGATAACCAAACAAATCTCTAAGACTAAGAGAATGAACTAGCCATACAAGTACTACTAATGCTAATGAGTTACCCAAATTCAAGGTTCAACTAAGACTTAATGATGATCAAGGATGAGAAAGGTTTCCTAAACGTTCTCGGTTTGATCTTGTAGTTCATGTATCAATCTATCTAGTTCCTGTTTCAATCTTTCAGCATGTTTACAATGATAGCAATCCTTGTCATGTTTTTGAGTTTCTTGAAGTGGAAGTTCAAGTGAAGTGGGTTGAGGATCTTCAAATGATTTTGAGGTGGCTCTAGGCATTAATGATGTTGGTTGAGTTGTGGAGGGTATGTTTGGTATAGTAGAATTAGGTGATGAAATCCTAGTGGGAACACTCTTCATGGGAATTAGTTTGATTGGTTTCCTTGATGCGGGAGAAATCCTAGCATTGATGGACTTAACCGGAGATGATTTGGTTGAGGAAACTTCATGTATGATTCTAACAAGTTTCTTGGGTGGTTCTTGAGTGGATGAGTTGGCACTAGGAGCCATAGTCATAGTGATGATGGTGCTAGCGAAAACTTCTTTAGTTGCTGATTTTTGAGATGTGATTTAGAGTGGTGACTTAATCCTAGGGTTGTTTGGTTTATAAAGGATGATTTGAATTAGGAAATTAAATTCCGGCCACTTAGAGGACTAAGCATGCTATTGGGGTTTTGATCAGCTCTAGGAGAATAATTAATGAGTGCTAAAAGTGGTTAGAGAACCAAAAGGTTACTTGAATTGAATATGGGCGATTTATGCATTCGCATCTACGGATCCCGCGGATCCTCTCGTGAGGATCCGCCTAGTTAAAGACCGAGGATCCGCCATCGACTGAGTTTTAGGTGAGATCATTATGCTTTTGTAAGGTTTGTTATTAATGGATTTCGAGGTTTGACTTAATTTTGAAGTCTTTATTGTTGGATATCTCAAATCCTTAACCATAACAAGTAATGGTGCTTAATGATGGTTTTGGCCAAGAAAATTTGACCTTGGGTATTCTAACTATATGTTTGACAATGATTCCATTTAATTTGATGTGTAGAAATGGTGATAACAAGTCCTAGAAGTCAGATGATGTCCTAATAGGTTTTTACTAAAATCCTTAACAATAAGAAGAAATGAATAGCTAATTTTTTACCCTAATTTTGATAAAAAAAAAATGATTGAGATCAATTTGCTAAAATTGAAAGATATACCTAACTAAGTGCTATCAATCGTGATAGATAATGTGTGAGTGTTGGGGCGGAATTATGGTGAGTTTTGACTAGTTGAAAAACAAATGTTTCGAAAATATATCCTAGACAAGCCATGGATGAGTGTGAGGTTTTCAACTATTTGAGAAAGACTTAGTTGGCTCTAGTATCTTGTGTTTGACTTGTTTGAGGTGATCTAGTAGACTATTTTGATGTACTTAAGGCGTATTGTATATCGATACCACGGATCCCACGGTTCCCTTCGGGAGGGATCCGTCTAGTACAAATCTTGGGATCCGCCTCTGCGGATCGAAGGCTTTCGACAAATGTGCAATTTGCACTTCTTAGTAAATGCTTCTCCTAGTTATTTCTATGGGGACTAAATGCAAGAATACAACTACTATAATGTATGCCAAGGTAGGAAGATCTAAAGTTCCTAGAATGAGTGACGACGACCACTCAAAGGGTCGTAAAATCTCATTTTTCAAATACTTAAGTTAGAGTTGTTTAGTGCCAATATATGGCCATACCTACATTCTACAAGCATAATTTAAAGTGTTACAAACCATTGTTTGAAATTGTTCATCATGCACTTGAGTCCTAAGACTTTACCTTTCTTTTTCTCCTTCACTTCTTCACCCGTCCTCCACTTTTTATCAAACCATCTTCACTTCTTCTTCCTCAAGAAATTGGCGAAGCATTTGAAGATTCCTTGGTTTGTTGCCATTGGGTGATTCATTAGGGATGTTTGGCAATTGGTTAATGTAGTCCAAAGGGTCAAGATTGATATTTTCAAGTGGGTTGCTACTACTCCCTTCACCTCCACCTTCTCCTTGCCTTTCCCTTTCGTCCGAGGAATCCGTGGGTGGGTGTGGCCTCTTGCCTTCCACCATAAACCTTGTTGTTCTACCCTTGGTTAATGGTACCATAACCTTATTACAAAAGCTATGATCCAAGGATTGTGGGGAAGGGTCTAATGCAAAGATGAATTTAGCGACACGGGTTAGAAGCATTGCATATGGAAGCACCATCTGGTCCATGCTTCTTACACTTGCCATTCTCTTGATCATGTAGTAGGAAATGTTGAAGCGGGTCTCGCTCACAAGACAATAGATCATGAAACTTAGACATGCGTTGGGGTGATCCTTGTTTCCTACTAGACACACCACATTCTCCCTTATCACATCTTCCCATTTTCTATATAATGCAAACATCTCCGAAAGCTCCATTTGAAAAGGATCCTTATAGATCACTTTCGACTTTCTAGTCACCCTTGAAGGGGATGCTCTTGGCAAAAACACGGTGTCCCTTACCTTGGTTGCTTCCGGGATTATTGTGTGATAAATGTCGTGATGATCAACCGTAGAGTGTAGCTCCTGCAACGACCATTCATTAGAATACATGCAAACACCATCGGATGGAACCCCTATTATTCTTCCAAACTCCTCAAGTGAAAGAGTGTACTCATGTCCATTTATGGTGAATTCAATTGAGATGGACCCATCATCATTTCTAATTATACCCATAGTCTTGTAGAACTCAAGCACAAGGACCGGGCAAATTTGCTCGTTTATATCCAATAAACAATCAAACCCAATAGTTTCAAATACTTCCCTTATGTCGGTATTTGCAAGGAATGATGGATCAACAACTCTACCTTCATGAAAAAGTCTTCTTTCAAGAAACTTAAACGCTTTCCTATCGTCCGGACTTAAACCATCTTTCCTATGGTACATGGGTATGTAGTGAGCGGAGTCTTGGTAATCTTGTTGTTTGTTGCTTGGCATGATTGTTCCTAGATAATACAACCACAATGTGGTTTTAATGGTAAATAGTAACCTAAAGGGTTTAATCACAATTTTGCTCTCATCATCTTCGTTGAGTTCACGAAATGTGTTTAATATGTATTAACAATGTTAATTCTTTGATTTAGATTATCTTAGAAAACAATGTGGTGACAAATTATGATAAACCCATTTGAACCCAACTCTTAAAGATGAAGATATTGTAATTCTAAGAATCAAGGAATTAAATTAACAATGTAGTGAAGATTATACTTACAAGTGATAGTTAAGCTTGAGAAGAATGATCAATTTGCTCCTATGAACAGATGCGAGTTCTTGTTCGTGAGTCTTTGAGGTGAGAAAGATTGTGGAACTTCCATAGTGATCATTTTTAAGCTTATATGTCTTACATTGCACGGATCCCGCGGATCCTCTCATTTGGGATCCGGCTAGTATAACTGAGGATCCGGCATAATGACAAAAGTCACTCAAACATTCCTTGATAACTATGGTTTAGGAGTTCTAAAACGCCTAATGTTTTGGTGTTAAGGTTCTAAAACTTGTGGTTTGAGGTTTTGATGATTTAATGCTATTCCTATTAGACGAGGTTCCCTTTTAAGAACTAGTCATAATTCTTGGGAAGCTTTTCAAACATTATAATAAAATCCCATTTATTATAACATGAGAAGTTTCACATGGATATTTATTGATATACATGAAATGTCAATAAATCCTTTGTGATGAATAATGATTGATGTTATCATATAACTTAAGATATCATTATTGTGAGTTGGTGATGTAGTTTTAACTAAGACGGAGAAAACTAATAAGATAGGGACAATAATATAAAAAGCTATAAGAATAATTTCTAGTAAATCATGCAACTAACATTTTGATAATAACAATAAATGTAAGTAATTATAGATCATACCTTTGCCAAATATTCTTTTAATAAAAGAAGTATTTAGATATTTTGTGATCTTCTTGGAATCTCGATTTATGTTGTAAGAATATTTAAACATTATTTTTGAGAAATGTTTGAGACATTCTTTATGATCTTCTTGATGACTCCAAATCCAAGTATGGATAATGCTTAAAAATGTTAGAACATTCTATCATTGTCCAACAATAAGCAACATAATGAATTTTTAAAATGTGACAAAACAATCCTTCTTTGTAGTTTTCAAACATACATGGATCGTATCAAGTTTTTAAAGTACAACATACTTTAGGAAACTTGGTAGCTAAGCTCGATACCAATTGTGGAAAACTAGAAGGGGGTTGAATAGTTTTACCAATTTAAAACTTCCTTTTAAATATTTAGATCGACTTATGTCAATCTATTTGGTTGTTTATGTTGGGCGTTGATAGATAGATATATAAACGTGTAATGAAAGATAAAGAGTAGAAGCACATCACCACGACACAAGTTATTTATAGTGGTTCGGCTACAAGGACACCTTCCTTGCCTACTCCACTCCCGAGTCACCTACTCGAGAGTTCGTAAACACTACACCAACTCCTTGGCGGAGAAGCCTTCAGCGTCGCTTAAACTTTTCCGGTACAAAGCTAAATACCGAGTTCCTTCACACCAAGGCGAACCACACCTAACACAATGTCGCCTACCCTTTATACGGTGCTAGGCTAACCACCGAGTTCTTTCACACCTTAGGAGACCTAATCCTATCACAACGTCGCCTACCCTTTATTAGGTACTAGGCTAAGTACCTAGTTCCATTACTATGGAGGAACTACTACCCTTCACGACACAACACCTAATCTCAAGGAGATCTACTCCTTGTTACAACACCATCAAGGATATCACCATCCTTGTAAATAAACAAATACTTATGTTTATAACGATGCACCTCATCGATTATACAACCTAGGCATTCTTCCCAAATGCTACTTGATTTGATTCTTCGGCATCCTTCTCTAATGCCTTTGACACAACGCTTGGCACCCTTCACCAATGCCTTCGTCTTGACACCTATAGTATTCTTCACTAATGCTCTTGACATGAACGATAAGCACCTTTCACTAATGCTTTCGTCTTGACACTTTCGGCATCCTTCACTAATGCCTTTAACCCAACATCTATGGAGAAAGGAAGAACTTATCAACAAGAGAACCTTCATTGTCTTGATGATGACGAAGCATGGAAACTCATGGACTTGAGCTTGCACGTCTTCAAGAAGTGGTGATCTTTCCTTTAAGAGGAACCTAGAAGATCACACAAAAACAAAAGTATGTGTGTAAAGTCATGAATCCGTGGAACTACATAGATCACTTGGATCTGAGGTTAGAGGGTTAGAATACTTGGGGAAAGTATGTGTGTAAAGTCATGAATAGAAAGGAAGAAATGGCTCTCTATTTATAGAGAAAATTCTCTCTGTTTCCCGGATCCCACGGATCCTTCCACTGGGATCCGCTAGCACAAAGCCGGGGATCCGTGGAACGCTCCTCTTTGCCCATGGGTATTTTTGGTTATGGGTCATGGGTCATGGGTTATGGGTTGATCCATGGTTTTCTTTCTAGATACAATGTATCTTAAGGATACAATGAACTTAGTTAAGTGGTATAAATAAACAATGGATTATGGATCAAAACCATTAGCTAGTTTATTACCCATTTTAGTATTTACATGTTTTACCCATTATAGTATTTACATGTTTTCACCCATTTTAGTATACTTAGTTTAAGTATATATTAACCCAATATGTAAACACTAGTTGTTGTACATATGTATCTAAATCATAAAATCACTTAGGCTTGTTTTAGTGTTTTATGTGAAAGCGTAAGTGTGTTAGAAAACTATTAACTCAAACTATTTACGTACTCTATTTGTTTTTTTAAAATGATTTTACGTTTGTTATCGACAAAACATTAGAAGATCGTAAAATATAAATAAACGTTTTTACGGCTTATTTGTATTAACAAACCATATCCCTTTCACCAAAGGCTTTGAGGTGAAAGTTCTGAAATGGTTTAAAGCAAAAACCTCGCACATTATTGTTAAATTAGTTGACTCTAGTAACTGCCGTGTTTTTAAAAAAGCTAATTTTGAAACGGTGGCTAAGCAACGGGAATTTGCCACCGTTCTCGCCAACGCCAAAATTAGAAATCTTATAGCAAGAGTCTTCATCAAGAATAGCTATGAACTTTTTCATTTCAGATGTCCTAATACTCGCTTGGATCCTGTTTCCCTGCAATATGGTTTTAGAATTTCAATAATTGGATATAATATTGTTTGACTGATATAACATATTGAATTAACTGAAGTTAACTGTTGCATTTGGAAAGCTATCTTTTGTATAAAAAAAGCATGACAAATTTAGTGTAAAGAAACATAATATTGTAAATATCATAAAACTTTCATTCCAAACAGATCTTGAAAATAGCATACAACTTTCATTACAAACACATCTTCTAAATAGCATACAACATTCATTCAAAACACATATTCAAACATAAGAAACATAATCAGAAAGGGATTTTTTTCAACATATATTATAAACAGTAAACAAACCTCTGGATCTTGCAGAACAGTTTCTAAACCCCAAGTTTCATTTGGTTTTCCCTTTGGATGACTTTTCCAGATACTAATGCATTTGGCAAGAATGTTAACATCATCCATCATAGGGTTGATATCCGCAAGCAATGTGATTTGTTGGTCCATTGTTTAAGCTGCACAAAACAATATATTAGGTAATTAAAATAATGACTACAACAGCAATGACTTGAATTTTAACAAACAAATAGAAATAGAAATAGAAATAGAAATTATATAATATGAAAAGTTCACATACATGTTTTTATAGGATTTTAAGATGGTGGTTTGATTAGCTACACATGTACTGAGTATTTATACACTGAAGATTAGGTTAAATGACACACAATTAGGTTTATAACAAAGGCAAGGATTTGAATTATTAAAATTTTCCCTATAATCATGGATGATATGTTTCATTTTATTAATTAGGCTATATTTTTTAAAAATACAAAATCAAACTTTCCAACATTAAGGCTCCTAATTTATACCACTACAATAGTTGTCAATCACCCAAATTCATATAAACACCAATACCAAAACAAATATACAGATAACAATTAAAAAAAATGTAAAAAAATATAAATTCATATAAACACCAATACCAAACAAATATACAGATGTCGATTAAAAAAACTGACAAAAAAATGCATTATAAAAAAAAATGAATACGGATTATAGCCGTGTTTCAATACAACTCACCCCCAATTTGAACGAATAATAATTCCATGCATTATTTTGCGGGATTTGTAAAACATTAGGGTTAGAACAATACTCATATTGGGGGATTTAATTATAATTAGGTTGTGATATGATTTGATTATCATATGAAAATACATGATTTGGTAACAGATTTGTGAAGGTTATTGCATTTAATTTGATTGCGGGATGTTTGTGATGATGAGATAGTATTTTGGGGAAACGGTTTGTAATTAATGGATGGAGTGAATTGTTTTGATCGGACGGATATTAGAGTTTTGGGGGAAAAGAATGCCACGTGGCATTTTTACAGATTTTTGGGGAGATCATTTTCAAACAAACCCGCCCTTATATAGGGGAGGGATATATTATAAAGGGAAAGTAATAAAATGAATAGTCAAGAAAGTATTGACGAGGGCTCACTTTGAGAAGATAATGACAAGGAAGGAGTTGAGGAAGTAACGACAAAGAATTATGTCAAGAAAGTAAGTCAATTTGTGAGTTTCGGTATTTACTCATAATCCCAAATAGTTTGGAAACAATGAATTAAGTTTGGAAAGGTAATTTAAGTTTTATAAGAAAACTCAAGTTTGTATATAACATAATAAAAGTTTAAGAGTTAATAAAAACTATAAGTTTCAATTATTATCGGGTTTCATAAAGGTAAAAAGTTTTTGAAATAAAAGTATAAGTTAGGAATTTTTTTTTTATAAATTCCGGCATGAAGCGTATGTTTATACAACACTCTCAAGTCAATCAATTTTCTCAAAACAATATTTCCCGACAATTTATAACTTAACACATGTTTTTGTGTTTGTGAATCCAAACATGATATAATAATAGATTAACCAAAGTATTTATTAGTTATCGGGTTTTACAACTAGTTATTAGTTCAATATGTGTTAATTGAATATTTAGGTCCGTTACGAGGCTAATATATTAAATTCATCTCGAGTCTAATATATCAATTCGTCTCTTGTCCAAAATGTCCAATTTGTACGAATAATACCAATCCAATATATGTCCAATGTCAAGTTATAATCCGAATATTAAAATTGTTAGTATTAATATACTCCAACACCGAGTATCATTCCCAAGTTACCGAAAGTACCAATATCACCGAACTGAATATATGCAGCCACGAGTATAATAAAACTAAATAATACCAAACACAGATTAATTATTACAATCAAGCAAACAAACATCCCTTTTATTTAACCAACACACCCTTATCGGGCTTGAGCCCATAAGCAAACCCAACACCCCTATATTTAATTTGTAGGCTTGGTCCATGAAAATTTCAAAACCAGACGCACCTTGCTACAAGTGGACACAACACTACTCACACACAAAATATAGCACATAAATTAACACCCCCTTGGTGTTTACTATCAAGCCGAGACCAAGACACCCCTTTGTGGGTCATGTCGAGCCAAACCATAATAGAGACAAGCATACCACACCCTCCCATGGGGTTGGTGGCTAACCCGAAACAAAACCAAACACCGTTACAGGTTATACCTTTGAACCGAACCTTAAACAAACTTGATAAACATACTATTTATACCGCAACTTACAATTCTAATAATATATTCAATCTATGTTTATAGTGCAAGCAATATTTTAACATCACAAATTGACATTGGATGGTCAGTGATCGTAAAAATAAAAGCAACATTTACGAGATAACAATCAAATTAAAGAATAATAAGTTTCAATATCGATTATAAACTAAACTAGTTAATATATAGCATAATATAATTGTTTCTTGTGTATACAAATTTCAACATATATATCAACGTTGAATACTAATAAGTGATGAGTAGTTGGT
This sequence comes from Chrysanthemum lavandulifolium, assembly GCA_022545495.1. Classification (NCBI taxonomy): domain Eukaryota; kingdom Viridiplantae; phylum Streptophyta; class Magnoliopsida; order Asterales; family Asteraceae; genus Chrysanthemum; species Chrysanthemum lavandulifolium. The sequence goes on along the minus strand of CM040245.1, from coordinate 69,583,692 downwards.
ATACAAAAGTCATTTTAATTTACCTTGTATCTTTCAAAAAGTTCAAATTGGTTTATAAACTAAATCATTCTTTTGAAATATTAAAAAAAATATATGATATCATTTGATATTGTTTCTATTAACATATAATTGGAGAGTTGGAATATTTACCTTGAACGACGCTAATAATCAAGCTGCGAATTTCAACGAACATCTGCTAAAAAAACTTCAACGAGCATTCACTCGTTTACTTTACGACATCACCTTTTTTTTCTTTCTTTCCGAGAAGATTACAAAAGAGTTATGAATCATGAATCTATAATAGAAAAGAAAAAACAACTAATAAACTTAGAATACCGTAAGGAAAATAGACATAGAGGATTTTAGAACTTGAAATTCAACATAAAGCACTATTATGACTTCAATGTAGCTCAATATAATATGCACATTAACCCACAACATAATCAAAGAATAGAACATGTTCAACACTATTGAAGTTATGTAAATTTTGATAAGTTTTTGGTCATGGTAATAAATCGAAAACAAAAATAACATTATGAGATGATAATAAAATTATACTTTATATTATTGACGGAGCGTTGATAAAAAAAAGTTGACATGGCATCAACTCTAAACCATTCGATCAATGAAGAAATGAATCACAACCCTTTAAAATGAAGTGCATCCTTATCTTATTTCTTTACCTAAATATTCGAGAGACATTAAGCACGTTTTCTTCATTTAAATATTTGGAAAAGTTTGTAAAGAATGCACCTTGCTTAGTCAAAAGCGGTAGCTAGAAACTTTCATTTCAAATCTGTTATCCGAATACTCATAAATCATGATACCGTAATTACTGCATTCTTTAATTTGATCAATTTGATTGTTTCATTGTCACTTCCACAAATCCCTCTCCTTTTCTTTCCTGGCCATCGCTAAATATGTCCTTTGGTATTAAATTCAAAATTCTGGCATGTTAGGTCACTAGTTTTAAGAACACTTTTGTGGGTATAAAAAGAGAAAGCTGAGATCTTTGTTTCTTTTCTTTTTAGTATCGAATCTTGTTTCTTGGATTGAGGAGTTGCATGGGCTGGAAGAGGGGCTGCAATTGGATGAAGTTCAAGATTAGTTGGTGGAGAAAGTGTTAAAGAGGAAAAAAAGGCTTGATAGATCATTGCTTGGATTATTGCTTGATGACATGACCATTGTTATACCAGTTTTGGATTTGAACTTTTGATATGTATTGTACCTAAACCATGATCTTGCCTTTTTTTTATAGTGTCATTTTGTTAATGATATGGCAGGATTGTGCAATATGTAAGGCGTGATTATAGATGTACAATCCCTAAATTATAGATTTTTTAATTTGTATATGAATATTTGTCCAGGCGTTTGAAGATAAAATAAATCTGATATTGTCTATTGAATGGGCCATGAAATAAATTAATGGGCCATGAAATAAAACTGAAGAGACTTTAAATTTTCTATTGAATGGATGCTATTGTTACAATATTGGCTGAAGTTTTAAGCTAGGTTATGCAAGTATTAATTTAGCAAAACACGTATATTTCTATAACAAGCAAGTAAAAAGTCGAATTTTTAAGCCTTCTAATTATAGAATAGTCCTAAATGCATTATAAGGTATTAAGATAAGATATAGATATAGATTCGATAGTTTTCACAAATTGTAGAATAGCGTGAGGTGTATTTTGTAATATATCTTTTGTACTAACCGATTTTGCACTTATGTTTCTTTCTATTACGTGTGGGCTTACTTTTGGGATTTTTTTTTTTTTTTTTTTTTTTTAATTTTGACGCCAAATGCGGCGTCGTTTAATGACTCTTATAGTATATATATATAGTTAATTTTGTATAAAATAAACATTATTTTTTCTTAAAACTTGTGAGTAAAATCACTATTTTGATTTTAAGAGTTTATTACAATGGTCTTTGTAGTTTGTCGGGTTTCACAGGTTTCATTCATTTGCTCTTTTGTCAATGAGTCCTATCATCGTAGTTTTGACTCGTTACTGGTTTGGTCCTTGATCCTAAGTCTGTTACTTTTACTATTAAATGAAAGGCTGTTTTTCTCATTCCACGTATATTTTTGTTAAAAAAATAAAGAGTAAATTACACCCTTAGTCCCCGAGGTATGGCCAGATTTCGTACGACATCCCAAACGCGAAATCTTGCGCCGTTAGACTAATATATTGAATAACTTATGTAAGTGGCCCAGTCTTCCTAACGTCGTTGCCTTTTCTCGTTATCTCGAATCTAATGTGTAAATCACACGAGTTTACTTTTGTCTGAACACATTTTTTTGTCCTTTTCAGCCTTTTTCTACACTGACATTTGTACTTTCACTTCATTAATTTTTTGTACTTTCATTTTTCACATATATTTTATTCTTTTATTTATTTATTCATTGTTTCTATTTCTTTTTTTTATTGCGTCCTTTAATACATTTGTAATTGTTTATTCTCATATAAGGATAATTTCCTACTTTATAGTACATAATACTTGTATTTTCTTTTATTCATTTCTAAAAATTAAAAACTATTGAAAATAAGCATATGATATAATCTTTGTGACTTATTTAACATGTTACCCCCTTTATCTTCATCTTTCCGGACGACCAAACCTAGATTTACGCAACCAAATCCAGATTCCAACGACCATGTTCCATTAGAAGATGAAAACCCGTATCCAAACTAAAAATCCTAATGTGGAGTAACTAATTTCCAACATACTACTATCTTCCAAAAGAAAACAATTTTTTTCAACCTTTATATCCACGGTGTTATTAATCTTCAACATTATTGATATTATCCTAAATATGAAAAACTATAAGGGGAGGGGGTTGAATAGTTGTACCGTTTTTATGCCTTTTTAAGAAAACTTAGATTCGTTTGTTTGATGTGAAATCAACACGACCCACAAGGCCACAATATATAAACAGTAAACAATAAATAAATGCGGAATATAAATAGACACGGTGATTTATAGTGGTCCGGCGCGAAACTCTCTTCCTCGCCCTACTCCACTCCCCAAGTACCCAACTTGAGAGTTCACAAGAACTATATTAACAAGCTCCCTTGTGACGGAGAAAACCTTACAATGACGCTTCACTTATTTACCGATGCTAAGCTAGATATCGAGTCTTTCCCAAGGCAAGACCAACCTTATCACTCAACGTATTTTAAGGCCTAAAATACTAACTGAACTCTCTAGGATGTTGTATGATGATCACTACCTAAGTTGGTAGATAATGGTAAAGTATAATGACACACTAATGATATACAAAGTTACACAACTAAGTATATGATGACACACTACTAACTACAACACTTGGAAGCTTGGAAAACTTCTTGTGTTCTTCACTTGAATTCAAAGTAGAAATTGTTAGATCACTTTGAATGTCTTATAGGTCAAGTGGAATGATCAAAGAGTGTTTTATGATGCTAGAAGATCAAAGAATTAGTAGTAGTGAGCTTCGAAAGGTTGAGAATAATTAGTTGGAAATGTTAGAATAAGTGTGCATTTATAGTGCACGAGTCAGCCTCGAAACCGACATTCTCCAGATCCGCGGATCCGTAAAATACGGATCCGCCCGTGTAAAATACGAATCCGCGGAGCGTATTTTGAGCAGGCTTTTGTCTATTGATTTATAGGCTGCATTGTACTAAAAATAATTATGAAATATGATGTTCTAGAATAACTTGGGCATGAAGTAGTTAAATTATTTTAGTTCTTATTTAATTAAATGAGTAATTAAAATGTCTAGTTAATTTAATTAAGATGTATTATGTGTAGGCATTTAATTAAGATGTATTTAAAAAATGTTTCAAGTGTTTTTTGAAAATATTTATTTACTTGGCCTCTTTGATCATTCGACGCGCGTTATAATCACCTTATTCATACCTAAAGTGATATACATTGGAATGTAAACTTACAACTAATAACTTGGTTACGTAAACATTTACGTTGTATAAATTTATAATTGCCATTATCAAAACCTTGAGAGATCGTAAAATATAAATAACGTTTTTATGCGATATTTGTATTAACAATCTCCCCCTTTTTGATGATGGCAAAATATAAACTCATATTTGATAAAAATTTAAATATGCAAGTTTTTGAGTTGTGTGTTTACTTTTATTTTTCCCCTTTTTTGCCGAAGCAAAAAGTGTAGAGTGGCGTGGCAATAGCTAACAAGCCATGCAAATGCTCCCCCTCGGCGTATACACCCCCTTGTTCGGGGCACCAAGGAATCGAGCTATGGAGTCGTGCTACAAAACAAGGTTAGCGTACAAGCAAGAGTATTACAATAATCACTACGTCACAACCACAATGTCGAAACAACCAGAAAAAACCACAATGCACAATTACAATAATGTCAAGCAATAAATGAGATCATAGCAAGACTTAAGAAAACACAAACTAAGTAACCTCGTTTTATTATAAGAAAACAAGGTAATATTTTGACTCTTAGGTCAATAAGTCCTAAAATTACAAAATAACTATGAAAAGAAAATTAGATAATCCTAAGACATACTATGCCTTGACTATAAGCCGACACTTAGTTTGGTGGGTATGCGGGTGGAGCTTGAAATTGGTGTTGGATGTAAGCAAACATCACGTTGACTCTCTCCCTAAGCATGGTGATGTGCTCATGGTTGTGGTGAAAACACATGCAATGGTAGTCATGTGGTTGTCTTTGGTAGTCATATATTTGGAGGTCAAAAGGACCTCTTGGTGGGTGGGTACGAAGGTTCAAGAAGTGGTTGGTTCAACCACTTGGAAAAACCCGGTGGGAAGTCTTGTGTGTTGTTGAAGGTGGGTAGAAGATTTCTACCGATGAGAAGTGATGGAGATGGTTTTAGTGGAGGGTGTGAAGCTCTTTGAGAGACATACTCTTTGTCATAAAGGTATGGATTTGGAGGTTGAGTGAGGTCTTTGTTTGGCTCCAAACTTGGAAAATTGTTGGTGGAAGGTGTCTTGAGTGCACCAATGTTTATTGGTGAAGGTGAAGTCAAGGATGGAGTCTCCTTGGGTGAGTAAAAGTGTGAGTTTGAGATGGTTTTTGAAGAGGTGCTATTTGATGGTGCTCTAGGTGGACTTGGTGTTTTTTGTGAAGGATGTGGAGATGAAGTAGAGTAGTTATCACTAGATGAACTTTCAAGGTTGATGATTTTGGGTTTTCCTACTCTTATCCTAGCGGTTTGCCTTTTCTTGACAATGTTGTAGAAGGACTTGGATGAGCAAGTCATGGTGGTGAGAAATGGAGAAGAAGATCTAGATCTTGCAAATGTGCAATAAACTTGGGATGAAAGGGTTGGATTTAAAAGAGAGGAGGTGTAATGAATTAACCTAAGATATTTGGATATGGGTTTAAGGTTTTATCCTATAGTGATCTATAAAGGTTGTATGGAAAATTGTGGAAAAATGTTAATAGTTAAAATAGAAGATTTAAAATCTGGAAAAAGCACGGATCCGTATTTTATACGGCCAAATATTTATTTTTGGATCCGCAGATCCGGTGGTGTGAAAGTTTTGGCTGACACTTTTGACCTATGGCATATCTGTATTTTATACAAGCGGATTCACATTTTGTGGATCCGCAGATCCGCCAAAACCACTATTTGGACAGAACTATTGTGTAGTTTGGGATAGTCAAAAAATTACTTTCCTAAGTGTATTCTTAAAGTATTAGTGATCTCAAGAGCCATAAACACATAGGGATGATAAAACATAATAGTACATAATCCTACCAAGTTGTTTACCACATAATTTGAAATACATAGATCATATTTTTAAGTGTTGATCCTAATTTAAAGTCTTTAAGAATTTAACATTCTACATCTAAACAAGAAGTCGATGCCTTCATTGATGGATCATCAAATGGTTGATAAATTGAGGAAGACTCGGGAATTTCATAGGATGAGATGTTGGCTTTATTTAATGGTTCCATTACTCTTGTGAAAATAGAGTAGAGAGGACTCCGGAGGTGGGGGTTAAAGTACATGATGTGATGATATAAACGAGTCAAGAACATTCCATAAGGAATTAGTTTATATTTGTTTCCTTTGAGATTAGTAATTTGCTTCGCAAAGAAGTAGGCAAGATTATTGTGTTGTTGAGTTAGAAGACAATATATCATGTGGGCACATCATGCCGGAAGTTTTTCACGATTTCCTTTGAGACTAATAACATTTTCTTTCAGGATAATTGCCCATGGTCGATATTCCGCACGAATTTCTTATAAAAGGATTTTGTGTGGATGAAGGTAACGCATACGTTGTTGAATACGTATGGATCGGGTTATTTCTTATGGAAAAGGTATGTAAGATCAATATGGAGTGTTTTCTTCTCAATAGTTGATGAGAGATTCTAATGACCAATCTTCCATATAGGCACATTGCTCGTAATTTGGAAGTTTGAGAATTTGAGCAAACTGTTGAAGGGTTGTGACGAACTTATGATTTTGTATCCAAAACCAAAGCGAGAAGTTTTGGTCCTCGTTTCGCACAAGATCTATTTGACGGAAGAATTCTAATACAAATCTAGGACAAATTTGCTCATTAATAGTGAGCAGGGAATCAAATCCTATGACGCGAAAAGTGGTAAAGAGGTGTTCTTGGTTAAGGAGTGATGAGTCGACAATTCTCCCTTCATTGAAATGGCGAGATTTGAGATTATTGAATCCATGAATGTGACTACCAGGAGTTGTTGGTTCAAGAGAAATGTTAATAATGTAGTCGTTGGTTAGTCTATGATCGAAGTCATATTCATGAGACATGTTTGATACCTATAGTATGATAAGTAAATTTCAATATAACAAGTATAGTTGTTATAAAACAAACGTTCAAGCCTAGTCTGTGCCTAAATGCAAACTATGTGAAAACGCGATTATCTTGACTCAATTAAAAGTTAAAAATTAGCTAAATAGATTTTGAGATAATCCAAAGTTCATCCTCTAGGTTTGATATTGCTCACTTAGATGTGGTGAACATACATATTGGTTGGTGCAAAACCGTCAAGTTATCTCACACAAGCTAGCCACTTGTGAATGGCTAACCGTAAAAAATTAAAACAGTTCAAACACTAATGCAATTAAGATCAGAGGAATATAGTGGATTCCTGGGTCGTTAAGTCCCACGGAGGATGAATTGGTGTTTCACACAGCCAGATGTCGAATAATCACTAAGGATAGTGATCAGTAAGGGTTTTGATGAATAATTATACCTAAAGAAAAGATTTGTAAATTACAGAGAACTTAAATGCAAATTAAAGGAAATTAAAAAGTTAAAATATATTAAATAAACGCTATCACTATTTTTACAATGATGTTTTTGTGATTTATAAAATAAAATGACTTAAATAAACTATTTTAATTAAAACTTAAACTTAAATTACCTAAAAACGTAACTTAAAATGAAAACGTAAGTTATTTATAAAAATTACGCGAGTGCGCAAGCAAAAAACGTAAAATTTATGAAATAAAAGTCCTACAAGTGTAAAAACAATTTTATTACGTACTATATGACAAAAGAAAATTTTAAAAAAGATTTATATTTTTAGACTTTTATATTTTTATTATGAATTAAATAAGATTTTACACTAATTAAATGTTTAAAAATACTAAAACTATTTAGAAAATCAAACTTTTTATAAATTACTTTATACTAATACAATTCTATAAAAATACAAAAGTTGAAAAGCTAGATTAAATAAGCTAGAAATAAGCAATTAAGCTCGTATAAGCTTAAACCGAAAATAAGGTTTATGTATTAAATAATGCAAAAGAAAACCGAAAAGACCCTAGGCGGATGGTGTGTGTGTGGTGTGGTGAGTGGGTGGCTGTGGTTCGAATCCCAAAGAATGACTTTTGCTACTATTTTATTTTGGACTTTTTCTTATTAAAACTTATTAAGAACAATGAAATAAGCACTTTTCACAACTGGAACTTTTTGTAAAAATGACCAATAAGCTTAGTATTAGCTTATTTATCTCAACAGTTATGAAAGAAAGAAAATAAGCACAAGATTAAGCAAAGATGTTTAATAAGCTAGAAAATAAGCAAAGGCTAACTGAGAATAAGCTAAATAACTTTTTAACAAACTATTATTACAACTAAATAAGCAAGATGACTAGAAATAAGCACTGCATTATATCCAAATAAGCACTAGTCTTCATTGTTTACACAGTGAACTTCTTAGTTTACTAGGCACCTTTTAGCTTAATTTTAAGCATCGATATAATCTAGGAAATGAAAATCAAGATCAGAACTAATAAGTAGACCAACTGAGATTTCTAAAAAGCTAAGATTCTCACTGTGATATCCACAAATGAGCTTATAATGAGCTTATGCAAAAGCTTGAAAACACTTGACTAATTATTGGACTGAATGAAATGGACAAGAATAAAAGTAACTAGCAGGCTAATTAAATAAGCTAATAAGTGAAAAATAAAAACTGAAACCTCAAGATAGCTTGGTTGGCTTTCCAAAGAACCAATAATCACAGGATGAGGCCAACTAATAAGCTATTTGTGAGCTTATAAAATTGGACCTACTCATCGTGCACGTGGCACCATTTCGCAGCAGTACTCAAAAGAAGATAGAAAATAAGCACTTAAAAAGTCGATTAACAATGAACTAGTATTTTCTAATTAAGTTTAGCGACCAAACTTTAATATCCCAAAAGCTTTTAAGCTAAAACTCACTATTAAAATCACATCGAAATTATCTATTTAATTTAAAATGACCAAAAGGAAAATTTTGACTTTTGATTAACACTAAAAGTTGACTTTTATGAGTTTGTAATTGATCCTAAGCACTGATATTGATGTATTAAGGTGTGTTAAGACTAAATTGAGCAAGTATAACAACTTATTAACACAAAACCATGATCATAGAACTTAAAAATTCAATAGTGAACAAGACAGATATGATCAAATGGTATTTTGACTTTTTAACTAATGAGGACTAGTTTTTCTTGTTTCTATGAGCTACTAAGACCAGGTGTGACACATAATAACAACAAGCAACAACACTAATAAACTTTAACACAATGAACTCAACAAAACCAAACAGTCCTTAATATAATTGTTATAAAGCTTTTAATACCAAAACAGAATTTTAAGTTCAGAAACCTAGTAATTAACTGATATTAACCATATTAAGACAGAATTATGCTAAAATTTACAGACTTTAAATACTTAAACTAAAAATTGCAAATTATGAGAAATTAGCTTACAATTTGAGTCCAAGTACAAAACAGAGAACCAAAGGCCTGAAAACACAACCTATAGCTTTCCACAAAGCTCTAAACCCATAAGCAATCCAAATATCACCATGCTTGACTTTGGTCTTCATTTCCTTGCCTTTTTATTTTGACTAATTTTTAGTGATTTTTGGTATTTTGAGTTTTAAGTCTAAAATTAGTTATAAATGTTTTAATAGCTTAAACAAGCTTCTAAGAGCTTATATAAGCTTATTGAGCCCGAACAACAACCAAAGATAACATTCGTACCTATTGAGATTTTTGAATGTGAAAATTGCACAAATTTGAAATCAAAATGGAAACTTTAAATTGCTTATTGAAAAAGAGTTACAGTACAATGAGATTACTTATTTCAAAGCATGAAAGCTTAAACAAACACTAGAAAGTTAAAAAAACTTAAAACGACATAAGTTAAATAAATTACACTAGATAAGTCTTCCCATTGCTTCAAACTTGTTATATAAAGATCTTTTTCATCTATGTCGACACCTCTGAGTATTTCCCACTTCATCTTGACCATTGGTTTCATCCAGATCATCAAAATTGCCAAATGGCAATTTTGGCGCCATTTTCATTTGAGCGAGGTGTTAATTGGTTAATGGGATTTGGACTTTGTGGAGGTGGAAGGGAGTTAGTAACAGTGGAGATGGTGAGGTGGAAAGGCAAAAGGTGGAAAACAAGCTCGGTTTTGGGATTACGAGATGGGAGAGACGGGTGTCTGATGGAAGTCGCTTTTTTGGCGCCTTTGACTTTTTGACCAAGTATTAATATAGGGGTCCAAAATAGAGGGGTCAGGTGTATTAGATGGTTCTTTTTGTTTGGCGTGGTTCTTTTGCACAAAAGGGTCTAATTGGCTTTAGTTAAGTACAAGGACTAATTGTGTAAATCTACCAAACATGAAGGACCAATCCTGCAATTCTCCAAAAGTTAACAAAAGGACCAAAACTGCCAATCTTTAATAGTACAAGCACCATAGTGCATAAAATTCCATTTTTAATAAATCCAAGGACTATTTTTGTCATTTTCAAAACTTGAGGGACTAAAGTTGTAATTTTGCAATTTTTGATTTCAAGGACTTGTTTTGACAACTTTATGAATCCCTAAGGACTTAAAATGATATTTTTCTTTATTTTGATATACCGTGGACCTGCTTTTGACAACTTTTTAAACTTGGGGACTAAAGCGCCAATTATGCAAACTTGATACGCGTTTTCACCGATTTTGATATTTTTGCATTTAAAACACATAAAACACTTGTTTGTGATATTTTTATCATTTTGATGTGTTTCGAGTGTTTTCGATGTTTTGATCTAGATAGTATAAAATGATGAGTATTTAGACACTCATCAATCCCCACACTAAGATGTTGCTAGTCCCTAGCAATGATTTGAGAAAAATTAATGGACTTTATCTCTTTACCAAAAGCCATTACTTCGGAGTAGCCAGTTGTTTTAGTTCAAGTAAGAACCTTGGTACAATGATAACCAAATGATTTTGAGCAAATCATAAGCTTTCAACTGATTTGATTTGTCTTTACCGTGCCGTTTGCTTCGGACTAGCCAACTCTTAGATAAATTATCAATATTATCTTTGGTGAGCCGATTACCAATTATGGATTTCAACCGCCTTTACCACAAGCCATAAACTTGCGGGCTAGCCAACTTTTCACTAGTTTAAAGATATGGTGAAATGAACACCATACAATTTTGGGCAAATTGCAAGCCATAACGGAAATGAATATTGCCCTCAATATTCAAAGTACCGGCGGTTATGCCGAAACATAGATGATAAGGTTTTAAAGGTACCTTTTAAGGGGTCATTTAAGCCCTTATTCGATCATCAGATCCGTTATTGCTTAATATCGTTCCTTTTCACTTTTAGGTCTCTTGAAGGCAAAATCTTTGGAATGATGCTTATTTGGACGAAAAGGCGAATATCTGAAGAAAATGGCCAAAGTCGAATCGAGACACTCAAAGTCTTTGAAACATAAGGCGACGGCGTCACTGCATATCCGCGACGCCGTCGGTAAAAGGCATTTTTGACGGCTCGAGGCAAAATTGCATGTTTTCGCGGACGACGTCGGGTTCTAAAGTAGGCCGTCGTTACTCAGACGGCCTAGATGCGACCAAGACGGCGTCGGTGAAGGGACGGCGTCACGGTCATAAGGTGACGCCGTCGCAAGGTTTACGTGGCCAAGACGAAACCCTAATGACGGCGACACGGCGCCACGAAACATAAGGTGACGCCGTCGCAGATGTAATCTTATATATAGAATCCGAATTTTTCGGTTTTGTGTGTAGTCTTTTGGAGTAAAACCTAAAACCGAACCAAGGCTTTCTTGTGCAGATTTTAGGTTCTAAACCCTATTATACATCAAGATAAGTATTTACTTCATTAATTTAATTATGTCTTTGATTATTTGTGTGTATGCTTGCATGTTCTCCATGTCCGGCTAATTTATTTGTGTGTTTGCTTAGGAATATGAAACTTAATTATTGAATATTGATTGGTTGATACTTATCTTAGTTGACTAATGATCTAGAGTGCGCTAGATTATTCGTTGTGTACTTAATGCTTGAAATTTCTTTGTGAACTTTAGAATATAATTATCTAGGTAATTGTAGGATAAAGTATTCAAGGACAACCGTAGAGTAGGCGTCTATAAATCACTAGAGGATTTGTAAACAAGACCCTTTGGTAATTTCAAAGAGTTAGAGAAATAAGCACGCCCTATAGCCTTAGAATCACAACGCAACTAGGAATAAGGACGTGACAAATCAACCATCAATAGGAGATAATTAAGGAGTAGTAAAACCTAAGTAAACACATCTTTAAACTATCATACGAGTACACATCAATTAGACATAGACTATCACAACCTTAGCTTAGATAATTAGATAATAGTAGAGTAATCGGTAGCAATACCAACCCCCCAAATCCAATACCCGAGATTCGTACCTTTTCATTTTCTAAAAAAATATAAAAATACAAAAATAATCTTCCTCAACCTCAACCTTAGCGTAGTAACTTCTCACTAGCATTCCTATTCCCCTAGAGAACGATATCAATACCCGTGGCTTACCCTAATTACTACACTACAACGATTAGGTTCATCGCCTAGGGTGTTATAAAACTTGCTCAAGAAAAGGAAGTTTCCTTGACCCCGAACGACGCGTGTAGCGTTATCAAGTTTTGGCGCGCGCTGCGGAATAGAATAGCTAGTTAGTAGTCCACCTCGCTTAGGTTTCTTTGCTTGATTCCTATCAAGTAAACTTTTTCTCATTTTTAGCTTTCTCTTAGTCTATCCCCTTCTTCGTGACCTTTGTTCGTAACACCCATCACTTTTCACCATGGAAGGTGACAACCAACCACCACTCATCAACCCACCACCAAACGACCCGCCAAGAGCCCGTACTCTTGGTGAGTACTCGAGACCAAACCACCTAGGTTATAGGAACACCATTGAGCTTCCCGACCAAGCCCAAACTACGGCCCTGCGATCCGACACCATCCGGTTGGTGCAAAACGGATGTGCATTCCATGGACTTCGTTCAAGATCCAAATCGACATCGAGGATTTCTCAAAATTGTCGATTCCATCGACCTTGATGCTACTACTCGGAGACCACGCGCTTGCGTCTCTTCCAATTCTCTACGGGACCAAGCTAGTAATTGGCTTGAGCGACTTCCACGGCTCCATCTCAAGTTGGGATGATCTTACTTCTCGCTTCCTTGCTCAATTTTTCCCACCGGGAGAACCACTAAGCTTAGGAATGACATCTTGATGTTCCAACAACGTCAAGGTGAATCTCTCTGAAGCATGGACCCGATTCAAGGACTTACTTCATAAAGTCCCTCATCACGGCATTGATCTTTGGCTCCAAGTCCAAATCTTTTATGATCATGTCAACTTTCCCACTAAGCGATCCATTGACCAAGCGGTGGTGGAAAACTTAGTGATCTCACCGCGGAAGAATCATGGGAAATAATAGAGGACCTTGCCTCTATGACAACGAAAGTTGGATGACCCCGTGAACTTCCCAAAACCGTCAAGGCAATCTCCTTGCCTCCTCCCGACCGTAGGATGATCGAACTTGAAGATCAAGTCAAATTCCTCATGAGTTCCTACGAGAATCCTAAGTCCTCGCGTCATATAAACAAAGTTTCCTCTTCGTGCAGCCGCTTTGTGATCCTCATAACACGCACTAGCACCCTATCCCCGAACATGCTTCCGTTGAATACGCATCCTCGCGTAATAATGGAACGGAGGAAGATTCCTACAACGCCTTGGACCTAGGAATTTCAATGAAACCCGGAGGCATGGAAAAACAAGCCCGACTTTTACTAGGGACAAACCAAAGAATTCACCTCAATGATTTCGTGGCCCCACCTAACGGTCCTAACCAATGAGTATTGAAGGATGTTGCGAAACATAGTTGCGTCCCAAGAAACCCAAATGGCTAAACTCTCGGACCGCTTTAACCATCAACAAGCCGAGATGGATAGGAAAATAGACAACCTATTGAAAGCCATAAATGGTGATAGGAAGGTTAGTGCTATCTCGACTCCGAGCCTCCGGTGTAGAAATTAAGGATCCAAGCAAGCTTATTAAGCACGCTCAATTCGTCAATGCCATCGCCTTAGTGGAACCGGATGAAACCGATGACGAAGAAGACCAAACATTTGTTGATGATGAAACACCCGAGGAAGAAGATGAAGTAGACAATGACTATTTCAACAAATTTCCTACGGAAGAGGAATTATCCGCCACCCTCACTTAGTGCGTGACCTCCGTCACATGTATGTTAGGAAAAGCCCTAGAATCAAGTTTGGGAACCCTTGGAATCTTAACATACCATGTTGCATAGGACACCTTTTTGTGGCAAAGGCTTACATTGATCGTAAATCCCCAATTAACATAATGACTAGCACCTGTTACAATTAGATAATGAAGAAGCCTATCCCAACTAGGCAAGACCTCGATAATCCTAGTGATAAGTGTAATTTTCTTGGTAGAATTAAGGGATTGCCCGTCTATGTAGGTAGTTTCACATTCCTACGGACTTCATAATTGTGGAAGATATTAGCACGCCATAGACCCTAGCTTGTCCCACGTTATTCTAGGAAAACCTTCGAGAAAGCACCGGATGACCTATGACCCATCGTTAGGAGTAGTGCGATTCAAGGATGAGACCGACTGAGTAGCCTACCAAATGCCGTTTAAGATTGAGAAGTTTTCATCACTCTCAATGATGAAAAGGAACTTAAACTGTCGGTCTATTACAGGAATGATGAGGATAGGGAAAAGGGAGTAGATTATGTTATGGCTAAGCTTTTCGGGTTCTATAAAGATTGTTTGAATTTAGGACCGAAATATAGGACCGAGTGGGGAGAGGGTGAACTCTTAGAAAGGAGTATCATGGGACACTTCTACAACATGGAACCCCCCGATAGAGACCGTCAAGAGGGCGGTGATGCAAAAACGTAGGGGTAGGACTACGAGTCTAGCTACAAGACTCTTAAATAAAGAAAAGCGCTTCGTGGGAGGCAACCCATGCTTAATTGTTTGCTTGTTAGTGTCATATATCTTTTATTAATTGTTTGTCCTCATGTTTAAATTTGTAAAAATGCTTTATTTTGTTTTTAACCTCGTCTTAATTACATATAAAGGTATTTTACATAAAGGATAAGTGTAGGGAGGATTACACACGTTTTCATAAGAAACGTGAACATGAGAATAACAATTAACTAAAAGATATATATGTTTGTTTGTTCGAGTCAAATGCTTGTATCGAGTCATAATGGATGTTTTTGCGAAGTTTTTCCGATTCTAAAGATGTAAATTTTCCGAATTTTTCCAAAATCGAGCACCGCTTTTTGTCGGGATAACTGACGGCGTCAGATTGCAACCGACGGCGTCAGAAGGAATAAAACTTCACTTACTTTTTCTCGTTTTCGAGCTACTTGTAAAAGTTTGGAATTTTTCAGATCTTAACTTTCAAAACAAATTCGAAAACATCCATTCCACAAGCATTATATCCTAGTTTAAATCGAGTCTTATGTATATTATTACCGATTTTACGAAGGTTTCGTTTGTTTTCTTCTAGTGTGCGAGTTTAGTTTGTCAAGAAGAAGTTACACAAGTTAAGAAGGAGCCTTTCACGCAAAAACTCTTCTTGGAAAAGATTTAACCACCACTTTTACGGATCCTACCGAGCTAATCGGGGAGTATTAGTCTCTTTCGCTTTTTATTACCTTCTATTATCATAACTTTGATATTTTCGGGAACATTGGGGACAATGTTCGGTTTAAGTGTAGGAGGAAAATAAAACGGAACTTTGAAACTATGCTTATCCTTGACTATTTGCTTTGTCCAAGTGTATTTGTGTAATAAACCATGAGAAAATGTAGGTTAGGGTAATTTTAGCCAAATTTAAATTTTTTCATGACGATAAGAGTGGGCCATTAGTCTTAACAAAAGCGTCTCATGGATAGGAAGTTGCATGACTAGCACAAAAACCCTTACCACCTAAATTCCACCCAAAATGTGAGGATCGCCTTAGATTAGTAGGAATTAAAGCATTCATCTTCAATGCTTAGAGTGTGAACCGGTAGTATATTAGATTCTAGAACTTGTTTTGTGATGCATTCCGAGATCGCAAGTGAGGCTACACTTGTGTAGTTAGGAATAACTAAATGATAAGAGGCATTAGGATAACCCTTGTTTAATACCGTAATATAATTACTTCTTCCATATCGGTTGAGTAATTCCCCACACCCTTTGCGTTGTACTCATCTTTAGTACACGATACCCTAGTTAACCCTCGAGCCTATCCTTTTCGCGGTTCTCGTGATATTTCGGTTTTCGAATATCAATGAAGAGCATTGTTTACACCCCACCCCAAATATACACCAAATCGCCTTAGCCTACCTTTATTGCACTCACTTTTAGTGCAATTTATGTTATCACCCAAAACCCTTAGTTCAATTATCGGTTGCTTGCATGAGTTGCTAAGTCGAGTCATATCCTTTGTATACGATTTTGGGATGATTGGGATTCATGGGAAAAGTTAAAGTTTATGAAACATAGGAAAGAGAACGTTAAACTCAAATTCCTTTGTTTGCATAATAATGTACTCAAGTGTTTTGATCTTTTCAATTCGGGTCAAATTAGTGTTAGAGTAATAAAACTCAAGTGTAGGGATGTGTCTATAAATCCCTATCATTTTGATGTACCGTAGAGGATGGTAGAGTCAAAGTGTATGCATAAAAAAAAAAAAAAAAAAAAAAAAAAAAAAAAAAAAAAAAAAAAAAGAGTGAAAAAATTAAAAAAAAAAAACATACGGGCTACCATCCTACATCTATCTTTTAAATTATGTTTGTTTATTTTCGTTGCCTAGAGTTTTAGAGTGTCGAGTCTTGGCTTAGCAACGCCATTCTTCGTATACTTGCAACATAGAGATTTTTGACTATCCACCACTATATAGCCTATCCCACCAAACCCTTATTTCCTACCGTAAGCCTAACGTTACAACCCTTTAAAGACCTCTTTGATAGTCTTTCCTAGGTGCTACGCCAAAGCGATGGAGGTTTGATCTATTCTCAAGCCTATGGTAATCTATGTACTAGGACCGGTTAATGAGTGTTTATCTTCCATTTCCGATTTGTTATATTTCATATATACACCCGAGAGATGTGAGTATCCAAACACCCCATGTGAGGTGCTAGTATGTAATTCCGTGCTTGTTATGACTTTTATGGGCTTATATGTGTTGTGGACCGCTTTGAATGGATGCTTCATGACCCTAACTTATAAATTAATTGGCTAAAAGCACATTTGCTTGAGGACAAGCAAATACCAAGTGTAGGGATATTTGATAAGGTTTTAAAAGGTACCTTTTAAGGGGTCATTTAAGCCCTTATTCGATCACTACAGTATCCGTTATTGCTTAATATCGTTCCTTTTCACTTTTAGGTCTCTTGAAGGCAAAATCTGGAATGATGCTTATTTGACGAAAAGGCGAATATCTGAAGAAAATGGCCAAAGTCGAATCGAGACACTCAAAGTCATTGAAACATAAGGCGACGGCACATTGCATATCTCGCGACGCCGTCGGTAAGGCATTTTGCGACGGCTCGAGAGGCAAAATTGCATGTTTTCAAGGACGACGTCCAGTTCTAAAAAGTAGGCCGTCGTTACTCGGGACGGCCTAGATGCGCCAAGACGCGTCGAGTGAAGGGACGGCGTCACGGTCATAAGGTGACGCCGTCGCAAGGTTTACGTGGCCAAGACGAAACCCTAATGGCGGCGACACGGCGGCGGCCACGAAACATAAGGTGACGCCGCAGATGTAATCTTATATATAGAATCCGAATTTTTAGTTTTGTGTGTAGTCTTTTGGAGTAAAACCTAAAACCGAACCAAGGCTTTCTTGTGCAGTATTTTAGGTTCTAAACCCTATTATACATCAAGATAAGTATTTACTTCATTAATTTAATTATGTCTTTGATTATTTGTGTGTATGCTTGCATGTTCTCCATGTCCCGCTAATTTATTTGTGTGTTTGCTTAGGGAATATGAAACTTAATTATTGAATATTGATTGGTTGATACTTATCTTAGTTGACTAATGATCTAGAGTGCGCTAGATTATTCGTTGTGTACTTAATGCTTGAAATTTCTTTGTGAACTTTAGAATATAATTATCTAGGTAATTGTAGGATAAAGTATTCAAGGACAACCGTAGAGTAGGCGTCTATAAATCACTAGAGGATTTGTAAACAAGACCCTTTGGTAATTTCAAAGAGTTAGGGAAATAAGCACGCCTATAGCCTTAGAATCACAACGCAACTAGGAATAAGGACGTGACAAATCAACCATCAATAGGAGATAATTAAGGAGTAGTAAAACCTAAGTAAACACATCTTTAAACTATCATACAGTACACATCAATTAGACATAGACTATCACAACCTTAGCTTAGATAATTAGATAATAGTAGAGTAATCGGTAGCAATACCAACCCCCAAATCCAATACCGAGATTCGTACCTTTTCATTTTCTAAAAATATAAAAATACAAAAATAATCTTCCTCAACCTCAACCTTAGCGTAGTAACTTCTCACTAGCATTCCTATTCCCCAGAGAACGATATCAATACCGTGGCTTACCCTAATTACTACACTACAACGATTAGGTTCACCGCCTAGGGTGTTATAAAACTTGCTCAAGAAAAGGAAGTTTCCTTGACCCCGAACGACGCGTGTAGCGTTATCAATAGAACATAAAAGGGAAATACTACGGCCAGTATTTTGTTTTTGATATATACTTTTTTTTTTTATTGAAAAGAGAAAATTGATATATACAACAGCGTGGGGAAACTCCCCCACACTAGGGTGGTAGAAAGGGGTAAGAAGATAGAAACATGGGTGAAAACCCATATGGTGTGTGCTACTGTTTTTGATTCCCGAGTCACTAGCTTGACTCGATCCCCGCATTCATTGGTTCATGGGGAAAGTTTGTAGATCCGGGACAATCACGGGTGGAATGTCCTCTCCAAAGTAGTGCTTTAATCGATGACCATTTAATTTAAAATTTGGACCATCAGGTTGAGATAACTCAATGGTGCCATAAGGATAAACCTTAGTGATAGTAAATGGACCCGACCAACGGGACTTAAGCTTTCCCGAAAAAATCTTTAATCTTGAATTGAAAAGAAGGACTCGATCACCGACGTTGAAAACGCGGTTCTTGATTTTAGAGTCATGAATCTTCTTTGTCTTTTGTTTGTAGATCAAAGAGTTCTCGTATGCTTGATCACGAAGTTCATTTAGTTCATTCATTTGAACTTTTACGTGATCACCACCGTCTCGAATATCGAAGTTTGCATGTTTTAAGGCCCGAGAAGCCTTGTGCTCAAGCTCAATCGGAAGATGACATGCCTTCCGTACACTAGCTTGTATGGAGTACACCGATGGGTGTTTTGTAAGTCGTCTGAAAAGCCCAAAGTGCGTCATCAAGTTTATCCGACCAGGATGCACGATTTTCGCCACTTGTCCTTTCAAGGATTCTTTTAATACCACGGTTTGAAACTTCCACCGCCCACTTGTTTGGGGATGGTATGCGAGAGATAGAGTGGGTAACACCATAATTTTGCATGACACGATCAAATTGGTCATTGCGAAATGTGTACCACGATCATCGATTATAGCTCATGGAGTTCCAAACCCGCAAAAGAGATTTCAAAATTTCACAACAACTCGGGCATCATTTGTGGGTAAAGCTTTCGCTTCAACCCATTTTGACAAATAGTCAACAGCCACGAGTATGTATTTGTTACCTCGAGAAGATGGAAATGGCCCCATAAAGTCAATACCCCATATGTCAAATATCTCACAAACTTGAATGGCATTTTGTGGCATTTCATTTCTTTGAGAGATATTTCCATGACGTTGACAAGCATCACAGGTTTTGACAAAATCGTGGGCATCCTTATAGATAGTGGGCCAATAAAACCCAAAATCAAACACCTTCTTGGCGGTGTAGTTTGGACTATGATGGCCCCGGTGGTCCAAAGATGGCAAGTCGTGAGAATGTCAATAGCTTCTCGTCCATAAATGCACTGTCGGATGACTTGATCCGCACAGTATTTTGAATAAGTAGGGTCGTCCCGAAATAATGTTTAACATCTTTGAAGAATTTGTTCTTCGTTGGGTCGACATCCCTTTCACTATGAAGTTACCCGCATGGTAATTTGCGAAGTCAAGAAACCATGGGGTGGTAGAATTTCCACGAAAGAGACCGCATTGAGTGTCTCGAGAGGAAATGTTTCATTTATTTCCTTTTCTCGAAAACATCTTGGTGAGGGTTTTCTAACTGGACAGATGATCGCAGACTAGATTCTCGGCTCCTTTTTATCACGTATGATGATATCAAATTCTTGCAGGAGGAGAATCCAACGGAGCAATCTCGGCTTTGCATCTTGTTTTGCAAAGAGATATTTGAGAGCCGAGTGATCCGTATACACTACACATTTGGTCAAGATTAACACGGCCAAAACTTCTCAAATGCATACACCACACTAATAGCTCTTTTTACGTGGTGGTGTAATGAGTTTGAGCTTCATCATAGTCTTACTTGCGTAGTGAATAGGTGAAAATGCTTAGCTCTACGTTGCCCTAAGACTGCACCGATAGCAAAATCACTTGCATCGCACATGAGCTCAAAAGGCAAGTCCCACGGGAGCAACGAGAATGGGTGCTTGATAGTTTTTCTTTAATGTTTCAAAAGCTTGATGCACTTAGGTGAGAAGATAAAAGGAGCATCTTTTCAAGAAGATGGGTCATAGGCAGGCGATTTTAGAAAAATCTTGTATGAATCTACGATAGAAACCGGCATGACCTAAAACTCCTAATACCTTTGACGGTAGTAGGATGAGGTAATTTAGCAATAACCTCAATCCCATTTTTGAAATCTTATGGCCAAGGACTATGCCTTCTTTGACCATAAAGTGGCTCTTCTCCCAATTTAGACAAAGATTGGTGTCTTCACACCTTTGAAGCATTTTTCTAAATGGGAGACATGTTTGAAATGAATCCCCAATGACCGAGAAGTCATCCATAAACACCTCCATTGTTTCCGATCATGTCGTGGAAAATGGCCATCATACATCGTTGGAACGTGCCAGGAGCATTACATAAGCCAAAAGGCATACGTCTGTAGGCAAAAGTTCCGTATGGGCAGGTGAATGTAGTCTTTTCTTGATCCTTTGGATCAATGGGGATCTGAAAGTAACCCGAGAAACCATCAAGGAAACAATAGTATTCATTTCCTGCTAATCTCTCAAGCATTTGGTCCATAAAGGGTAGAGGAAAATGGTCTTTACGAGTGGCGTCATTCAACTTACGATAGTCAATGCAAACACGCCATCCCGTAACCAGCCGAGTTGGAATTAATTCGTTATCTTCATTCGTGACAACAGTTATGCCACCCTTTTTAGGAACACAATGAATTGGGCTACCCAAGGACTATCTCGAGATTGGGTAAATCAATCCGCATCAAGAAGTTTAATAACCTCCTGTTTGATAACATCATGGATTTTGGATTTACTCTTCTCGATGTTGAATCTATTGGTTTGAAGTCATCCTCCATCAAGATTTTGTGAGTACAAAACTGTGGTTGATACCTTAATGTCGGAGAGTTTCCAAGCAATTGCCTGCTTGTGTGACTTCAAGATCTTTATGAGAGCGGACTTTCATCTTTACTCAAATCTCGAGCAATAATGACTGGTAATTTATCATCACCTTCAAGAAATGCATACTCGAGATGAGGTGGTAAGTCCTTAAGCTCGACTTCAGAAATTCTTGCTTTATCAACCGACTTGACTTCCTTGTTATGAAGTTCGACGGGAGGAGTGAAGGAGAAATGTCATGATTTAACAACTTCTCAAGAAGAATATCTCCTCCAGATTAATCTCATTTTGATTAATCTCATCGTGAATTGAATCACTAGTGTGAAAATGATGATGGATCATCATTAAGCAACTTCTCAATGAGAAGTATATCCCCTCAATGTAAATTGGGCGTGATCAATTTCCCATGGAGCGTAATCACTATCCAAGTATGCTTCAATCTCTTCCAAGATGAAGTTGCTTCCTCAAACGGAGTGAGAAGGAGTATAATTGGCTATGATAGGTTGAGAAGATGTAGTAGGATCCACACTCACGTAATTATGAGAATAACCAAGAACTTCGAGAGTACTCTTGAAGCAACATCAATGATATCTATTCGGTTAACCGACTCGTAATCATAATTTGCGGAGTACCTCGAAGTTTGATCAAGGTTAAAGTGGCGACTTCATTACCAACACGTAATGTGATTTCTTGCTCAAATACATCAATGAGAGCACGGCCCGTTCTCGTGAATCCTCGACCAACAATGAGAGGAACCCGATGATCGGCATCAAAATCAACAACCACGAAGTCGGTGGAAAATGGAACTTTCCTACTTTACAAATCGCCCTCAAGAATGCCAAGAGGACGGGATATGGAACGATCGCAAGCTCGAGAGTCATGCATGTAGGAGTGAGTTCCGGAGAGAAAGTTTCTTCCATATCGAATACTGCATCGTTGATGCTTGCACCAAGATCGGCAAGGGCAAAGCATTCAACCATTCCCGAAATACACAAGGTAAGAGAAATTTTCGGGATCTCCAAGCTTTTTGAAGCTTCTTCAAGATAACCGCAGAGCGTTCTCGTTAAGAGGAGTTTTAGCCATTTCAAATGACTTTTCCTTGTTGCTTAACATGTGTTTGAGAGTTGATGCAAACTTGGGCATCAAGATGATACCATCCGCAAAGCTTATGTCAAAATGTAGTTCTTGGAAAATTTGAAAAATTTGTCCATTTGATGACCGGCTTTTCACGGAGCTTTGCTCATTCAAACGTGATGGGTAAGGAATAGAAGATTTGGATTTGGTATTTTCAACGGGAGCTACTGGTGGTTCAAAACAACTCTGGATTAGATTTGGGTTTCGGACAACTTGAGGATGGACATCATTGGCACCTCCGTTATTAATGTGAAGTTCCTTGTCCTTTGTCGCCTGTGTTCACTTTCCACTACCTTCGGGAGAGAAAAAGAAGAGGTAGTAGGGATAGCGGGTCCATTGTATGAAACACCACTTCGGTTGTGATCGCTTTAGCATCGCCCCTCGGGTTAGCGATCGTGTTGCTCGGAAGTTTTCCGAGCCCAGGGTTGATCATTTAAAGACTTCTTGAGATCGCCGATCCGATCGACCAACAACCTGTTCATTTCATCTTGGGATTTCATGAATCGCTTCAATAACTCATCGATGATGGTAATGGAGGATGTGGAGGAAAATTCGAGGTCGGATGTTTTGATTATGACCTTGTTGTTGAAAATTCCTTGATTAGGATTCACATTCCCGAAATTGATTCCCATGATTGAAATTGTTTTGATTAAGGTTCCTTGATGTTGGAAACCTTGATTGGGTCCATGATAGAAATTACCTTGGTTTTGATAACCTTGGTTCATTCTTGGTTGGTTCGATTCCGGTTAGGATTCTCGTTAAAACCGGTGGTGCTCGATAAGTGTTAGCACGGTAGTTTGGTTCATTCGAGGACGGTATTGATTACCTCCCGATGTGAAGTACCGGCTATAGCATTAGCTTCAAACGGACTACCATCGGTGGCGATCTGCTTGTAGTATGCATGAGGACCACCACAAGTAACACAAACTTCAACTTTCTTCACTTCACCATGTGATGGTGTTTGAGTGAAGGTGACTTTCTTTGGTTAGCAAGAACCAAAGCTCGAACAATATCTGTGAGTTTGTCAATCTTAGCATCGGTGCTAGATGTACTCACGGAGATGAAGTAGAAGGTCCAAAGATTAGACCGAGTCCGATATGTCTTTGTGCGGAAAGAACGGACACGGGACTTGTTTTCAATGATTTGTAAGGCTTCTTTTGTGGTTTTGCTAAGAAATTACCTCGCTGAGGCATTCAAAGAGTCTTGGTCGACTTGTCTCGGACCATTATAGAAAGTATCCATTTGCATTAACTCGGTAAAACCATGATGTGGACACTCATGGAGCAATTCTTTATAACGATCCCATGCCTCCCGAATGATTCATCAAATCTCGAGAAAATTTCATTATCTCATTCTTAAGACTTGTAGTTCGGGATGGAGGATAGAATTCGTTAACTAACTTAGTGACTAGATCTTCCCATGTCTCAATGGAACGAGGGGTTGTTTCTCAAGCCAATTCCGGCTTGTCCTCTAGAGAGAATGGGAAATGAAGAAGCTTAATGGCTTCATGTGGGACATTCTTGTATTTGATGGTAGATGCAATCTTGTTAAACCATCGAATGTGTGCATGAGGATCATCCCGCTCAAAACCATAGAATTGGCTTTGGGTTACCAGTTAAGCAACCCGGTTTGAGCTCAAAGTATCGGCTACAATGGTGGGACAATAATGGCATCTCCGTAACCCTCATGGGTGCTTGGAGAAGCTCATTCATCGGTTTGTCTTCCGCCATTTCGACAGGGGTGGTGGTGGTAGACGCTCGATCACGGTGAAGGAGCGAACGTCCTCTACGCTCACGAGGAATGTTTGCAAGCTCGAAAGTGGACTTGTAGAATCGAAGAACGAGTGCGCATGCACTAAGTATAAAAATCGGTTTTCAAAACAAATGCGAGGCAAAGCGACAAGTGAACTTAACCAATAATCACAAATGAAATGGCTTCTTTGAAAAGGTACACCAAATCACAAGTGACACAAAGGCAAGTTTTAAATCATTGTTCGGGAACTTATTATGGTCACACCCCGTTAGTAGGTGTCTTGCCTTGATTTGCGGTGGTTGATTTTTATGTATAAATTAAGTACCACCGAAAAGACGTAGGTAATAATTTGTCGCCGATGGTTTAAAAACTTTTGGACAATATTTTGGTATCGTCTCGTTTAATCAAATCGTATTTCTTTAAGAATCACCTTAAAAGAAACACAAACCGAAAACGTTACGATTGTTTTGTTGTTTTATATTGTTTTAGTGTTTTAACACTTTAGGAAAAGTGTTAATGAACTTTTGATTTATGATAACTTTACAAAAACTTTTACAAACGATGTTATATGTGCAAGCAGGTCCGAAATGCTTAAAACACGCTTACTGACCTCCCGGCGTGCGCGTAAAATTTGGTTGGTGCAAAACCGTCAAGTTATCTCACACAAGCTAGCCACTTGTGAATGGCTAACCGTAAGAAACTTAAAACAGTTCAAGCACTAATGCAATTAAGATCAGAGGAATATAGTGGATTCCTGGGTCGTTAAGTCCCACGGAGGATGAATTGGTGTTTCACACAGCCAGATGTCGAATAATCACTAAGGATAGTGATCAGTAAGGGTTTTGATGAATAATTATACCTAAAGAAAAGATTTGTAAATTACAGCAACTTAAATGCAAATTAAAGGAAATTAAAAAGTTCAAATATATTAAATAAACGCTATCACTATTTTTACAATGATGTTTTTGTGATTTATAAAATAAAATGACTTAAATAAACTATTTTAATTAAAACTTAAACTTAAATTACCTAAAAACGTAACTTAAAATGAAAACGTAAGTTATTTATAAAAATTACGCGAGTGCGCAAGCAAAAACGTAAAATTTATGAAATAAAATTCCTACAAGTGTAAAACAATTTTATTACGTACTATATGACAAAAGAAAATTTTAGAAAAAGATTTATATTTTTAGACTTTTATATTTTTATTATGAATTAAATAAGATTTTACACTAATTAAATGTTTAAAATACTAAAACTATTTAGAAAATCAAACTTTTTATAAATTACTTTATACTAATACAATTCTATAAAAATACAAAAGTTGAAAAGCTAGATTAAATAAGCTAGAAATAAGCAATTAAGCTCGTATAAGCTTAAACTGAAAATAAGGTTTATGTATTAAATAATGCAAAAGAAAACTGAAAAAAGACCCTAGGGCAGATGGTGTGTGTGTGGTGTGGTGAGCTGGGTGGCCAGGGTTCGAATCCCAGCAATGACTTTTTGCTACTATTTTATTTTTGGACTTTTTCTTATTAAAACTTATTAAGAACAATGAAATAAGCACTTTTCACAACTGGAACTTTTTGTAAAAATGACCAATAAGCTCAGTATTAGCTTATTTATCTCAACAGTTATGAAAGAAAGAAAATAAGCACAAGATTAAGCAAAGATGTTTAATAAGCTAGAAAATAAGCAAAGGCTAATTGAGAATAAGCTAAATAACTTTTTAACAAACTATTATTACAACTAAATAAGCAAGATGACTAGAAATAAGCACTGCATTATATCCAAATAAGCACTAGTCTTCACTGTTTACACAGTGAACTTCTTAGTTTACTAGGCACCTTTTAGCTTAATTTTAAGCGATATAATCTAGGAAATGAAAATCAAGACCTTGTAACTAATAAGTAGACCAACCGAGATTTCTAAAAGCTAAGATTCTCACCGTGATATCCACAAATGAGCTTATAATGAGCTTATGCAAAAGCTTGAAAACACTTGACTAATTATTGGATTTGAATGAAATGGACAAGAATAAAAGTAACTAGCGAGCTAATTAAATAAGCTAATAAGTGAAAATAAAACTGAATCCTCAAGATAGCTTGGTTGGCTTTCCAAAGAACCAATAATCACGGGATGAGGCCAACTAATAAGCTATTTGTGAGCTTATCAAATTGGACTACTCACGTGCACGTGGCACCATTTGAGCAATGTGTACTCAAAGAAGATAGAAAATAAGCACTTAAAAGCTTATTAACAATGAACTAGTATTTTCTAATTAAGTTTAGCACCAAACTTTAATATCCCAAAAGCTTTTAAGCTAAAACTCACTATTAAACTCACACTGAAATTATCTATTTAATTTAAAAACGAACAAAAGGAAAATTTTGACTTTTTGATTAACACTAAAAGTTGACTTTTATGAGTTTGTAATTGATCCTAAGCACTTATATTAATGTATTAAGGTGTGTTAAGACTAAATTGAGCAAGTATAACAACTTATTAACACAAAACCATGATCATAGAACTTAAAAATTCAACGATGAACAAAGATGATATGATCAAATGGTATTTTGACTTTTAACTAATGAGGACTAGTTTTTCTTGTTTCTATGAGCTACTAAGACCGGTGTGACACATAATAACAACAAGCAACAACACTAATAAACTTTAACACGTTGAACTCAACAAAACCAAAGCAGTCCTTAATATAACTGTTATAAAGCTTTTAATACCAAAACAGAATTTTAAGTTAAGAAACCTAGTAATTAACTGATATTAACCATATTAAGACAGAATTATGCTAAAATTTACAGACTTTAAATACTTAAACTAAAAATTGCAAATTATGAGAAATTAGCTTACAATTTGAGTCCAAGTACAAAACAGAGAACCAAAGGCCTGAAAACACAACTTATAGCTTTCCACAAAGCTCTAAACCCATAAGCAATCCAAATATCACCATGCTTCAGCTTTGGTCTTCATTTCCTTGCCTTTTATTTTGACTAATTTTTAGTGATTTTGGTATTTTTGAGTTTTAAGTCTAAACTTAGTTATAAATGTTTTAATAGCTTAAACAAGCTTCTAAGAGCTTATATAAGCTTATTGAGCCCAGAACAACAACCAAAGATAACATTCGTACCTATTGAGATTTTTGAATGTGAAAATTGCACAAATTTGAAATCAAACTGGAAACTTTAAATTGCTTATTGAAAAAGAGTTACAGTACAATGAGATTACTTATTTCAAAGCATGAAAGCTTAAACAAACACTGGAAAGTTAAAAAAACTTAAAACGACATAAGTTAAATAAATTACACTAGATAAGTCTTCCCATTGCTTCAAACTTGTTATATAAAGATCTTTTTCATCTATGTCGACACCTCTGAGTATTTCCCACTTCATCTTGACCATTGGTTTCATCCAGATCATCAAAATTGCCAAATGGCAATTTTGGCGCCATTTTTCATTTGAGCAGGTTAATTCAATTAATGGGATTTGGACTTTGTGGAGGTGGAAGGGGAGTTAAGTAAGTGGAGATGGTGAGGTGGAAAGGCAAAGGTGGAAAAACAAGCTCGGTTTTGGGATTACGAGATGGGAGAGAGGTGTCTGATGGAAAATTTTTTGGCGCCTTTGACTTTTTTGACCAAGTATTAATATAGGGGGGGTCCAAAATAGAGGGGTCACAGGTGTTAGACAGGGTTCTTTTTGGTTTGGCAGGGTTCTTTTTGCACAAAAGGGTCTAATTGGCTTTAGTTAAGTACAAGGACTAATTGTGTAAATCTGCCAAACATGAAGGACCAATCCTGCAACTATCCAAAAGTTAACAAAAGGACCAAAACTTCCAATCTTTAATAGTACAAGGACCATAGTGCATAAAATTCAATTTTTAATAAATCCAAGGACTATTTTTGTCTTTTTCAAAACTTGAGGGACTAAAGTTGTAATTTTGCAATTTTTGATTTCAAGGACTTGTTTTGACAACTTTATGAATCCCTAAGGACTTAAAATGATATTTTCTTTATTTTGATATACGTGGACCTTTTTTTGACAACTTTTAAACTTGGGGACTAAAGCGCCAATTATGCAAACTTGATCGTTTTCACGGATTTTGATATTTTGCATTTAAAACACATAAAACACTTGTTTGTGATATTTTTATCATTTTGATGTGTTTCGAGTGTTTTCGATGTTTTTGCGCCTAGATAGTATAAAAATGATGAGTATTTAGACACTCATCACATATTAATTATGTATATTCTACGACATTAGAGAGATCATCGTGCATGAATGAAAATGTTTTTAGTTTATATTAACAATGCAATGAAAGGTTTCATGATATTCCTAGTCGTTAGAAGATTTTAAGAAAAATAATTTGAGGGTTTTCTAGAAACTAATTTCACTCAATGCAGATCAAGTTCATGCATAATTGATGATTTGGAAAACATAATAGTCATAAACTATATTAATCTAGTCTAATTAGCAACTGATTTAGTAATTATAACTTATTGTACAATAACTTGCACTATCAGGCCTTGCGATGGTGATTGAAAGATAAAGGGGTGTGTGATTGAGCCAAGCTTGTTAGCAACCTGAAATAAGAAATACAAACACACTACGTTATGAGATTACGCAGGGGTTGGACCCTGCGAACCACCTCCGGCGTGTGAATGAGTATGTGACATGGTAAGTAGATGTGTTTAAGGGAAAATGAGAATGTTAAGTGAGCATACTGTCATCAATAACCTATCCAATCTATTTATAGGGGATAAAATTGGCCTTGGAGAGCTCTTGCACGAATATCGGAGATCATGGGGGCGTCCTATGATTTTAGGTAACTGCTAGGGCTTAGTGACCCGTGATCTCAACCTTGGCAGGGAAGCCAGGGAAGAGAGGGGAACGTGGGTTTGACCAATTCAAGAGTGCCCTCTATTCTGATCTCATCGAAGGCAATACCCTAAAGGGCTTAAGGCTGCGATTGGCGAATTCCCAACTCGTAACCATTGCTTATGTGAATGGTTTGACACCAATAAATATTTTAAGAGGTTGACTTGGACCTTCGTACTGAAGGCTTCGATCAGGTTCGAAGGGGTATCCTTCGACCTGTTCGGAGGGTACGTCATCAATAATGAATTAAATAGCAAGTCCCTCAAATTAGGTTTTGTGCATACAATTAGAGTCCTAGACTCATATTATAGAGTATAAAGTGATAATTACTTACAATAGTTGTTCAAATTGATGAAAGACACAAGATTTAACGACCAGAAGCTTCTAATTTGACAATGGAATTGTTGTGTGTGAATGGGTTGTGGTTTTGAGTTGTAGTTATTATGGAATTTATGTTTAATCAAAAGGGATATATGCAGAAAATCAAACCTGCGGATCCGTATTTATACGTACGGATCCGTATTTTGTGGATCCGAAAATTCGTGGAAATGGATTTATGGGACAAAATGATTTTTGAGCTATTTGGTTATCATGAGACTCTTACATATGCTGTAATGAGTTTTTTGATGAATTTTTAGGTTATGCGTTTCGTTATTGGTCTCTAACGATGAATTGTTTATGATTTTTCGGATGATAAATCACAATATGTCAATCCTAATATGATTTGGATTTATGGGACGTGTACCATCATTCCTATACCTAAATGGAGGAAGTTGAAAGGTTCACGCTTGAGTGGTTTCGTTAGAATGTCAGCGATGTTTTGTTTCGAGGAAACTTTATCAAATGAGATATTTCCTTTTTGAATGTTGTCGCGTAGGAAATGATGACGGATTTCGATGTGTTTCATTCTGGAATGCTGTACGAGATTTTTACTTAAATCTATGGTGCCTTTGTTGTCGTACATTATGGTGACGTCGTTTAGTCGTATGACGTAGTCGATTATAGCTTGTTTCATCCATAGTGCTTGTTGGCACGCCTTGCCCGCGGATACGTATTCAGCTTCGGTTGTGAAGATAGCAAGGGCGGTTTGTTTCTAAGAGAACCATGATGTCAAATGTAACACCCCAAAAATTTTAAATTGCAGCAAAAGTTAATGTCACTGTGGTGCTACTAAATTGGATCAGAACACAAGTAAAGAGAATTTACATTAATGTTCAAAACATAATTAAAGTACGGAAATACAAGACCTATTTATTTAAGTAGTCCCAAATGTGAAAGTATTCTATGACCATTCCATGCCATGCCAAAAACCAAAGGTTAACTATCACCTTAAACCTGACAAAACATGCTAAAAGTGTTAACACGAGGTTGGCAAGTTCATATGTTTATAATAAAGCAGTAAGAAAGCTCTGTGACCATTGTGTCGCTCACAATGTCATGAAAATAAATTTTACCTTTAAGTAAATTCGTAATGTGGACCACAAGGTTTTCGAGTATGAATAATTGTTCACATACAAGTTAAGTTTGGTATTAGTGACCATTGCTTTACTCACAACGTCATGAAAAGTATCAGTAAAGTAGACCATAAGTATTAAGCATAAAGTTCGACCATAAGAAAAGTATTTGCACATTACAATGAATATAATGCCATATAAAAGAGTGACTAATTACGCTAGCACTAATTTCATGCAACCGAAGCTATGACAGTGTGTATACAAAATGTAGTCATACTAATAGGGGGCCCATTGCGAGTGATTATCCCGTTACACTCGATTCCGATATGATATACATTTCACATTGACCCATGTGTGGCTAACCAAACGGGAGAGTCACCCTCAATAGATCTATTTATAACAATTGCGCTTCTCGCAGGAACTGACAATTTATGAAAGTGGGCATAATGGGATCTAAAGGGCTTAGGCTAACTGTGTAATAGTGTATAAAAGCAAAAGTGTTAGGAATTAAAAATTCCATAGTAAAGAGTCGGTCACCCCAAATATTATCTAGCATAAGTTAGCTCGTAGACATATCGTTAGTTACGTTATTTGTTAGTTTAATTAGTTAGTATGTAGCATAGTTTAGTTTAGTGTAACACCGTGGAGGAAGGACGGGTCTTTACCCACCGTATGCCCGATCCACATCCGGCGGAGGATGTTTGCTTTGTAACTATAAATACCCTTCCATCCATGGAAGGGTGTTGCTCTTGAATCTAACCTTTCACTTTTGTAAAGCAACTCTCTTTCAAGAAACATCCTCTCTACTCTCTTCATCTCTCTAATGGCTTTCTTATATCATCATAATCCTAGACCACCCGAATCATCAAACAACATAATATTCACGATCCTAAAATTGGTATCAGAGCCAAGGTTGTGTTGTTTTGTTGATTCGTATGGTTCTTAATGCGGTTTGTTCGATTTTTGGATGCAATTTGTTTTTGATTGATGTGGTCATGATGCGGTTTACTGTTTTGTCGTGATAATATGTGGTTGTGATATTATTTAAAACTGTTTTTGTACATTGGGTACACCGTTTCTTCTTCACAAGGATTAGTACAAGCTTAAGTAACAAATCTGGGGAAGTTCACTTCATGATTAAGTTTGGCATATCGGGTTTACTTCACCATGTTGTCACTGCAATAGCCAACAGAATGCGTGAATAATGTGTTTACCAAAGTGTTTATTGGATGGTTGATGTTATTGTTGTTGATTGATAATGAACCGCTGATGAACCACTGCATGTTCCCCTAAAACAGATATTCACTGAAACCAATGTTGTCATAACACATTCAAGCTGATATTGTTCACGGTGTTGTCTTGATTTTGTAAAATCCCGCGAAAGAATCTATTTCTCGGTTTAAATCATAGACTTGTAAAATCCCGTGACAATGGAAACATCCTGGTAATTGTAAAGTGCGTTTCGGATCTATCTTACAATTTATTCTTGGTTTTGTAAAATCCCATGAAGAAACTATTTCTCGGTTTAAATCATAGAATTGTAAAATCCCGTAATGATGGAACCATCCTGGAGAAAGGAAAGTGTATTTCGGGATCTTATCTGATGTTGGTGCTACGGTTTCTGCTTCAAATAAGGGATAAAAGGGTGTACTTCATGAATAGGGTGTTTGTTTGGATTGTCTTCATGGCAGGTTGGTTACTACATGGTTTTACGGGGTTATGTGCTTTTAACCATGGTCGGGATAAAAACCATTATCATAAGTTCACTTAAAACGTCAAAGCAGGCTAGATTTGAGATTTTAACCAGAAGATGTGACAACGGGGTTAATTCACTATTATTTACTTGAGGTTGAAGTGAAATATCACGAGCAAGTGTACTTAGTATCTGAAGGTATCGGGGATGGCTGGATGAAGATTCTTCATGATCCTTGTTCGAGATTTTTCAAATACGAAGACTTGAAAATCTAGTTATTTTTGGGTGACTTTTCCTTTTCTTTTACCACTTGGGGGAATTGGGCTCTTATCACCTCAAGATAACTATCACTTTAAGGAGTTATGTTGTAGTGCTCAGTGTCACATTCAATTGTGGATTTTCAAGAGGTGATGTACGTCTTATACTTGATGGTTGGTTGGTTGAAGAGTATAGAGTACTTAGAGAGTACTTAGAGATGCTTGTAACATATTGGATTTCACAAACACATCAAACCATAATCAAAAGAGGCGTATAAGATGAGGTTTTAGAGAGAGAAAAAGTTAGAGATTTGGGAACTTAGTGAGAGAAAGTAAAAGTATTATTATGAGCTCAACTCTACCTTGGGAGGTAGAGTATTTATATTCTTACACAAATCGCCACCTACAAAGCTATGGATCGGGCATACAGCTGGTAAAGACCGTCCGTCCTCCACGGTGTTACTTAACTAAATACTACTTAACATTAAATAATCTACGACTACGAGCTCTAACGATTACATATACTGAGGTGACCAACTCTTTAATAACTGGATTTACTAAATCCTAACAATCTCCCCAAGGAGGCCACCTCAAAAATACATTGAATACAAGCAGATATTACAATAAGATTGTTCTTAGATTCTTGTTAATGTTCTTTGCTCAAGCTCGTAGTCATTGATTCTTCATTTTGCATGTTTGGTTAATCCAAGTGGAGGTCTTTTACTAATCCACGTTATAATGAGTTTGAGCCGACTTTGAGATCATCACCAACATAAATCTCGACTCTTCCATTGTGGTGTTGGTATTATGTGATGTTGTGACATTTGGAGC
This sequence comes from Chrysanthemum lavandulifolium, assembly GCA_022545495.1. Classification (NCBI taxonomy): domain Eukaryota; kingdom Viridiplantae; phylum Streptophyta; class Magnoliopsida; order Asterales; family Asteraceae; genus Chrysanthemum; species Chrysanthemum lavandulifolium. The sequence goes on along the minus strand of CM040245.1, from coordinate 69,550,230 downwards.
GACATGCTCACATTCGGATCATGATTTCTTCTTATCGAGTGGCGAAGCTTTTATTGATTCATGATATTGGCGCAGCAGAGCGAAGCATGGAGTGAAAATATCGAGTCATTGATGCACTAATCATGATTTCTTTAGAAATGAATGTGTTGTGTGAGCATGTGGCTATGAATTGACCGCTTAATTCGATCACCGCAAACGTCGGGCGACCGCATACAATAGTTAGCAATAAAGCGCACGAAAGTGTCTTTGATCACTTTTGTTGAATTGAAGTACACGCCCACGGTTCCCGTTGATCAAGACAAATCTTGCTGTGATCGGTAAAATTCAAAGAATTTCCTTAACGAGGTTTTGTACCGCTTAGTCGTTCTCAAACCGAACGCCTCAAAGAAGACAACACGGAGCGAGTGAACCGGTGAATAAAGATTCAGCGATTGATGAAAAGAGATTTGAAAAACAATCGTGTATTGCTCAATGAAAATTGTTTTTGCAATGCAACGAAGATTTTTGAAAATCAATTATCAATCATAAACACCTTTATTTTGAAATATTGGTACACGGTCGATGTGCTAAAGAAAAGAGTTTTAAGCACAACGACCGGTTTTCAAAGGTATCCATCAATCCATAACTCGAACGTGATTGATTCAAAAGATTGAATCGCCCCATTGTTTCATTCGGTTGTCACATGGTTGATCTATTGGATAGATCTCACATGCCACCCACCGTGAGCTTGTTTGATGTTGGCTCGAAGGCTTTCCATCTTCATTGTGAATATGTTAGCATATCACTCGGATGTTCGGCAATACCACAAGGATAATGCGAGGACTCATAAGATATAATCTCTTTCCACATTGTGTGAAACATAGAGTCTTCATAGACGGTGTCCTAATGAGATTTATATGATGATCTCGTGGCTCTAGACTTAATTGTGCATATTTGGTTCCTATGCGGAGACTAGGGAGAGGTCTCCTTCTTCAATATCAACAGACTCTAAGAGAAAGTCGATAGATAATGTCGGTTCCCGTGAGAATGAAACAAGTCCTTTAAGAGGAACTTGAGTAGCTTGGGAAGTTGTAGTGCGGCAGTCCACCGGGTCCATGACGCCTTGTGTTCAATACCGATGTTACCTTGGTAACCACCAAGAGTATATGAATTGCACCCGGTTTACGCCCTAAGGTTGAATAAATTGAGGGCTATTTCTTTTCACCCCTTTTCACATTCAATTCTTTTTCATTCTTCAACCCTTGAAGCTTCATGAGACTTCATTACTAGAACCTTGTTGGGTTTATTCCGTTCTAGCTCTATCTCGATCCGCACTCTTCCCATGTCTCACTTTTCTCCTTTTTTCATCATACCTAAGGACTTCTACACTATCTAGTGAATTGTCCTGGGTAGATCCCTCCGGATTCAGCGGATCATGGAATAAAATACCTAACCTTATCATCCTTATATCACCATACATAAAGTAAATTTGGTCGGTCTATTTGGTATTGTTCATCTGCCATTGGAACCTTTTAAAAATCAATCCAGATACATGTGATATATTATCAAAGCATTTTATACCTGAATTATTTTTGATATTTTTAGAAAAAGAGCTCCCCCTCAACATGTGCATCATGTATTTAAAATCGTTTTAGCACACGGAGGCAAGAGGAAGGATTAACTTCATTGATTACTATTTTCTAAAAGATATCAACATCACTTCCCTGATTAAATCAAGTAGATAAAGCATATTGGGGAAGGATGAGGTTTTCATAAGTTTGCTCCCCCTCAATATGTGCTTCGAGGTTTGAAAGAGTTTTGCACATATTATAAGGAATCTGCACTTAGATACAAATCAATCACATTTCAATTCATTGTGGTTTAAAGAGACCGTAGATATTTTCGAATCGAGAAAAACATGACAAAAATGGCTATTTTTTTTTTTTTTTAATTTTTCAAGATTTTTCAAATTTTTATGGATTTTTGAAAGTTTTTTATTTTTCTATTTGCTTTTTGAAGGTTTTGAAATTTTGTATTTTGCTTTTCGAATAACTATTTACAAAAGATGGATGAAGAAAGACCTTTACTCCTCGTCGTCCTCTTGAAGACGTTTGAGTGTTTCGGTTGAAGACTCTTTAGACCAAGTCATGAGAGGATAAACTCAAAGCGTTCTCTAGGAAGAGCTTTGGTGAAGATGTACGCTAAGCGGTATTCAGTCCTCACAAAATAAAGTTCCACCACACCGTTTTCTACTTGCTCCCCGATGAAATGATGTCGAATGTCGATGTGTTTTGCTCTTGAGTGTTGTACATTGTTGCATGAGAGAGCAATTGCACTTTATTATCACGAAGACAGAGGATTTTGTTGAATTCAAAGCCATATTCGAGATAATGGGATCTCATCCATAGGATTTGAGCACAACAAGATGACATGGCTATGTATTCACCTCTGTAGAGAAATAGAAGTACTCATTTGCTTCTTTGAAGACCGACTCACAAGCTTATCACCCAAACCGAGCACCTCGCACGCGTGCCGACGTGTATCTTGACATCCTGCATGATCAAGATCTCGCATAGGTTGTTTGTGACATACCGGTGTCCTCGGTACCAAAGTCTCATATTGATGGTTCCTTGGAATCTTGAAGACCCGCTTAACCGCTTCAAGGTGCTTTTGGTTGGCTTAGCACGATATCTAGCACACATGCAAACAACGAAGAATGTCTAGTTCATCGGTGTGAGGTACATCGGGATCCGATCATACTACGATATTTCGTTTGGTCTACCATGATCCCCGAGTGGTCCTCATCCGTTTAATACGCTCTATCATAGGAGTGTCAACAGGACACTAGAATCAAATCCAAATTTCTTTAAAATCTCATTTGCATATTTAGATTGATTTATAAAAATGCCCCAGGACTTTGTGAAATTTGTAATCCCAAGAAAATGACATTTGTCCCATCATTGACATTTGAAATTTAGAACCCATTTCATTTGAAAACGGTCACATTCATTGGGGTCGATCGAGGCATAGATAATATCATCAACATATATTTGAACGTGAATTAAATGTTTGCGACTTTCGGTGAACAATGTCGGATCAATGCTCCTTTCTGTCAATCCAGAGATAGAAGAAACTTTGATAGGTATCATACCATGCCCTGGAGCTTGCTTCAAACCGTAAAGAGCCTTCTTCAAACGATATACGTGTGTAGGATGCTCGGATTCACAAACCCTTCGGTTGGTCGACGATACGACTTCTTTAAGATCTCCGTTAAGAAAAGCCGTCTTTACATCCATCGATAAACCACCATGTTCTTACTTGCAACATTAGCCAAGAAGATTACGATTGCCTCGATACGAGCAACTGGAGCAAATGATTCTTCAAAGTCAATACCTCCTCTTGACGATATCCTTTGCAACCAATCGAGCCTTTTCTTTAAAACATCACCATGCTCATCAAGTTTCACTTTGAAGATCCACTTTAGAGCAATGATCATAGCACAATCTGGGCGGTACTAATTCCATACATCTAGTCGATCAAACTCATGAATTTCTTCTTGCATGGCATTGAACCAGATGTCCTCATCAAGTTTCACTTTGAAGATCCACTTTAGAGAGTACGGAGTTGAAGAAGCACCATAAGGCATCGGTTGCGAGTTGTTTCCGTGTGGATATTGGACGAGAGGGGTTTCCAATGATGTTGTCCAATGGATGATCATGTGTCCATTTTCTAAGGTGTTCATGTGGTTGTTGCTAAGGAACCGGCGTAGCGAGTCGATATCTCCGATGAAGATGGTTTCGATGATGATTCGAGAGCAAATATGTTTTCAAATGGTGCATCTTGGGAGTAGCAAAGGGATTAACTTCATCATGGGTGCGGAAACAATTCCATGATGTACATTCGATGATTGATGATTTGTTAATGAGACAGAGTGATCGTGAGCAGCTTCTTGACTTAATGATATTGAAACTGAAGGGTTGACTTCATTGGCAGGGATAGGAGCAGCCTCTGTTGATGAAATTGACATTTCATTAGCATTTGGCTCATAGTGTTCATCAAACATTGGGTCAAACAATTTATGTCAATCATCTTCTGATGGAGGTACATAAGGAGTTGTTGGAGAGGGATTAGAAACAAGAGTAGAACTGATAGGACTACTTGATGAAGGTTGAGATGCGGGTCCAGAACTGGATTGTCCTGGAACCATTTGCCCGGTCAGCTCATCGAACGTGACGTGAATAGTTTCCATGATATCTTGAGTTCTTTTGTTGTAGATTCGGTAACCCTTCTTGTTTGATGCATAACCTACAAACACTCCAATGTCCGCCTTAGCTCTTAATTTACCTAGATCTTGATCGTCATTCATTGGATAACACAAAGCACCAAATACACGAAGGTAGGAGAGATCAGGTTTTCGTTTATGGACAAGTTCATATGGAGTTTTGTCATGAGAGGTGTGTATAAGGGAACGATTTTGGGTGTAGCATGCAGTGGCAATGGCTTCAGCCCATAGAAATATTGGAACCTTTGAATAAGTTAGCATTGTTCTTGCAGCTTCTACAAGAGTTCGATTTCGTCTTTCAACTACACCGTTCGTTGAGGAGTTCGTGGAACACTTCTTTGATGACCGATTCCAATACTTTCATAAAAGCGAATTAAGTCTTTGTTAACAAACTCGTGCCATTGTCTCTGCTCGAAAAATTCTAACAAGATTGTTGAGTCGAACACGAAGTTGTTTGATAAGTTTGATGATGACATCCGAGTTTCATCCTTTGTCCTCAAAAACTTTACCCAAGTAAATCGAGAGTAGTCATCAACAACTACTATAATGTATTTCTTCCCATTTATCGTTTGCACTCTCATTGGTCCGCATAGATCCATATGAAGCGTATGAAGAACTTCCATTCTCGAGTTTGTGGGTTTTGGTTTGTGGGCATATTTCGTGCTTTTCCTAATTGGCAAGTCGAACAAAGATGATCTTTTCATATTTTAACTGGGTAAGCCTCGACAAGATCCTATCTGGAAAGGTTATTAATGGTGCGAAGTTCAAGTGGTTGAGACGACGATGCCATAACCATGATTTTGTTTTCGAAGCCTTTGACAACAAGCAGATTGGAGAGGACTTCATTATGTCTTCGATAGAGATGGTGTATAGATTTGAACCACGAGTTCCTCTTAACAATTCCACACCATCAAGTTCTCTAACGAAACAAGTATGTTTTCTAAAAGCCACTTCTAGATTGGAATCACAAAATTGACCAACAGAGAACAAGTTATGACCAAGACCTTCCACATAATATACCCTGGAGATTACACTTTTTCCAACAACATAATCTCCATAACCCATAATTGCACCAAAATGGTCGCTCCCAAATCTAACAGTCCGATGAATTTACTTACGGTTCATGAGCATGAGCGATCTCCGGTATATGCTTGGAGCAACTGAGTCCGTGTACCACGAGCGGTTTGAACGATCCGCAGTTGAACACATACATAAATGGATAGCTGGATAATTGGGATCCCATGCAAGAATGGGTTCCATTTGGTTAGTAACAATGATTGGAACACCCACATCGAAGTAGAAATAATGGAATCATCGAAATAGGTGCGGTGCTAGTGTCCGATTTGACCTATTCAAAGTATGTTCACTTCTTGTGGAATAGCTCTACCAAGAGGCATCCATTTTCTAGTGGGCATTGACTTAGCAAATTTAGGGCACAACTCATTACTCTTACGGCCAAGAGGTATCCATTGATAACCTATATTACTAAATTTCATTCTTGTGGGTTTCCACTATTTTCTAACTTTCTTCGCCTTTGCCTTTTAGTCTTTTTAGCTTGATTTCTAACATTACAGCTTTAACTAGGCATTTGACAACATGAGACAAATCATTCACACCACATTCATGATTAGTAATGTAAATCAGCAATCATCATTACATGGTTTGCGGATAGTAGCATAATTCGAATTAATTACGAAGACGCTTATAGCTAATACTAGAATCAACACGATTCGTTTTATTCAACTCAAACATAATATTCCTAGGGTGATCTTCTACTCTTTCCAAAGGCACATTCTTAGCTTGCAAGGTCCTATCTTGCTTGGTATTGTCTGGAGGCTTTGACACCTTGCTTTTATGTCACCGATTACTCTGTAGAGGGAATTATGGGAACATTAGTTGGTTGATCTACTTTTGCATTCCCGAACTAGATGTGCAGGATCCGAACTACTGAAGGCACATTAAAGTTCACTTTCTTAATCTTTGGGTATAGAATGGTTTGTATGCTTGGCACCGGGCATTGAGCAGGCATCACAGCTTTAACTTTCGCACCTAAGGATTTAGGACATGTTGCTATTAAACATTCTAGCGACTCACGAGATCGTTTGGCACGAATGCAAGCAAACCCGATTTCACAATCAAGCGGCTTATTTATGAAATCCTCTTCCACAATCTCACGGAGACATTCTAGACTATCCTTAAGGTGAGCAAAATAGTTATGAAACACAAGTTCATTATTCCTAAGATAAGGAGGAATGTATTTAATGATCAAGATATATTTGCGATCGATGATGACTTTGATGCAACATTCTCATTAAAGGCAGGAGGCGCTTCCTTTTCACGACTCCTCGATTCTCAATTTCTTTTTGTAAAGGCGTTATTTTTCGTTGTTCTTGTCATGAGTGACTTTCATTGAATCATATAATTCTTTAAAGTGTCGTTTAACTATTTCATTTTCTTCTAGAAAACTCTCGTTTTCCTTTTGTAAAACATTAACCAAGTTTTGAAGATGAAAAGTTTGAGAATCTTGAGAATCTAAAGGAGGAGGCATTTGGGAGCCAATACATTGTTCTTTTCACCCTTCAATTGTGAAATTTGGGCTTTCAACTTTCTCGATCGTGTTACAATGAGCTTGAATCGCTCGTCACGTTTGTTTATTTGAAAAATTGAATCAAACTCGGAACATCCGAGGATGTCTTGATATTTGAGGTTTTGACATTTTCTTTAAGATGTTGATATTTTAGTTGCAAATCAAAATGTTCAACTTCTAGTTTAGAAAGATGTTTTACCAAATTATCGTGATCATCCCGATCAATTTTCTCGTTTAGTTACGAGTTTTTGTTTTCAAGCTCAATGACACAATCATGGGAGACTTTCAATGCAATAGATAATTCACGAAATCGAAGCGATAATAGAGTGCTTAGTAATAGTATAAAACACATCTTGAGCAACACAACTCGAAATCAAATTCTCATTTAAGATATGCAAGTTCTTCCTTTCAACTTCATTATATTTGAGTTCTGTTCATAATCATTGACCTCAACTATCATTGCATCAAATTCCTTTTCCATTTCTTTAATATCGAATTTATTCCTTTTGAAGACTCTCAAATTGACCTTTTAATTGTTTAAAGAAAGGCATGACCTCGTTAAATAACATTCTTTAGTTTGCTCAAAACCCCTTTCCCCCGGTTATCCACAGGCGTGATTCTCTTCTTACATGTCTTCTCAAAATCAACGAATAGTTGATAAATAACATCTGGTGATTAAGGTTTTGCTATTAGTGGCAATCGATCTAGGAACTAAATGCATTGGTGTATTAGGAGGATACAAAGTAGCTGCAGCATTTTCCTAAAGTGGAGTGTTTTTGCAACAAGATTTTCGACTTTTGCATATCCATATCTTTTTCGAGCACTTGCATGTGGTTTAATAGAGTGCGAGGCTTAAACTTGTTTAAGGATATCCAATTTTCCTTAGTGTAATCATGGGGTTTTATCGTTATGTTATCCTTTTTACACACAGGATCGTTAAGCTTCTTATCCATTTTCTCCCTAGAGGCATCATTTAATTTTCTATCCTCTTCCGTGCTTCCAACACATGATGGTGTTTGCCTAGGCTTAAGAATCTCATTACCATCATATAGTACCTTATGAGCACTCTAGCCTTTTTAACTACCTCGTGATTAGGTTCCTCAACAAGGGAATGCTATGCTTATCGCTTAAGACTCTATGCTTAGTGATCAGTGAGCGATCTGGATGGTATTTCCTTGTATGTACAACTTATTTTCAAGTTTGTTTTCAAAGTATTTAGATTAGAAAATCATTCAAAAGTTTTGATTCCTTAGCATTGAATTCTTGCTTAAGCATTTTAACATTTTCTTGAAGTTCTTGTTTTGCTTAGCGCTTTAGAAAGCTTTTCATGTAAGGTGTTTAACTCTTGTTTTAATACTTCTTCTCTAAAATTACTTTTTCTAATAATTGTACGCATTTGGTCATCCATTTCACGCTCACGTGTAGTTAACTCAAACTTAGCACGTTGTTCATAAATAGCAACTTGTTCTTTATAGGCATTCGATTCTGAGGTAATGTAATCATCGAGGCACATGCGGTGTATTAATCAAACACATAGTTATCATTGATCGCGGAAGATGCATCACTAGGTTCAATCACACTCACTTTGGATCACATATTGATCATATGGGACAATATTATTATTACCCATATTAGCAATATCGAGTCATAAGTTTCTGTGATTGCACTTTATCATGCATCTTTTGCTGATCAACATCATCATATAGTTTTAATACCTCTGAGATGATTGATTCTTTGGATAGACCAGCTTGCTTTGATGATGAGACCTTTGGAGAGACCATTGGGGAAATGCTAGCCATGAAAATTGTCTGTGCAGTAGGTTCATCATCGACGTCAGAGTCGTTGATGAGTGTTTAAATACTCATCATTTTTGTACAAAATAAACTGCAAAATCATCTGAAAACACTCAGAAACACATCAAAATGATCAAAATATCACAAATCGGTGTTTATGTGTTTTAAAAGCAAAAATATCAAAATTAGATGAAAACATATCAAATTTGCAAAATTGCGCTTTAGTCCCCAAGTTTCAAAAGTTGTCAAAAAGCAGGTCCCGAGCACATAATTTCAAAAGTAAAGTCACCAAAGGTCCTTTTAAAATCATAACTTGTCAAATTTAGTCCTTTGGTGAAAAATATCAAAAGTTTGAGAAAATTACAAAATGGTCCTCCAAGTTTGAAAATTGGCAAAATTAGCCCTGGAAAATTGCAAAATGGCAATTTTGGTCCTTATACTTTGAAGATTGTCACTTGTGGTCCTTGGAATATCTTTGCATAATTGGCGAAGTAGCCCTCAATTTTAGAAAATACACCAAGGTCCCTAAGTTATAAACCCTTTAAACCTTTTGCCTAGTCAAATTGTAATTGTGAACCCCTGCCATTATTCCCTTTGATCCCAGTCATTAGCTATTTTGACCCCTTGGTCAAAATAAGTCAAAAAGCAGAAACCCGCCCACTGGCTTCTCTTCCCCACCACTTGTGCCTGCAACTCAGGCATCACTTCACCCTTTTCCACCTTATCCCTCCCCCTCATCATCACCTTACCCATTACATTAAATGCCACCCCCCCCCTAGTGCTAGTTTCAGAGGTCAACAGGTCAAAAACAGGTTTCCCGCCAAATTGTGATAAGGCTCAAAATACACCCATTGGCCAAGAAAAGTGGTGGGAATCAATCAGAGACACGTGGAGAAGCCATTTGGTGTATAAAAAGGGAAGAAGAAGAAGAAGACCAGAGTAGTTAGTTTAAAATTTAAATTGTATGTCGTTTCTCCTTCAAGTATCTTAATTAGTTTTTCAAATTTGTAATTTCAAGTTTTATTGTATTAAACTTAAGTAATTTGATAATTATAATCTGTTTTGAGCACTCAATTCAAAGTTTCATTCTAGTTTTAAGTTTCATAGTTTACTGTTTAAAAGTCCAATTTCAATCTGTTAAGTCTAAGCCTCTCATAGCTTATACTTAAGCTCAAATAAGCTTACCTAAGCTTATCATAGCTTTTGGTAAGCCTATCATTCAATTTCAAGCAGGTTTTGTTCTTGGTCAAAGAAAGTCAAACTTGGGCAAGTTTGGAATGGAAATGGCAATGGTTGTTGCAGAGCTTGGATGTGGGTTGGAATAGCTTCATCTAGTTTAGTTTGGGGTCTGGTTTTAAGCTGCACTACTAAGCTGGACATTTGTGAGTATAAGCTCATTTTCAATTTTCATACTTAATTTGCAGTTTGTGTTTGTGTATGTATCTGTGATTATAAAATAGTTGATACTGTTTAATTAGTAGTACTTAAGGTTATTAAACTCGGTTTGATCAAGAATACAAGCTAAGTTAGCGATTTCTTTAGTTTAGTTTGCAAATCGAATGGAATAGGGAGTGTTTGGTTTCTTGTACTATCTGTCATATTGGTTGATTCGATAGTTAAGTTTCATTGCTTCATGTTTATTTAGTGTAAGTGAGCTCAATTGAGTCAATTACTTGGTCTCGCAACATCACAAAGTCAAACTTGGCTCTAATCATCTTCACCATTAGCTGTTGGGGAATTGGGATTAGAGCCATCATTTTGTGTTTAGAAACCCATAAACTTGCTTTCATTGTACTTAATACATCTTATAACATCCATCTCACCATAAAATTGGTTCTAAAGTTCACTTAAGTCAAAGTTCTTTATTTTTCAAAAGTCAAAATAGCTAAAAAGTGGATTTGAGGTCGGTTACAAGGAATTGTTTTGAGTTTATTTCTGGGACTCACTCAGTGAATCTTGGTATTTTAGAAAGCTCAGCTGGTGCTCTTTCTTGTGATCATTTTACCTGATTTTTACAATTTTTTCAAAAGCTTCAAACAAGCTCATGTTTCAGGCCAAAAGTGCCCTGCTCACTGCTCAGTGAAAGCTGAGTTTTGTCTCAGATTTGGTGCAAGTGCACAGAGCTCATAAGAGCTTTTCATAAGCTGGTTTTTGGTATACTAGCTCTCAACCAGGTCCTTTCCAAGATCCAATTCTTATTTTTCAGTTTGAGCTTATTTATAAGCTTGTGCAAGTGTTCCAATTTGCTACCCAATCATTGTAGACTTAAAATTCTTAGACATAAAATCTTTGTAGTTTGTTATTCGGTGGTATCTTGTTGATTTTAGTTGAAATTGGTTACTTTTAGTAGTATAGAACTTCTGAAATCAGTAGGTAGCTTGCTTGTTTCAGTTGGCTTATTTTAGTGCTTAATAATAAGCACTTGTTAAAAAGCAGTTCTTAAATTCTCCAAACAAGTGCCTGTTTTTCCAATTTTCTCATATTCCTAGCATCATTTTAGACTTTTCCTGAAATTTTCAGATTTTTCCAAGTTGTTTAGCTATTTTTCATAATTTAAATTAGTTTTTAATCAATTTTAATTAGCTTTTAATATAAAAAATTCAGAAAAGGTTCAAAAAAATAACTTTTCAATTTTCTTAGGTTTAGATAAATATAAAAAGTAAAAAAAGTAATTTTCCATATTTTTCATAGTTTATTTTATAATTTTTAGCAATTTAATTAGTTTTTAATAGTTTAAAATTCATAGAAAATAGAAAATAATCGAAAAATATAAAAATAGTTTTGAAAATTCTTTTTGTTATTTTAGATTTTTCCAAGTCATAATTTTATTTTTCTAGCTTTATTTCCTATTTTCTTGTATTTTAGGTAATTATTTAATAGTTAAAAATAGTTTTTAATTAATAATAATTAGATATTTAGTTATAAAAATAATTTTCTTTTTCTAAAAGTTTCTTTTATCATTAGGATTGTAAAATATCATTTTCATATTTTTAGGATTAATATTGTGTAAGTTTCACGCTTTTGTTTGACGTCGCGTAGTTTTTAATTAAGTTTTATTAAAACAAAAGAACAAAACATCATTTTAATAATAGTGATAGCGTTTATTTAATAGATTTTATCTTTTAGATTTCCTTTAATTTGCATTTAAGCATTTGTAATTTGTTGGCTATTTCGTAGTTATAATCATAAATCAAATCTCTGTATCCATTCAAATCTTCTCGATCACTAAACGTTTGACTATTCTCGCACGGCTCGTTGGGACTTAACGACTGGGAAACATTATACTCTCTGGACTTCATTGCATTTGTATGCGAGGCTGTTTTAAGTTTCTTACTGACTAGCCATTCACAAGTGGCTAGCTTCGTGAGATAACAGCGGTTTCGCCTCAATCAAATTTTGGCGCCACTACGGGAGCGATGCTAATAGTCTTACTTTCAGCAGATTAGTGATTTGAATAATCACTCCTTGTTCATACCATCTATCTATATCTATATATTTCTATAAAAAAAAAAAAAAAAAAAATCCAAAAACCCAAAAATGTACCAAAAACGTATAAAACACAAAAATATTTTGCTTTTGTTTCTATATATGTATCAAATATAAAAATACAAAAGATTAAATGTTTTCTTAAATAATAAACAACTTAAAAGATTACCACCGCAAACCAAGGCAGTGCACTACCTAACTGGGGGTGCGACCATAATAAGTTCCCGAACCAAAGATTTAAAACTTGCCTTTGTGTCCTTGATAGTGGTGTACCTTTTTCAAAGAAGCCATTCATCTTGGATTATTGGTTAAGTTCACTGTTGTTTTGCCTCGATCTTGTGTTAATTGATTTTGTTGTGATATCGACGTTTCAGAACCAGAAAACCTAAAAGATTCTCCTTACCCCATTTTCACCAATTTCATAATTCCTCTCCTTAACTCTGAGATCCTTTAGAGTTAACTCTAGTGCATGCGCACTCGTTCTTCTAGATCATTGAGTCCTTTTCGTGATCTAGCGAGACATTCCTAGACGACGCTCGTGAGCGTCTTTGCCCAAATAGTCGAACCCGAGATTCGTACTATTTCAAACAAAATGGCGATTTAACGCGTACTATGGCGGAAATGCTCCGAGCACCCACCGAGGGTTATGGAGATGCCATCATTCTACCGATAATCAACTCGATCACTTTGAATTGAAGACACATTTGATCACACTTGTGTCTACAAATCAATTCCACGGGTTTGATCGTGAAGACCCGTATGCACACATCCGTTGGTTTAACAAGTTGACTTCAACTATCAATTACAAGGATGTGCCACGAAAGTCATCAAGTTGATGATATTTCCATTCTCACTGAGGGACAGCCGGTTTGGTGGAAAAGAACCCCTCGATCCATCGAAACTTGGGAGGAACTTGTTCAAAGTTTGTCAATCATTTCTTTCCTCCATCAAAGGCGACTAATCTAAAAATGAAATTTCGGATTTCGTCAAAATTTCGATGAAAACTTTGAGAGGCGTGGGAGAGATTCAAAGATCTCCTCAGGAAATGCCCTCACCATGGATTCACGGAGCTTCAACAAATCAATATCTTTTACAATGGGTTGAATGGTAACGATCAAGATTCCTTGAATGCAGCCGCAGTAGCAATATCTTGAATCGTAAGCCTAAAGATGTAATTGAGATTTGCGAGCAAAATCAAAGTTCCTATTTCTGCAACAAAGTCAATACTCCTAACACTCGCTTCTTCATCCAATAACTCTTACGAGTTAGGCGCTCCGATAGCGACTCTAACGGATGCCATCCGTTGTATGATTAAGGATGTTAAGGAAATCAAAAGCGAGATTCATAGCGGAACCGATCAAAGCCGTAAACAAGGTGTGTGAAATTTGTAGTGGTCCACACGCGTATTATGATTGTCAAGCAACCGATGCTTCCTTTACCAAGCTCCCGTAGCTTCGGTAAACCACAATCAATACCGACCACGGTGATCCTCACTACCGTGCACCTAGCGGTATGACACCACCGGTTTTCCTCTGTGCAAAACCATGGCAATCAAAATCGCTTTGTTCCAAATCAAGGACAAAATTTCAATAATCAAAGCAGAACAATTACAACCCACCATATCAAGCTCAAACCACCAAAGTTATCAACAACCTTCTCATGCTCCCCACCAAATGACTTCATGAAAGTTCTTGAGTCAAGCATCGTTCTATGCAAACTCGGATCAATAACATGAGGTTGAGCTAAAGAAGGAAATTGATACCACAATGTCTCGGCAGACAAATGAGTTGAAGAATATGATGGCGGTTTCATGAACATGAATACGAACCAAGCTTCATCATCTTCGGAGGACTCCCAAACAATACAATTACTAATCCTAATGCCGAGTTGAAAGCCGTCACCACTCGTAGTGGTAAGACGCACAATGGACCTTCGACTCCTATGCCCCTCCTCCCGTGGCATTGATTCAAGTTACCAAGGAGACAACGGACAAGGTGCATTATTCAAGCCCACGGCAGTACCGACACGTCCAACCGGTAGTCAAGCTTTAAGTCCGGAACCCAAGTTCGAAGACACATTCGAGCCGAAAACACTTCCATCCGGCTCAAAAGTCTAGTCGACTTCCTTACCCATCAAGAATGAATGATGAGAAGCAAAAGACAAAAACAAAGCGGATGAAAAATTTTTCCAAATCTTCAATGAGCTTCACTTTGATATAAGCCGTTGATGCTCTCGTTCTAATGCCTAAATTTGCATCCACGCTTAAAGGCTTACTTACCAACAAAGACAAGTCATGCGAGATGGCTAAAACCCCCTCAATGAGCAATGCTCGTGGTCCTTCTCAAGAAGCTTCCCAAAGCTTGAAGACCCGGCGATTTCTAATCCGTGTGATTTCTTGGGGATGGTTCAATGCTCACTTGGCCGATCTTGGCGCTAGCATTAACCTCATGCCACTCTCGGTATGGAAGAAAGCTGTCTCTTCCTAAACTTTCATCCACTTGTATGACACTCGAGCTAGCGGACCGTACCATAACTCGTCCACTGGGATAGCAGGGATGTCGTGATGAAAGTGGGAAAGTTTCACTTTCCCACCGACTTTGTTGTAGTAGACTTGATGCGATTCTAGAGTTCCCTCATCTTGGGAGGCTTTCTTGAGAAGCAGTCGTGCTCACGATTGATGTGTTTGTTGAAGAGTTGACCATACGGGTTGACAATGAAGAGCTCACGTTGAATATCAACGAACTCCAAACCTCTATACAAGCAGTGTTGCCACAATTGATCAAAAATCGAAAGATTCAATGCAACACTCTCAAATTTCACAGTTAAGAGGAGTTTTCAAAAGCGTCTTTGAGCTCAAAGCTTTGAAAATCACCCCGGTTCAAACAAATGGTTTGAAAGTTGTACTGTGGAAGTCAAGAGTGTTCTTGATGATGATGATGATCTAGATTCGGAGACTTCAGCGGAGTGGTGGAAAAGCGCTAGCTCTAAGAGCACACCACTTGTCCCACCTCCGGAATCGGTTTGTCGCATCGAGTTTGTTAACTCGTGGATGAAACCAAACTCTCTTGGTTTCATCCGAGTTGGATGATGATGTTTGTGATCCAATGGAGACATTCTTCCCATTGATGAATTGCTCAAAATGATCCATCATCTTCCGGTCTTATTCCCGACTCTTCCATCCTTCCTCACTCTCGATGAGGAAGATGACAACTTTGGAATGAAGTCGATGCATTTCTTAGTGATGAGTCAATTCCTACTGGAATTGATAACACTTACTTGGATCAGGAGGAGACATCCTTTTCCGGAAAGTCATTGATTGAAGAACCATTTCCACCCTCCTCCCGGACATCTTCTCGACAATCACCATATAAGCTTCAAATTTAAGCTTAAAAATGTCAAAAATGGTGATTTGCTTCTTTCGATGAGGAATGGACTTGCATTGTCATGCATATCTTTGTTCCATTCTTCACGGATGGTGTGGTTGCTCTTTCCTTTTCTCTTTCGGAATGAGGACACCATCTTTGACCCCGTATCATTCTTAATAGTTTTACTATTAACAATACATGATTGTGTCTCGTCGGTGTGGAACTTTCGATGTTCATATGTTTGTTAACACTGTGAGCGAAAGTCCGACCGAGATTGGTTTTCCACGTTACTTTCCCCATGAACAAATGAATTCGGGGTCGAGTCAAGCTAGCGACTCGGTAATCAAAAACAATAGCTAAAACATGGGTTTTCACCGTGTGTACCATCCTAGTGTGGAGGTTGCCCGCATGTTGTGTATATAACCACCCAAAATAAAAAAAAAAAAAAAAAAAAAAAAAAAACATCTTTCTAAATAATGGTCGTAGTATTTCCCTTTTCGTTCTTTGTTTGGCATAACCGCGGTACTTTGAATATTGAGGGCAATATTCATTTCTAAGTGTGGGGAATTCTCACGAATTTTATCATATAATTATACCAATTCCCCGTTTTTGGCCAAAATTTTTTTGGAGTAAGTGTTCTACACTTACTCAATTGGTTATCGATCCGCTTGTCTAATAAACTAAAGGATTGGCTAATCCAGAGCAAAGCGGCTCTTGGTAAAGATATCTCAAATCCGTTGATGGCTTGCAATTTGCCCAAAATTGTATGGTATTCACTCACCATATCCTAAAAAGTGAAGAGTTGGCTAGCCCGCAAGTTTATGGCTTGTGGTAAAGGCGATGGAAAAACCATAATTGGTAATCAGCTCACCAAAGATAATATTGATAATTTATCTAAGAGTTGGCTAGTCCGGAAGAAGTGCAACCACGGTAAAGACAAATCAAATCCGTTGAAAGTCGGTGGTTTGCTCAAAATCACATGGTTGTCGGTGTACCATGGTTCTTACTTGAGCTGAAACATTTGGCTACTCGAAGTAATGGCTTTTGGTAAAGAGATTAAAATCCATTATGTTTTCTCAAAACATTGCTAGGGACTAGCAATATCTCGATGTGGGGATTGATGAGTGTTTAAATACTCATCATTTTTGTACAAAATAAAGCGCAAAATCATCGAAAACACTCGAAACACATCAAAATGATCAAAATATCACAAATCGGTGTTTTATGTGTTTTAAAAGCAAAAATATCAAAATTAGATGAAAAACATATCAAATTTGCAAAATTGCGGTTTAGTCCCCAGTTTCAAAAGTTGTCAAAAACAATCCACAGCGCATAATTTCAAAAGTAAAGTCACCAAAGGTCCTTTTAAAATCATAACTTGTCAAATTTAGTCCTTTGGTGAAAAATATCAAAAGTTTGAGAAAATTACAAAAATGGTCCTCCAAGTTTGAAAATTGGCAAAATTAGCCCCTAGAAAATTGCAAAATGGCAATTTTGGTCCTTATACTTTTGAAGATTGTCACTTGTGGTCCCTTGGAATATCTTTGCATAATTGGCAGAAGTAGCCCCTCAATTTTTAGAAAATACACCAAGGTCCCTAAGTTATAAACCCTTTAAACCTTTTGGCCTAGTCAAATTGTAATTGTGAACCCTGCCATTATTCCTTTGATCCAGGTCATTAGCTATTTTGACCCTTGGTCAAAATAAGTCAAAAGCGAAACCCGCCCATGGCTTCTCTTCCCCACTTGTGCTGCAACTCGCAACTCGGCATCACTTCACCCTTTTCCACCTTATCCTCCCCTCATCATCACCTTACCCATTACATTAAATGCCACCCCCTAGTGCTAGTTTCAGAGGTCAACAGGTCAAAAACAGGTTTCCCGCCAAATTGTGATAAGGCTCAAAATACACCCATTGGCCAAGAAAAGTGGTGGGAATCAATCAGAGACACGTGGAGAAGCCATTTGGTGTATAAAAAGGAAGAAGAAGAAGAAGACCCAGTAGTTAGTTTAAAATTTAAATTGTATGTCGTTTCTCCTTCAAGTATCTTAATTAGTTTTTCAAATTTGTAATTTCAAGTTTTATTGTATTAAACTTAAGTAATTTGATAATTATAATGCTTTTGAGCACTCGATTCAAAGTTTCATTCTAGTTTTAAGTTTCATAGTTTACTGTTTAAAAGTCCAATTTCAATCTGTTAAGTCTAAGCCTCTCATAGCTTATACTTAAGCTCAAATAAGCTTACCTAAGCTTATCATAGCTTTTGGTAAGCCTATCATTCAATTTCAAGCAGGTTTTGTTCTTGGTCAAAGAAAGTCAAACTTGGGCAAGTTTGGAATGGAAATGGCAATGGTTGTTGCAGAGCTTGGATGTGGGTTGGAATAGCTTCATCTAGTTTAGTTTGGGGTCTGGTTTTAAGCTGCACTACTAAGCTGGACATTTGTGAGTATAAGCTCATTTTCAATTTTCATACTTAATTTGCAGTTTGTGTTTGTGTATGTATCTGTGATTATAAAATAGTTGATACTGTTTAATTAGTAGTACTTAAGGTTATTAAACTCAGTTTGATCAAGAATACAAGCTAAGTTAGCAGTTTCTTTAGTTTAGTTTGCAAATCAGTGGAATAGGGAGTGTTTGGTTTTACTGTACTATCTGTCATATTGGTTGATTCAGTAGTTAAGTTTCATTGCTTCATGTTTATTTAGTGTAAGTGAGCTCAATTGAGTCAATTACTTGGGTCTGCAACATCACAAAGTCAAACTTGGCTCTAAATCTGTCTACCTGTTAACTGTTGGGGAATTGGGATTAGCAGGCCATCATTTTGTGTTTAGAAACCCATAAACTTGCTTTCATTGTACTTAATACATCTTATAACATCCATCTCAGCCATAAAATTGGTTCTAAAGTTCACTTAAGTCAAAGTTCTTTATTTTGTCAAAAGTCAAAATAGCTAAAAAGTGGATTTGAGGTCGGTTACAAGGAATTGTTTTGAGTTTATTTCGGGACTCACTCGGTGAATCTTGGTATTTTAGAAAGCTCATTGGTGCTCTTTCTTGTGATCATTTTACCGATTTTACAATTTTTCAAAAGCTTCAAACAAGCTCATGTTTCGGGCCAAAAGTGCCACACTCCTTTGCTCGATGAAAGTGAGTTTGTCTCGATTTGGTGCAAGTGCACAGAGCTCATAAGAGCTTTTCATAAGCTGGTTTTTGGTATACTAGCTCTCAACCAGGTCCTTTCCAAGATCCAATTCTTATTTTTCAGTTTGAGCTTATTTATAAGCTTGTGCAAGTGTTCCAATTTGCTACCCAAATCTGTTGTAGACTTAAAATTCTTAGACATAAAATCTTTGTAGTTTGTTATTCAGTGACTGTATCTTGTTGATTTTAGTTGAAATTGGTTACTTTTAGTAGTATAGAACTTCTGAAATCAGTAGGTAGCTTGCTTGTTTCAGTTGGCTTATTTTAGTGCTTAATAATAAGCACTTGTTAAAAGTTCTTAAATTCTCCAAACAAGTGCCTGTTTTCCAATTTTCTCATATTCCTAGCATCATTTTAGACTTTTCCTGAAATTTTCAGATTTTTCCAAGTTGTTTAGCTATTTTCATAATTTAAATTAGTTTTAATCAATTTTAATTAGCTTTTAATATAAAAATTGAAAAGGTTCAAAAAATAACTTTCAATTTTCTTAGGTTTAGATAAATATAAAAAGTAAAAAGTAATTTTCCATATTTTTCATAGTTTATTTTATAATTTTTAGCAATTTAATTAGTTTTAATAGTTTAAAATTCATAGAAAATAGAAAATAATCAGAAAAATATAAAATAGTTTTGAAAATTCTTTTTGTTATTTTAGATTTTCCAAGTCATAATTTTATTTTTCTAGCTTTATTTCCTATTTTCTTGTATTTTAGGTAATTATTTAATAGTTAAAAATAGTTTTTAATTAATAATAATTAGATATTTAGTTATAAAATAATTTTCTTTTTCTAAAAGTTTCTTTTATCATTAGGATTGTAAAATATCATTTCATATTTTTAGGATTAATATTGTGTAAGTTTCACGTTTTTTGTTTGTCGTCACGTAGTTTTTAATTAAGTTTTATTAAAACAAAAGAACAAAACATCATTTTAATAATAGTGATAGCGTTTATTTAATAGATTTTATCTTTTAGATTTCCTTTAATTTGCATTTAAGCATTTGTAATTTGTTGGCTATTTACGTAGTTATAATCATAAATCAAATCTGTATCCATTCAAATCTTCTCGATCACTAAACGTTTGACTATTCTCGCACGGCTCGTTGGGACTTAACGACTGGGAAACATTATACTCTCACGGACTTCATTGCATTTGTGTCCGAACTGTTTAAGTTTCTTACAACTAGCCATTCACAGTGGCTAGCTTGCGTGAGATAACTGCGGTTTCGCCCAATCGATCGTATGCATCACATCAATGACTTGAAAGGCATTCGATGATTGTGACCTATCTCCGAATTGGTCGCTCATCCACATCAACATCATATGTCTTGGCATTTCCTCGATAAGAAACAGCAACTCCTCTTCATCCAAAACAACACCATTATCCTGAGCTTGCACAAGTAACATCTTGTCTCTAAAATACTCTGTATTTTGAGGACGTTTTGGAGATGTGCAATTCCTTGCTATATGTCCATCACCACCACAGTTGAAGCACTTAATTGGCTTAGCTTGACCTTGATCACCATTCCTTCCCTGATTCTGATTTCCAACATAACCTCCATCTACTCCACCTCTTCCCTGTTCATATTGTCTTCCTTGAACTGGTTGCACCATAACTCTTCCATCTCTGACAACAGCATGATTATGTAGATTGGATGCGATTCGATCTCATTGTTAGTGTGAAGATTTGTTGGTATGTGGATTCGTGGTCAAGTTTTGTTTAACCATAAGAGCAGTTGATTGATGAAGTGTCCGTGTCGCATCGGCATCGACTTGTTTGAACATTGGATCGGGAATGAGTTTGTGATTACCATTACCCATGGGTATGACTTGAGAATCTTTGGTGGTAATTCCACATTTGTGTAAAAAGTCGTTGAATCATTTGAGGAACTAGTTTCTCCTCGGGTTGGTTTTGAACTGTTCAAGAATCCTTTTTCAAACATAGCATGTCTCTCATTACGAAGGAGGAAGGCATCTGAGTTGCTCATAGTTGGTGTTCTTCAATCCTTTGGTTAGCTTCACGAGGTGACAAACTTATGCCATTCGGGATTCATGTTGTTCACAAACTTTGAGTTCAATTTGAATATTTGGCATAGTCATTTTGATATTCCTCATATCATTCACAAGTTTGTGGAATCTCACGTAATATTCATAGATACTCTCTTCGGTTTCATCTTGAAGTGATCAAATTCATCATACTGTTGTGATTCTCTATCTTCCTTAGTTAATTCGAACCCGAGAGAAGCATCTTGACATTATCCCAAACGACCTTGGCTTCGATGTTGTGATTGATAAGCTTGTAGATATCTTTCGAATACCTTGAAGTATAATGTTTGAAGCCCGATATCGACATCGAATCTCTTTTCTCTTTATCATCGAGCTCATCATACGTCTTTGGTCCATCAATCCAAAGATCATAGTTCCATCTGCAGCATATCAATTATGTCTCTTGTAGTCTCAATCGATACGGTCCTTCATCAATAGACTTGAGAATGTTGACTCCATTTTCCTTTCCAAGACAATACAACCTAATTCGTTGAGCCCATGAGTCATAGTCGATTCTGTCAAGCATGGGTGGACGAGTGTGTGAACCATTGCTTGAACGTCCTCACTCTGATGAGAGATGATTGTAGGCACGTTGGTAGACATGTTTACAGATTATACGGGATTTTATAACTCTATGATTAAACCGGAAATAGATTCTTTCACGGGATTTTACTAAATCAAGAGAAACCAAGTCGCTAACTTCATCAAGTCGCTAGTCGTAGTGGAGAATCCACTAAATTGTCTTGTTTGTCGGCTTGTCTCAATAGGCAAGTCGCTAGGACCAAATCGCTAACAATTAACACTACAACTCGCTACCTTTTATCAAGCAAGTCGCTACGATGAAAACACTACGAGAACCAAGTCGCTAGCAAGAAAACTTCAAAACACACTTTTCAATCCAAAACAAGCTCAACCACGTTGATTCAAGCTTACCAAATCAAAACCCAAGCACTTACAATGATTATAAACACAAAAGTACACCCAAAATTCAAACTTTAACACTAGAAATGATCCAAATGATGCAAAACCACTAAACTTTTCAAACTCAAAACCATCTAAAACCACTAGAAATCCAAGGATATGAAAGAGATGATCAAACCATGGCTCTTGATACTATTTGTAACATATTGGATTTCACAAACACATCAAACCATAATCAAAAGAGGCGTATAAGATGAGGTTTTAGAGAGAGAAAGAGTTAGAGATTTGGGAACTTAGTGAGAGAAAGTAAAAGTATTATTATGAGCTCCAACTCTCTACCTTGGGAGGTAGAGAGTATTTATAGTCTTACACAAATCGCCACCTACGGGCTGTGGATCAGGCATACAGTGGGTAAAGACCCGTCCGTCCTCCACGGTGTTACTTAACTAAATACTACTTAACATTAAATAATCTACGACTACGAGCTTTCTAACGATTACATATACTTGAGGTGACCGACTCTTTAATAACTGGATTTACTAAATCCTAACAATGCTAATGGAAATCGGCACCGCTCTTTGTTACATATGTGCAAGTTTAAGTCACGAGTTCGGGTTAGTTTACTTCAGGGTCAAATTCATCATATTGGGTTTTTCTCCATCAGCTGTCACTTCATAGAGCCTACTAAATGATAATGGGGTTGATTACATGTTTGCCAAGAGTAGATGAAAAGATAGAGATAATGACATTTGAACACAACAGTTCAAGCCTCGTACTCTAAAGAAAAGAAAAGTGTACGTTTCAGTGCGCTCTATCTTCCAAAGAAGAGAAATCTTCTTATGACGTTTGAACACAACAGTTCAAGCCTCGTTCCTCAAAGAAAAGAAATGTGTACGCTTTAGTGCGCATTATCTTCGGAAGAAGAGAAATCTTCTTATTATGACCATTCTCAACAACATGCTTCATGCTTTTTCCATGCGCTTTCAGTCATCAAGTGAACCGAACTAATGTTGATTGTTTTCTTATTCCACTTGCTCAACTATAATGACGATGGCGACATCACGTGCTAATTTTGCGGGAGAGAAGTGTGAATAGATTACATTTGTTGAAGATATTCCCTTGTCTAATCAAGAATGGCAACTCCGTATGCAATTCTTGAGGGGAGAAAAGTGTAATTCTGACATGTTGATTGACTTGAGTATAAATGGTCATCGGCTCCTAACTCATGTAAGAACCGACCTTCTTCTTTCGGGTCATCTTTGCATGGAGTTTCTTCTTAAGAGTCGTTGGTTGACATCTTCATACGGACTAATGAGTTTAATGAAAAAGTGCTTCCAGTTGCGGGGCTGATTTCCTTGATGAACATCTTTTTGTTCTTGTTCGATTGGGAGGGATTTGAGTTAAGGGGATTTGCTTTATGTAAGTTAACGGGGAATGCATTTGGTGAGTTGAAGATGTTGACTTTCTATTCCCCAATTGGACAATCTTGAAGAAGGTCGAGTCTACAGTCGGTTCTACATTTTCTGATACATATTAGAAGACTAAAGACGAGTTGCATTTAACGACCTAAAGACTTCTTCTTATTCAAGGAATTTATGAAACAGATTGTCGGTTTAGGGGAGAGCACTAATTGGGGGAGAGTGATATGTCACATTTAATCCCTAATTAGATTTGCTCACAATGTACTTCAACAAGTTGATTCTCACAAAGACTTCTAAGGTTCTTCTCAAAAGATTTCAAGTATTTGGGCTTATAATATGTTGCTGATTCTGAAGCATCAAAACCAGCAAGGGGGAAGGAGACACGCATCTAAACGCGAGTAAATATTGATGAACTTAATACTTCTAAGTGATTGAAGATATCCCAGGAAGACTAATGTCATTACCGCAGAGAAACTCAAGGTTTGACTCATGGCGTTTAGTGTTCTCATTCTAACTATGTGGGGGAAGAGATGGAAGAGTTAGTTTAAGTACACAAATGTGTGATGATTTCGATGTTATCGCAATCATCGGGGAGAAATTGTATACATTGGGGATGCTCGGCTATTTCACTTGAGTGCTTAATCGGTGATTCGTAGATATAATCACTTATTAGGAGTTGTCATCCGCAGAGATAATCGATGATTCGGACTGCTTCTTGATGTTATCGGTTATTCTTTCTTTGGGGATTTGGGTACTTTGGGTTCTTGAGCTTCATACACTTTCTTGAGGAGAGAAAAGTATACTTTGGGGTTATTCTTTGGTTATCGGACTTAATCTGCTACTTCGATGTTATAAGTTTCTCTGTCTTTGGGTATATGTGTATTCGGGTTCTTGGGATTTTGCCAAGAGGCTGACTGCATCAATTCAACTACTTGATGGAATTGTTCTTTTGACACATTTTGGAATGGTTTGCTTCTGACTTCAGTGATAATGAAATATGAGAAAATTATTTATGAGTGGGATGATACGTTGCTATTCTTGTTGATGATATAACCCCGAACGAAGAATCTCGACTATCGTTCTTAAAAGGAGCAGCAGGATTTATGATAATGGTGTGCTTCTCGTGCACTGGCTAAGGCAAGCTTGAAATAGAGCTTGAATCGCTCATCTAATGGATTTTGGTTTGGGGAAGCGCCAAAGTCTCTTTCTCAAAGGCTCATGTTCTATCTTCTATTCGGAGCCTCGGAATCTTTGGTGGTGGATGTTTAAGAGATGACGATTTCTATCTTCTTCAACGGGGTTGCTCGATATCCTTATCTCGGTACTCGTATCATCATCTTCTTAAACTATATCATCTACTCTATCTCTGTAAATATTTATCTAAAACCAAATACAAAAATATAGAACCAGCAAAACAAAATAGAAAAATATAAATCATCAAAAATCCATAAAAATTTGAAAAATCAGAAAATACCAAAAATTTTGTTTTTCTCAAGACATGTCTTCTGGTATCGATAACATCTACGGTCTTAGAAATGTCATTCAATAATGGCACGGGACCATAGATGAAGTTCGAGCAGGAGGTGTAAATATTCTTTTCCAAAACATGTCTCAAAATATGGTTTGCTATTATTTCTGATAGTAACCCGCTCTTCAAGGAAGGAAAGTGCTACGCTAAACTAATTTTCTAAAATTTCGTGCACTTATCCTAAAACAAATTGAGGAAAGCAAGTCGAAGGACTGCTGTTCCTACTCAAATATTTTTCCTTCAAAAATTCTTTAGAAAAATATTTGTTTTAACAAAATGGTGGTAAATGAGTTGCTTTAAAACAATCGATTCGAGTTTTATAAAATTTGTAAACTCAATCAATGACTTCAGCGCTTTTAAAATTTTCAAAAAATGAGCCATTGATTGAGGGGGAGAATGTTTTTCAAATTTATATCATCTATCGGACTTATCTAATTATCCTAAATGCTTAACTGAAAAATGATGTTAACCTACGTTGAAGGACTAGGTGCCTAGGATATGATTGTTAGGATTAGATGATTAGAGTTTGATAAACACATTATTCCCATACCTTTTATGATATGATTGATATGTTGGATTGACTTTTATTAGTCGATTGCTGTTTGGGTGTTGTCGACCACCATATATGTCTATCTGTGTTCAATAACGTATGCAGATAAAATGGTTTATAAGAATGTTCCCGATCCGGATCCCACATAATATGATGATTGGATGCCAAAAGGAAAGGGTAACTATTTCTTAGGTCGACAAATGAAGAAACGGAGCTTAATTTGACCTCTATGGAGAGTTGGCATGAAAAAAATGCAACGTAAGAGGTCTCACTGCATCAGCAGATGGTTTTCTTCATCATCAAATGAAGAAATGGAGCTTAATTGGACATCTATGAAGAGTTGGCATGACAAATGCAACTTCAGAGGTCTCACTGCATCAGTAGACGGTTTTCTTCCTGCCTTACAGCAACAACAACAAAAGCAGCTTAACCACCTAACGTATCTTTGTGCAGGATTAATAGTGGATGATACCAATTTTTCTTAAAACAATTTTGAAAATGTTGTTTTGAAAATGGAAAAATATTGTTTTGAAGATAATTTTGGACTTAATTTTGGAAATCACCAGACTTCATTTTATCAAAACTTAAGTCACTCAATCAACTACTACAGTCATCGATTGAGGGGGAGAGTGATTTAAAATAAAATATTTTCAAACGATATTTCTTAATAAAAGTCCGGTTTGTACAAAATAAGTGGTGATCTAAAGATTTAATGTTATGTCATGGTATGATTTTCTTTAAAACTCTAAGATCTTCCAAAATGAAATTTTTTCTGTTCTTGTTAGATTGTGAAATTATTTTATTTTACTTAAACATCTCTTAAAAACTATCATACCTGACACTAACAATCTTTAATGTCTATAATTGTTCCTTATCCATCATTTTTCAAAATTAAATCATGCCACGTCTTTCCCAAAATTTTCTAAATGATTTAAATCAATCGGGATCCAAAATCTCAATTGGTTTGAAATTTTGATCGGGAGAGATCGTGATTTAAATCTCAAATCGGTTTTAAAGGGTGATTGTTTCTAAAGCACTCTTTCCTTCATGTGCCAAACGATTTTGAAATACATAATGCACATGATTGTGGAGGAGCATCTAACCATAAACCAGAAGAGCTTTTAAATCAGGCACATATTCTCCCATGTTTTCTAAACCTTATTAAATCACTTGGGATCCAAAATCTCAAAGGGTTTGATATTTTTTATCGGGGGAGAATTTGTGATTTAATAATGAAAGTTGATAAATGATGATCGATTTGATTCAAAAGTGCAGGATGCTCTCCCATATGTGCTAAACGCTTTCGAATCTTGAAGCACATATTGAAGGGGAGCATTTCAAAAAGAAAACAAACTTTCAAGGTACAATGATTTATATGTTTCAACATAAAGTACCTTGATTGATTTTCTAAAGGTTTCTTAATGGCTTTTGTGACCGTGGATGTGCTTCAAAAGAACTCTTTCCTCTATGTGATAAAATGATTTCACATATCCTATGCACATATTGAGGGGGAGAATTTACCAAAGAAATTCAAATGGCTTTTTCTAAGGAAATTGTGATCAAGAAATCATTTCAAAGAACTCTTGCCTCCATGTGCTAAACAATTTCAAAATCTTATGCACATGTTGAGGGGGAGCATTTCTAAATGATCAAAACAATTAAGGTACAAAATGTTTTGATTTTATATCACAAGTACCTTGATTGATTTTTCCAAATGATTTTTCAATTGGTTTCAAGAAGGAAAGAACAATACCAAAAATACCGACCAATTTACTTTATGCATGGAGTTATAAGGATGGTTAGGTTAGGTATTCGTTCCCACGACCCCTTGAGCCGGAGGGATCTACCGAGGACAATCCACTAGATAGTGTAGAGTCCTTAGGTATGATGAAAAAGGAGAAAAGTGAGATATGAGAAGAGTGCGGACTGAGATAGAGCTAGAACTGGAATAAACCTAACAAGGTTTTAGTTATGAAGTCTCGGTAAGTACTAAATGGGTTGAAGAATGAAAAATAAATGAATGTGGAAAAGGGTGAAAAGAAATAGCCCTCCAATAATTCAACCTTAGGGCAGTAACCGGGTTCAATACATATGCTACTGGTGGTTACTAAGGTAACACTAGTATTGAAGACAAGACGTCATGGACCCAGTGACGCACTGCACTACAACTTCCCAAGCTACTCAAGTTCCTCTTAAAAGGACTTGTTTCATTCTCACGGGGAACCTACATAATCTATTGACTTTCTCTTAGAGATTGTTGATATTGAAGAAGGAGACCCTCTCCCTAGTCTCCGACATAGGAACCAAAAGTGCACAATTGAGTCTAGAGCCAAGACACTAAATTAATGAAGACTTGTTGTTTCACACAATGTGGAAAGTAAGAATATTTTAAGAGTCCTACGCATTATCCTTGTGATATTGCCAGAACATCCGAGTGATATGTAAAAATATTCACGATAAAGATGGAAATCCTTCTAGAGCCAACATCAAACAAGCTCTTGGTGGGTGACATGTGAGATCTTTACTAAAGATCAAACTTGTGACAACTGGATAGAAACAATGGGGCGATTCATTCTTGAATCAACCTTGGTCCAGGAAATGAATTGACGAATACTTTTGGAAAAACCGTTCGATGTGCAAATCTTCTTTTCTCTAGCACATCGAATGTGTATTCATGTTTTCAAATTCAAAAAGTATCTCTGATTGAAAAAATACTTTTGGAAAAACCGTTCGATGTGTGAATCTCTTCTTTTCTCTAGCACATTGAATGTGTACTCTTTTCAAATACAAAAAGTATTTTTGATTGAAAATTCATCTTTCTTATAAAACCTTCGTCGTATTGCAAAACTCTTTCTTCAAGCAATACGCGATTGTTTTCAAATCAATTATTCATCAATCAGTGAATCATAATTCACTGGTTCACTCACTCCGTGTTGTCTTCTTTGAGACGTTCCGATTTGAGAACGGCTAGAACATTTGTGAAACCCCGTCAAGGAGATTCTTCGAATTATAAGCGATCACAGCAAGACTTGTATCGATCAACGGGAACCGTGGGCCATGTACCTCAATTCAACGAAGTGATCAAAGACACTTTCGTGTGCTTTATTGCTAACTTGTTGTTTGCGGTACATTTGGACGGTTGCGGTGATCGAATTGAGAAGTCAATCCAAAGCCGCATGCTCACAACATTCACACTTAACTTGAAGAAATCATGACAAGTGCCTATCTACATAACATGGCTCGGATATTTTTATACTATGCTTCGCTTCACGCAAATATCTTGAACCAATAAAAGCTTCCACTAATCGATGAAAAGATGTCATGATTCAAAAGTGTGAGCATGTCGGTTCAAAAGTCACAACATCACATTATGGCAACACAATAAAGGGTGATCCAGATTATCTTGTGGTCGATGATCTCAAAGAAAGCTCAAGATCATCAAGATGTGGATCGGTTCAAAGACCTCCACTTAAAGTACAAAGCATTCGGACTTTGAAGTTGCACTACTTAAGCACAAAGATTGCGAAGTGAAGAATTATAGTCTACGAGCTCAAGACTGAAGATAAAATAGAATGCTAGGATTCAAAATGTAAAACATGGGGTGACCTCCCTTAGGGGGAGATTGTTAGGAATTAGAAATTCCATAGTAAAGATTCGGTCACCCCAAATATTATCTAGCATAAGTTAGCTCGTAGACATATCGTTAGTTACGTTATTTGTTAGTTTAATTAGTTAGTTTGTAGTGTAGTTTAGTTTAGTGTAACACCGTGGAGGAAGGATGTGTCTTTACCCACCTGTATGCACGATCCACGGTCACGGAAGGACGTATGCTTTGTAACTATAAATACCCCTTCCATCCATGGAAGGGGTGTTGCTTCTTGAATCTAA
The DNA here is from genome assembly GCA_022545495.1 of Chrysanthemum lavandulifolium. Taxonomy (NCBI): domain Eukaryota; kingdom Viridiplantae; phylum Streptophyta; class Magnoliopsida; order Asterales; family Asteraceae; genus Chrysanthemum; species Chrysanthemum lavandulifolium. The sequence continues at coordinate 69,521,187 of CM040245.1, read as the reverse complement.
CCTTTCACTTTGTAAAGCAACTCTCTTTCAAGAAACATCCTCTCTACTCTCTTCATTTCTCTAATGGCTTTCTTATATCATCATAATCCTAGACCACCCGAATCATCAAACAACATAATATTCATGAAAATTTGCAAATCAAATACAAATATACAGTTTTGGTCCATGAAAATGTTTTGCATGTTTTCTCACCCCCAAACTTTGCAAATCAAATACAAATACAAAATTTGGGGCTAAAAACCCACATATATGTTTCAAGAACTTGTGTCCATAATAAATTAATCCAGTTTGTAATGAGAAGTCAGGTAATGCATTCGAATAACCGAACAAGTATTTTAGCGAAGCACATATAGTTTTCGAGTAAACAAGTCATATGTTTAAGTAACACAAATACTAGATTTTAGTGAAACAAGCATGTTTTTCCCCCAAAAGTGTTTCAAAACAAATAAAGTAGGGGCCATGAACTCACCCCAGTATGCAATAATGTAAGCAACACAATTGTCACAACTGGCATCGAGTGGAAAACATAACGGTATCAAGAAGTACAGACACAACGGTACGGGGTCGGCACAACCTAGGAGATATTTAATTCAGCTCATAATATGTCTCGTAAAGTAAATGAGTTTTCAAAAGACAAGGTGTCTTAGTTTTCGTGGAATACTCGTATCAATGATTTCAAAAAGTTTAGTATCGAAGTTCGTAATAAAGTTTGGTATCAACGTTTCGTGTGGTGGTAAGAAAGTATAGACTCAAATGTAACTCACGCCAAAGTATAATATATATCCCAATATATTATAAAGGAAAAGTAGTAAAATGAATAGTCAAGAAAGTATTGACGAGGGCTCACGTTGAGAAGATAATGACAAGGAAGAAGTTGAGGAAGTAACGACAAAGAATTATGTCAAGAAAGTAAGTCAATTTGTGAGTTTCGATATTTACCCATAATCCCAAATAGTTTGGAAACAATGAATTAAGTTCGGAAAGGTAATTTAAGTTTTATAAGAAAACTCAAGTTTGTATATAACATAATAAAAGTTTAAGAGTTAATAAAAACTATAAGTTTCAATTATTGTCGGATTTCATAAAGGTAAAAAGTTTTTGAAATAAAAGTATAAGTTAGGAATTTTTTTTTTATAAATTCCGGCATGAAGCATACGTTTATACAACACTCTCAAGTCAATCAATTTTCTCAAAACAATATTTCCCGACAATTTATAACTTAACACATGTTTTTGTGTTTGTGAATCCAAACATGATATAATAATAGATTAACCAAATTATTTATTAGTTATCGGGTTTTACAACTTGTTATTAGTTCAATATGTGTTAATTGAATATTTAGGTCCGTTACGAGGCTAATATATTAAATTCATCTCGAGTCTAATATATCAATTCGTCTCTTGTCCAAAATGTCCAATTTGTACGAATAATACCAATCCAATATATGTCCAATGTCAAGTTATAATCCGAATATTAAAATTCGTTAAGTATTAATATACTCCAACACCGAGTATCATTCCCAAGTTACCGAAATGTACCAATATCACCGAACTGAATATATGCAGCCACAAGTTTAATAAAACTAAATAATACCAAACACAATATTAATTATTACAATCAAGCAAACAAACATCCCTTTTATTTAACCAACACACACCCTTATCGGGCTTGAGCCCATAAGCAAACCCAACACCACTATATTTAATTTGTAGGCTTGGTCCATGCAAATTTTAAAACCAGACGCACCTTGCTACAACTGGATACAACACTACTCACACACAAATTATAGCACATAAATTAACACCCCCTTGGTGTTTACTGTCAAGCCGAGACCAAGACACCCCTTTGTGGGTCATGTCGAGCCAAACCATAATAGAGACAAGCACACCACACCCTCCCATGGGGTTGGTGGCTAACCCGAAACAGAACCAAACACCATTACAGGTTATACCTTTGAACCGAACCTTAAACAAACTTGATAAACATACTATTTATACCGCAACTTACAATTCTAATAATATATTCAATCTATGAATATAGTGCAAGCAATATTTTAGCATCACAAATTGACATTGGATGGTCAGTGATTGTAAAAATAAAAGCAACATTTACGAGATAACAATCAAATTAAAGAATAATAAGTTTCAATATCGATTATAAACTAAACTAGTTAATATATAGCATAATATAATTGTTTCTTGTGTATACAAATTTCAACATATATATCAGCGTTGAATACTATTAAGTGATGAGTAGTTGGTATACAAAAGTCATTTTAATTTACCTTGTATCTTTCAAAAAGTTCAAATTGGTTTATAAACTAAATCATTCTTTTGAAAAAATAAAAAAAAAATATGATATCATTTGATATTGTTTCTATTAACATATAATTGGAGAGTTGGAATATTTACCCACAACATAATCAAAGCACTATTATGACTTCAATGTAGCTCAATATAATATGCACATTAACCCACAACATAATCAAAGAATAGAACATGTTCAACACTATTGAAGTTATGTAAATTTTGATAAGTTTTTGGTCATGGTAATCGTCGAAAACAAAATAACATTATGAGATGATAATAAAATTATACTTTATATTGTTGACGGAGTAGTGATAAAAAAAAGTTGACATGGCATCAACTCTAAACCATTCGATCAATGAAGAAATGAATCACAACCCTTTAAAATGAAGTGCATCCTTATCTTATTTCTTTACCTAAATATTCAAGAGGCATTAAGCACGTTTTCTTCATTTAGATATTTGGATAAGTTTGTAAAGAATGCACCTTGCTTAGTCAAAAGCGGTAGCTAGAAACTTTCATTTCAAATATGTTATCCGAATACTCATAAATCATGATACCGTAATTACTGCATTCTTTAATTTGATCAATTTGATTGTTTCATTGTCACTTCCACAAATCCCTCTCCTTTTCTTTCCTGGCCATCGCTAAATATGTCCTTTAGTATTAAATTCAAAATTCTGGAAATTTATTTATGCATAGATGAAAACTAGTAGTTATCATCTTTCTATGCACCAACTTCTAACTTTTATGACTAACAATGTACTTTAGATAATAGTAAGAGTTTATCCTCTGTATGTACTATGTAATGCTATATGTTTAGATTTCTTAAAATTCATCATGCATAATTTACTATGTATATGCAGTTTATTCACATGTTTTAAAATATCATCGAATTTCCACGTATCTTTACGAACCGTTTACAAATGTATCGTCATCTGATTTGATGACAGGTATTTGGTCCTCCCGATTATGAAAGGGGAGTGCAAGTATTTACCGTTCTCATTATAAACTTCAGCAATGATATGTCTGTTGAATATTATTCGGTAGGTTCTCATCTTTAAATCACAATTATATCAAACTAATATAAATTTCCTAAACATTGTCTCTTCGAGTTTCCAAGCTTTACCAACGAAGGAGTTGATTATATTGTGCGTGTAGATAAAAGTGTCACATACACTTTTTGGTTGTTGTAGCATACTCCATTTGGATATTATCTTATGACCTTGCATATCAAGACAAATAATTAAATGTTAAAAAGGACTCAAATGATGAATAAGTAACTAAATGGGAAAAAGCTAATGAAGAAGCATTTAAAATTGGTCATTGTTGTTGTTCAAGTTCAAAGTTTCAACTAAACTATAAATCTATTTCATAAGGATCTATCAATGCGTTTATAGGTGTTTTGTTGATTTCATAATCAATTTTTCTTTAAATGAAGGATATGTGTGTTTCTATTTATATCAGTTTCATAATCAATTCTTTTACATTACAAGTTTCAAAATTTAGGGTGTGTTTAGCAAAATTAGTAGCAGTGTGTGAGTAGTATTAGTGAGGGATATATAGTTGTTTTGTTTTGTTTTTTTCTATAAAAATGTTTGCTAATGTAGCTGCAGTTGTAGTTATAATGTGTAAAACAACTATAAATGCTCAATGCTCCTAAATGCTAATTCATGAAGTGTTATAAAACAAGCATTTTGGGAAAAAAGATAAAGCTATGTCTTCTTGCTAAATGAGCATTACAAATCACGATGCTAAATGGCCATCATCCACGTGCCATGACTCCTAAATGATAGTTTATATGTTAGTGCATGTATTTGTTATTTAATCTATACATTCTCATTTGTTTTTGATGCAAAACATGTAACTTGTAATACATAACGTAAATTTATATACTATATTATTCTCATTGTGTCAACATACTTGTTGCTACAACATGTTCGTACATGTAACTTGTAATACATAACCCCAACAAACCATTAAAACATGTTTAGTTAAATAGTTTAGGTATAAGTCACTAAAGTTTGTGGAAATTTGTCCTAAATTAATAGTTTAAAAGTTGTCATTCATGTTACTCAACATGAAAGTTGTCAACGACGTTAGTCAACTCTTGAACTTGTAAAGACATAACATTAAGTCCTTAACATATAAAACAAATAAACGTAAAATCGATAAAACTATAGACATGTTTATTTTGTTTAACGTTGAGTAACCCGAATGACAACTTTTAAACTTTTGTGATTTATGATCAAACCCCAACAAACCATTAAAACATGTTTAGTTAAATAGTTTATGTATAACAACTAGTGTTTACATATTGGGTAAATATATACATAACTAGTATGTATTATAATGGGTAATATAAATGGGTAGAAACTTAAGTATTTGACCCATTGACCAAATACATTGAATGTAGTTGGGTAAAACCCAAAGTCCATGACCCATACCCAATGTCTAGATACATTGTACCCTTGGTGGGCACTCAAAACCCATAGATCATATCAATAACCCATGGTCCATGACCCATACCCAATGTCTAGATACATTGTACCCTTGGTGGGCACTCAAAACCCATGGATCATATCCATAACCCATGGTATTAACCCATAGCCACAAGACTAGATACAATGTACTCATTAGATACATTGAATCTAAAAGAATACCCATGGACCAACCCATAACCCATGACCCATGACCCAAAACCCATGGGTAAAGGAGCGTCCCACGGATCCCGATACATCGGACGGATCCTCGAGGAGGGATCCGTGGGATCCGGGAATAGTGGCTAGTTTTCTTCTATAAATAGTGAGCCATTTCTTCATTGTTTGACACACCTTCACACATAGTTTCTCTCCACCATTTCTAGGATAGTTAGATCATTAGGAAACATGTAAACCACCCTCATCTCATATGATCATAATGCTTCTAACTCTCATTTGTTGTAAGCATACTCCAAGTGATCCTCCAAAGCAAGCTTAGAGATCTTGCTTCCTTATCTATTGAAGTGATCACCCATCACAAGATACAAGCACATGAAGATCTTATACAACAAGCTTGGGAAACTTGTCATCTTCATTCATAGAAGACTAACTACATCATGCTTTGGGTTCTTGATGTTTAGTTTATGATTTCATATCCATTAGACACATTGTCTTGGATATTGTCTAGTATCATATTCTTGTATCTATGACTAGACTAGATGGTTTATGTGTTTGTGCCATAAAACACAAGGTTTGTTATGTTGGGCCACGAAACATAACGGGTGTCATAGATGTGTCAAAGGCATTAGTGAAGAGTGCCAAGATCCGTGTCAAAAGCATTAGTGAAGAATGCTAAAGGTGTCAAGATGAAGGCATGTCAAAGGCATTAGTGAAGAATGCCTAGGTCGCATTAGGGAAGAATAATCGATGAGGTGCATCGTTATACATATAAGTATTAGTTTGTATCCAAGGATGGTGATATCCTTGATGGTGTTGTAACAAGGAGTGGATCTCCTTGATATTAGGTGTTGTGTTGTGATGGGTAGTAGTTCCTCCATAGTAATGGAACTAGGTGCTTAGCCTAGTACCTAATAAAGGGTAGGCGACGTTGTGATAGGTGTGGTTCACCTTGGTGTGAAAGAACTAGGTGGTTAGCCTAGCACCAAATAAAGGGTAGGCGACGTTGTGTAGGTGTGGTTCACCTTGGTGTGAAAGAACCCGGTGGTTAGCCTAGTACCGAAAAAGAGTAGGCGACGTTGTGAAGGCTTCTCCGCCATAAGGAGATTGGTGTAGTGTTTATGAACTCTCGAGTAGGTGACTCGGGAGTGGAGTAGGCAAGGAAGGTGTCCTTGTAGCCGAACCACTATAAATCCTCGTGTTGGTTTGTCTATCCTTTTACTTATCGCTTTACTCTTATTCTTGCATTACATTGTTTATTTTCTATGTGGTTGATGTCTATGTTTGTGATACATACTTGGTCTTTTATATAGTCACAAACTATATTTAACACTTTACATATTATGACACGCTTGATCAAGAAAAAGCAACCGGACTAATAATGGTGAAACTTGATTTATAATGAACCATTAATCTTGCGGAATCTTATGTGATATTAAGGGGTTGGCCTTACATGCCGTAATGCGTTAAATGCATCCTCGCGTCGAGATTTGCAAATGCAATGGTTTATACTATATTTGATACAAAAGTTTTAAGTTTGAAACGGAAACGTATTCACCCCCCTTTACGTTTTCACAATTGGTATCAGAGCGGGTTGGCTCTAGTTTTTAAAACAAATGGTTTTCAAAGCGAGTAAGGTCCTCGTATCAAATTTTGGTGAAGTCAAGCATAATATGAAAAGTGTTTTGTTGATTTTTTTCTTTGAAGTTTTGTTGTTAGATATATTGTTAATCAAGCTTGAATAAAGGTAAAATGGTTAATATAACTTCACTAAAAAGTCTACAAAGGTTAAACCTTTTCGTCGGGTCAAAACGTACATTTTGTAATTCGTGTCGATCCGCGGATCCTCAGTTAGACTGGACGGATCCCTCAAGCAAGGGATCCGTGGTACAGAAGACAGTTTTTGTCTGAATTTCAAAAATTCATAACTAATTAACCGTAAGTCGTTAGAAGTCGTGCCACCTATCGTTTTAAAGGTATTTGAGTCTACTTTCATTTAAAAATGATTTCATAAACTGATTCAAAACAAAAATTTACAGAATCATTGATTTATAATAGAAAGTCATTTTTCGGTCATAACTTTTGCACAAACTTTTGATCTAATTGGAGACGGATGTTTTCATCTTTGAATAACAATGTGTCCTCTTTTGAAATTAAGGTTTTGATCATATTTATAAAGGAAACTAATCAAGCTTGGTATACATGTTTAACACAAAGCGATGAAAAGAACTTTCGTATGCTATGCTAAATGATAAATTGTCTTCCTTGCATTACTTGATTATTTGCTTATCTCAAATAGCTTTTGTGCTTGGTTGATTGATTAACATATGTGGTTTCCTTACCTTGCTATTCATTCTCTTGCTTGTCGATTTAGTAATTTTCTACTAATCAATGTGCTACTTGAAGGAGTGTTTGGGATAACATCTAGATGTGTCGAAAATGTTAGTTTTATAAGTTGAAAAATGTTTAAAACATATAACACACTAAAATGGCTTTTTGATTGAGTTTGTCATGTGTGAAACATAAATGTTTTATGTGCCTATATGATTTCTTGAGTTCATATTTTCTTGTATCGTTTTCTAAAAACAACAAGAATGTACATCGGATCATAACCTACACTTGTGTTGATGATGTACTCTCCCGTTTTCCTTTTCATGATCGCTCTCCAAGCTTCATAGTAGGATTGACAACTTGATTATTTCATCCGATATACTCAAGTAAATTATTTTGCAACGCAAATATAATTGTTCATATCCGAAAGTCCAAACTCGAGCTTTCCAACAACATATGTTGAACTAGCTCATGCAACCATTTTTTTGTTCACCATATGGACAACTTTTAATTTTTTGACACCTTCGTCACCTTAGTTGTTTCAAGTATAATATTAATATAAACGAAGCAAAGTATCATCATTGTTACTCTTCGATAGGCCATTGTAGGAATATAAATTTTCCTAACTTGAGAATGAATACTGGAGAACTTATTGCACTAGAAACTCAATTTGACCTAACGGTTGAATTGCTTCCTTGAGAGAAGTTGGGTATGTGGAATCGCCCGTAAAAATGGTCGTGTTTAGCCGTAATTGAGCACCGCTAGTAATAGTCTCATATTCATTCTCTCACTTGAGAAATTTATACTCCTATGTTTTCCTAAAGTAAGTTTACAATGGAAATACTTTGCATTGTCTTAGGATTACTAATCAAACAAGTTGTAAAATTATTTTTTTTTTTAGTTAATCACAGCCACTTGCCTCATCAAGCGATTATCTTGCTTTGATTGAGAAGAGCTACATGAATTCATGGACGAAGCTCATTGTATGCTAATCACCATCCATAATGACTAGATTGTCCTAAACTAGCACCTCACAACTCTTTTGTCTTGAACACCATCATGTGCTCTTTTCTTTCTAGACACATACCTTGCATGTCATTGTTAGTGTAAATGATTTACTAATCTAGACCGTAAATTTGTTTTGGGCTTCTTGAATAGTGCTTGTTAAGTTTGCTAAACCCTTGTGTCATTTGTGAGCTCGATCTCATTTGATTGCCTATATGTTATCTCTACATGCTCTCCTGCTTTGATTAATGTGTATACATGTATACTTGCTGTAGAAATCATTAGTTTCATAATTCAAACATAGAGCAAAATTTCGCAACTATTCATTAAGAAAATCATCTCGACGCGGATCCCTTAGATGTAACTAGACGGATCCTCAAGTGAAGGATCCGTGGGATCCGGGTGATGTAAGTTCCTTTAGCCTCCTTGCATCAATCCAACATTCTAGACCTTATTGGACTAGTTAAACATGCTACATTAGGATCACTTAAACTTTCCTTAGGCTTAGTTGATCTCACATTCACTCATGAATGATTTAGGATCATATTCAAAGTATTTTTGATTTATCATTACTTCGAAACTCACCATCTTTCCGCTCCAATGTTTACACATTGTTCCTCTCATCTCAAAACACCTAGTTTGATATTTCTCTCAATTTTAGCAAATTGATTTTAGTCATCCTTACCTCAAAATAGGCCAAAACTAGTTTTTTAATTTCTTATGATTTTTAAGGAACTTTCCAAATCTCTTAAGTCATCATCGATCTCTAGGATCATTTAACACCACTTGACACTCTCAAATTTCTTAGTGTCATCTTTGATCATCCACTGGTGCTCATAAAGCCCCATTTTCAATAAAAGGCAATCATTAGCTACCACCAATCACTCTCTCTTGATCATTTAAGTCCATCTTCATATAAGACACTTAATAGATTGAGTAACTTAGGAAATGTAGGTGCTAGACCTTGCTAGAACCCAATCACCTCTTTTTCACCTCATCTGTTAGCCGGATCCCTAGACTTAAGCTAGCCGGATCCCTCTAGTGAGGGAACCGGAGGAACCGTGGAACAATAGGTACATTATCTCTTTAGATAATCATTTCAAATTTCCTTTTTCCACACAAGAACTTGTTCAACACTTAGGATTATCAGTTTCTTATATGTTTATAAATGAGTTGCATTTATATGATTCTTTACGTGTTCTTTCTTTTCGTTTCATGATTTTATGTGAACAATTTATCCATTTGTATAAATGTTTTCCTTTTGTACTAACTCTTTTGGATTCTTGTAGGATGACAATGATCGATTTCATCATCAAGTCAAGTTGTGCTCATTCGCACATTTTTTATTCCTAATCTTGCATCATCCTAACCATTTTTACTCCACCTTTATCACTTCACAAAGTCATCATGTTCTACTATTGAGTCATCAACCAAGTCTAAGATTCACCTTGATACCTTTCATCACCTCTACCACAACTTCCATACCTCTAAGTCATAATGATGATTTCTATCATTATCACCGTGTCCAAAGGTCTAGTTCATGAACTACGTGATGAAGTATGTCTCATGTTCTACCACATTCTATTTGTGTCAACCACATCCTACAAGTGTCTCACTACCACTACAATTCATGGTCGCTCAACCATCCTTCACAAACATCTATGTTGTCAAAAGTCAAGTGAATTTCGTAATGAAATGCGCCTCATCCCTAAGCACATTTTTTTCTTACCTTGAACAAACCTTACAACCTCTAAACCAAACATGATGATGCAAGTAGTAGGATTATTCTCTTTTTGACACTAATCCTTTCTTTGTAGGTTCATATATATACACTTTGATGTGTATGGGATTCTCGTCTATTTATGGACGAATTTTACACTAATTTTTTTTAGGTTCTTCTTGATGCCCTCGAGCTAGGGGAGCTTTCGTCGAGCGTTTATAAAGTGCATCATATGACTTACTCGTCCAAGGACGAATATAATTTTGCACTAACTTTTTGTTTTGTAGATTTTCAAAACACACTAGGAGAACTTGACGCTCTCAATAAAGGGGAGTTTTTCGTCAAAGCAAAAACATTGCAAATTTTGCAATAATTTCGTCTTAGCCTTCCTAAAATACTTGACGCCTTTAACAAGGGGGAGCAACCGTCAAGGGGGAGCATGCACACATTCATTCTTCAAAATTCCTTTATGTTTCAACAAAATATATTTTTCCTTTTTCTTTTCTTCTTAACACTAACCTTGATGTAGGTTAAGCCTCAAAATTTGATCCATTGAGCCGTTGGCAATAATGGTTATAATTCAAAGGATCTTTCTATTTTTTTTGTGTGATTCTCTAGGTTCCTCTTAAAAGCGAGATCACCACCTTTTGAAGACGTGCAAGCTCAAGGTCATGAGTTGCTAAGCTTCGTCATTAGTGTTTCGTGTTGAAGGTATTGGCGTGGTGTGCCAATTGGAGCAATAAGGTGTTTTCATTTTAACTTCACTAGGGATGATGCAAACTCGCCATTCTTGGGAGAAATTAAGTTTAAAGGACACACCCTTTTTGTTTCGACAAAAGGGGGAGAAGAGTGTAAACGGAGAAGGTAATGTATAGGAAATGCGGACACAAGTAACTTTGACATTTTACCTATATATTACGTTTACATATATTTTGTCATCATCAAAAAGGGAGATTGTTAGTGCAAATATTACGATATTTAATCTATACATTCTCATTTGTTTTGTTGATGACAAACATGTAACTTGTAATACATAACGTAAAATGTATAAGTTACTTGTAATTATATTTTGTCTCAACATACTCTCAACACCTCTCGACGACTTAAGTCCTTGTATGCTACAACACAGGTTCGTACATGTTTGTTATGTTGCGTTATGATCAAACCCCCAACAAACCATTAAAACATGTTTAGTTAAATAGTTTATGTATAACAACTAGTGTTTACGTATTGGATAAATATATACATAACTAGTATGTATTATAATGGGTAATATAAATGGGTAGAAACTTAAGTATTTGACCCATTGACCAAATACATTGAATAAAACCCATAGTCCATGACCCATACCCAATGTCTAGTACAAACTCCAAAGTCCATGGACCCATACCCAATGTCTAGATACATTGTACCCTTGGTGGGCACTCAAAACCCATGGATCATATCCATAACCCATGGTATTAACCCATACCCACAAGACTAGATACAATGTACTCATTAGATACATTGAATCTAAATGAATACCCATGGACCAACCCATAACCCATGACCCATGACCCAAAACCCATGGGTAAAGGGGCGCCCCACGGATCCCCAATAATACATCGGACGGATCCTCGAGGAGGGATCCGTGGGATCCGAGGAACAGTGGCTAGTTTTCTTCGATAAATAGTGAGCCATTTCTTCATTGTAAGATACACCTTCACACATAGTTTCTCTCCACCATCTCTAGGATAGTTAGATCATTAGGAAACATGTAAACCACCCTCATCTCATATGATCATAATGATTCTAACTTTCATTTGTTGTAAGCATACTCCAAGTGATCCTCCATAGCAAGCTTAGAGATCTTGCATCCTTATCTCTCAAGTGATCACCCATCACAAGATACAAGCACATGAAGATCTTATACAACAAGCTTGAGAAACTTGTCATCTTCATTCATAGAAGACTAACTACATCATGCTTTGTGTCCTTGATGTTTAGTTTAGGATTCATATCCATTAGACACATTGTCTTGGATATTGTCTAGTATCATATTCTTGTATCTATGACTAGACTAGATGGTTTATGTGTTTGTGCCATAAAACACAAGGTTTGTTATGTTGGGCCACAAAACATAACGGGTGTCATAGATATGTCAAAGGCATTAGTGAAGAGTGTCAAGATCCGTGTCAAAAGCATTAGTAAAGAATCTAAAGGTGTTAAGACGAAGGCAAGGCATCAAAGGCATTAGTGAAGAATGCCTAGGTCGCATTAGGAAGAATGCCAAATCGTATAATCGATGGTGCATCGTTATACATATAAGTATTAGTTTGTTTCAAGGATGGTGATATCCTTGATGGTGTTGTAACAAGGAGTAGATCTCCTTGAAATTAGGTGTTGTGTTGTGATGGGTAGTAGTTCCTCCATAGTAATGGAACTAGGTGCTTAGCCTAGTACCTAATAAAGGGTAGGCGACGTTGTGATAGGTGTGGTTCACCTTGGTGTGAAAGAACTAGGTACTTAGCCTAGTACCTAATAAAGGGTAGGCGACGTTGTGTAGGTGTGGTTCACCTTGGTGTGAAAGAACCCGGTGGTTAGCCTAGTACCGGAAAAAGAGTAGGCGACGTTGTGAAAGCTTCTCCGCCATAAGGAGATTGGTGTAGTGTTTACGAACTCTCGAGTAGGTGACTCGGGGAGTGGAGTAGGGCAAGGAAGGTGTCCTTGTAGCAGAACCACTATAAATCCTCGTGTTGGTTTGTCTATCCTTTTACTTATCGCTTACTCTTATTCTTGCATTACATTGTTTATTTTCTATGTGGTTGATGTCTATGTTTGTGATACATACTTGGTCTTTTATATAGTCACAAACTATATTTAACACTTTACATATTATGACACGCTTGATCAAGAAAAGCAACCGGACTAATAATGGTGAAACTTGATTTATAATGAACCATTAATCTTGTGGAATCTTATGTGATATTAAGGGTTGGCCTTACATGCGTTAAATGTAATCGTTAAATGCATCCTCGCTATATTCGAAATTTGCAAATGCCATGGTTTATACTATATTTGATACAAAAGTTTTAAGTTTGAAACGGAAACGTATTCACCCCGATGAAATATCACGTTTTCACCTAGTTAAGCGGGCTATCAAAAACATGAGGCTCAAAAGCAGGGACAAAGGACTTAAATAAAGGACACGAAAAAATTGTAAACATGGAACACAAATTGAGGCACGTAAGTTCAACCTGATGCCTGACGCATATGCAAAGTTCATGGAGATCGCCTTTGACTTGTCCTCACTCCACTACCTACAATAAGAATCCACAAGTCAACAACAAAAACCCCATATGTTGTGGCGTGGCGCAAAAATTGTTAAATAATATGTTGCACGGAAAAAACACTAAACTATCTAAAACGGAATGGGTACCCAAAAAGTATAAAAGAATGAAATGAAGCACACCTGTTGCACCATCCACCTTGCCATTATGGCCAACCACTGTACGGTTATTTTCAGGTGTGCCAAACTGAGGAGCCAAATGGCTGCAAGGAACGGAGTCACAATGCGTTCCAACACCCTCACCACTTAAGGTGCAAGGTTTAGTTGCAGGTCTTACAGCTTGTGACCGAAAATCGAGAATGACCAGTCCACTGGTTGTTCTTGGAATTAACAAAAAAATAACAACACATTACAGATGTACCACAAAACTAACAAATAGCATATTATAGATGTACCACAAAACAGGTTGAAGTATAGTGAAAAATGTTGTCACCGCTTACCACAAAACCCTATTTGGTCTATAGGTGAACGCTGAATAAATGGTCGGGTAGACGACTAATCTGCAGGACCACATTCTTGGAGCGGAATAGCAAGAGCTTGTCAGAAGTGATTACCCTTATCACTTCTGATTATTTGTGACTTAGAACACAGCAAAAAGTGAACCACTTCCAAACACCATGAATTGGTATAAAGTTCGGAAAAGTAGCAACAACGTAAAATAGTGGATAAAGTTCAACATGTCACTATCAAAATCAAACGTTTTTCACTAAAACCTAACAGAACGTCAATGTTGCTCGTACCATGTTCATAAAATCTGAATATATTTTTAAAGAAACACTATAGATGCAAACTTTTTTACTTTTAAAGTAAAGAGTAATCACGCAATTCATAAAATCACTCAAATTTAAAAATCGTCATGGCTATGAGACAAATACTATGATAAATTAAATTTGAATAAGAAAAGGTTTCTTACCATCGTCAGTAGCGTTATTGCTTTCAGGATCATTAACAGCCGCAGGGGCTGATCTTTCATGTTATGTCGTACTTTTTCCGGGCCTCTGTTTGTATTAGTGATTGTATGCAGAAGCTCACCTGAAACCGCTCGTCCGAACATCTTCAGAAGATGTTCCTGATATCTTATTTACGCTCAGCTGTAATTCCACATAAATAAGTAAAGCAAGGTAAAAAAAATATGAAGTCACAAAAGTGGAATTACATAATGTATCTGAAATGAACCCATATGTTCTTGCTTGTTTGAATACCAATAACTTACCATCTTGGAAACCGAGAGTAAAAAAAACCATGGCTTATGTATTTTGGGTAATGTATAATAGGTAAACCCGGGATTTCATGAGGCTCAGTTTTGTAAACAATCGAATAAAGAGGATTGGTCCAATGTGACTGCAAACTTTATAAGTTGCCCTGCAAGGCGAAGATGGCTGCAAACTTTTAAAGTTGCCCCGCCAAGAGATGGATAATCTCAACTTTGGTCGAATCGACTTGAACACGTTCAGATTCTATCATCACAGCCTTCCGGTTACCCTATTATACATTAGTTTTGCAACGGATCGCTGGACCCATAGCATATTAAATATGTAGATATTTCCCGAAGCTAGATCTCAAGGCTAAAAAATAATACTCGGAATGTATCTATGATGCTCATATACGTTAACAATCGAAAAAAGCGGATACGTTCGCTATGGCTGCAAACCTAATAGTTTGCCCTGCCAAGACGCAGACAATCACAGCTTTAATCGAAGACAACCACATTTATCACAGCCTGTTACAACCAAAGCTACCTAATCGTTACAAAAAAAAAGCACAAACCCAATGGTGAATGAAGTCGACCTTTGAGAAGAGTACAAACCGCCATATGTTCTTGTTTGTTTGAGAATTATCCAGGAAATAAGAATAACACGTGGTTACCAATTTATGTTTCCTCCAGAAAACACATTCAAAGGCCGCTAAAACTTGCTAAGCTAACTGATAACATCAAATAGTCCTGAATATTAAGTGTCAATTTCCCCCGAAAATGCTCGTATTTTATATCATTTATATGGATTTACGTTTGTTTTCCTCTATATTTCATTTTCGGTAAATTACGAGCATTAGAGCTAATGAGGCGGATTTGGAGAGTTTATTGAAGATATATGATAGTATGCCCACTATGAAGTTATTCACCATATAACTTCCATGACAATTTCATAAATAAAAAGTAACATCCTTTCATACATTTTGTATGACCTTCAAATATTTATAGAGTCCATTAATACGGTCAAATATTCATGTAGTCCATTAAGTGTCGACTTATAATGTACTCAAACCTCAATTGTATATAAGCCAACCTAAAAACTCAAACACCAATACGAAACACACTCTCTTCTTTTTTCGAGCAATGATAAAAAAAACACATACAAAATTAGATAAATCTACTCTCATTTTGGTGTTCGGTTACCTACGGTAGAAATAAATAACCTTTGCTTCTCGGATTATAGCAATAGAATGACAACTTTTATTTGGATATAAAATAGTTTGCATTGCTATTGCTTATAGTTATTTTAATTAAAAGTTGTCATTCATTTGTAAATTTACCATTAGAAAAAACATATAAATGAAAAATATTTGCTCGACATAATTATGCATCCGGCACCATGGCGGCATTCTTGTGGTACCTTCTAGTTGTATTTAAAGGCTGAAAACTATACGAAAGGCTATTGCAGGAAAGTATTGAAAGGCTATTGCAAGGAAAGTATTGCTAAGTTATTGTTGGAAACTATTGTTGGAAAGTACATTAAAACTATTGCAAGAAAGTACATTCAAATGTGGAAACTATTGCTAAGTATTGCTAACTTTTGCTGGACACGAAAAGTGTTCAAATGAAAGGCTGACTTCTTCAATTTTTAAAGGTATGAACTTCAACTTTTATGTGAAGTTCAAACTTATGAAAATATATATACATGGGTTTTTTCATTACCTATATAAACCACCCCAATGTAAACATTCATTTCATATTTCACATTGATATACTTTTGTTTTTGTTAAAATGATATACATATAGATTGTATCTTTCATTGGTTTTTCTTATATAATCTCTCATTTGTTTTTATAGACAATGGTTCATGTGAAAATTTTCACCGGCTATAACTGTTGCTTCTTTTCATCAAATACTACTCGAACCTTTCTTCTTCATTCCCTAAAATTCGCTCATCCTTATATTATAAGTTCCTATGTCATATTTAGTTTTCTACAACTAACTATAAGATATGACTTACTCTTTTTTTGCTTGTTTGTTTTTTGTTTCCTTCTTGCACTTGTAGCCTATATGACTCATACGTGATGCCTTCTCTCACCCTCTTATCTTTATATTTTAAGTTTTCCGCATCTATTTTTCTGCAACTACAACTATGAAATGTAACTTTTGCTTTTTTTACTTTTTTCCCTGCATTTGGAGCCCAAATAACCCAAAGGTGATGGTGTTGTAGGAGCTAAAAAGGAATGGATCTTGGTTCTCAAATGAGTTTAAGATAGTTGACTTTAGTTGCTTCTACTAATTTTATGAGATGGTTTAAAAGTTGTATACTATTTACATTCAGTTAGTTTATACGTATGTATGGGTAGCTGTATGTGCCAATGGGTTAAATGATTGGGTCTATCAAATACAATTGAGGAAAATTGTTTGAAAGAAATAACAAAGGTTCCGGTATGAGGCATTTTGACAATGAAAATTGACAAGTAACCAAGTATTGCAGTGTTCCAGTGACCTTAGGTCTCTACTATCACAGATCAACAAATCCAAACCTAATATAGCATGTTGAAAAGACAGGTTGCAGATTTGAAAACAAAACAATTATTGGAATAAAACCAGCTTCATACTCCCCTAGCATCACGCATCACACACTATCCCAGCGCAAAATTTCCCCTAACCTCTCTTATCCTGCACATAGAAATTGGAGTACTATATTAGATACACAACAATTTACCAGTAATAAAAAGTAAGAAGGTTCAGGAATCTTATGTATTCAAGAAACATAGTGTTATGACTTTAACCTATTATCATATGATTAAAGATGTGACACCGCTTACTAAGACTACTCAATGGACGCATCTTTGATTAACAAAATAAATGCAATTTGAGTAACTACCTTTGAACTACCAGCAGTTGCACCCCTCTTCTTCCTCTTACCTTCGCTATCATTCTCATCACTAAAATGCTGCAAATACAGTAAAATGAGGCGATCCAGTTAATTTGAATTCATACCATAAAAGTTTACTATGCAATGGACACATCTTTAACTAACCAAATAAATGCAATTTGAGTAAGTACCTTTGAACTACCAGCAGTTGCACCCAACTTCTTCCTCTTACCTTCGCTATCATTCTCATCACTAAACTGCTGCAAATACAGTAAAATGAGGCGATCCCATTAATTTGAATTCATACCATAAAAGTTTACCATGCAATGGACACATCTTTAATTAACAAAATAAATGCAATTTGAGTAAGTACCTTTGAACTACCAGCAGTTGCGCCCATCTTCTTCCTCTTACCTTCGCTATCATTCTCATCACTAAAATGCTGCAAATACAGTAAAATGAGGCGATCCCATAAATTTGAATTCTTATCATAAAAGTTTACTATGCTACGTCTATCTCATCCACCCAGTCCATCACCCCACCCCTCTGAAATGTTTCCTACATTCACAGTAAGTTAAATAAAAATAAAAACTGCTTCACTGTTAACCTAAGAAACCACTAAACCTCCTATAAATACAGATCAAATTTTGGGTTTAACAATAGGTTATTGAGACAGCAATATGTGTTAGTTATTGCGCAAGAAGAAAGCATAATATTAAGCGTATCATCTGTATAAACTTCATTTAAAGAGAGAAGATGTTGCTACCTGAAACCCAGTATACAACTCAGACTTTGTGTAGTGTCCTTGCACGTGATCCTTCAGCTTCCTATCATTCAAATCCTGCGTCACTCTATCCTCGTCACCAGATTCATCCTCTTCTTGATAGGAAAGCTTCATAAGTTTATAATAACAAATTGTAACTCGAGTTTCAGTTACAGAAGTATAGAAAGAAAAATTAAGACATAATTTTTACATCAGGCTTATTATTTCTCAGCTTTGCTCCCATTTCCTCTTACACCATGCCTTAGGCGAGCCAGACCTATGCAACGTTTCTCCATCACGAGCTCAAATGCTTCAGATTCCAATTCTTATCCTGCAAGTGTGTTTCACAATTTTGAAGTAAAACGCACAAACCAATGGAAACACAAGTAGTACATAAAAACAAAAAACAAAAAAACCAACAAATTATTACCGAGTCAGATACATAATTGAAGTTCCTCATCTGCTCTTCATATGCAGGAGTTGTGACACGTCTTCGATGTGCCTCCTTAGCAAATTGCTTTTGTTCTGATGATGGTTTCCTAAAGACAAGTTCCCTTCCATTGTGACAAATAACTGGAACGCCTGCCATCTAGAAAAAAAAAAGGAATAATAAATGGAAATAAGTTTTAATATAGATAATAGTTGCTCAAAAAAATGTGAAGGTTTGATGTTATAAACCTTAGAGAGTCGTGTCCTTAAGTTCTCTTCCCCACAAGCAACAAAGAAACCTAAATTATTATCATCAACAACCATGCTCTCAATGCATTCTCGGCTATCTATGGTATGAGCATGACCACATCTGAGATCAATGTAACTTGTAAGTACTAGAAATAATATTTAAAAAAATGACAAACTTAATAACTACGTACAAATCCAAATCTTCAAATTTAAGTAATCATTAAAAAAGCAATAATACAAATAGCTAAAATACTAACCCGATGTGCTTAGCATTCAAATCACGTTTCCTAATAATAAGACCAAGAGCGATACATGATTCCTTGATTCTAGTAAGAGTGCACCTAAATATTGGAGAGAAAAGTATTATCGTTAACAAAAAATAATAATAACAATAATAATAATAAATAAATAAAAAATAAAAAGTTATCAAACGCAAAAACTTATGTTAAGTTACTGTTTGATGATACCTTGTGACACGCAATTGAACACGACGACCTTGAAGAAGACGAGATATGTCTTGAGCAGTGATGTGATTCTCAAACATGAACCTAGTCATTGGCCAATCTAGCAAAACTTTCAATGGTTCAGCAAAATAATAGTTCCTTGTGAAGAAGGATAGAGTTCTTCTGGAGTTCCTTGATTTCTAATAGAAATCTGTTGAAGTATTTAAAAATATTAACACTTATACAGGCAACATTTGTATATGTCAACAAGTGTTAATTATAAATAGTATTGCAATATAGTCATATAGTTATGAAATCGCAAAAGCAACGCAACTAGCATTCAAATAGATCATCTACCAGAACTCATGATAAGCTACCTAGCTTGTTTGAACAATAGCTCATTAAAACCTACAGTAGTTCATTTCAACAAAAACTCGTTAAAACCTAATTCATATAGTCATCAAATCGCAAAGGCAACGCAACTAGGATTCAAATAGATCATCTACCATAACTCATGATGACCTGCCTAACTTGTTTAAACAATAACTCATTAAAAACTACAGCAGTTCATTTCAACAAAAACTCGTTAATAACTAACTCATATAGTCATCAAATCGCAAAGGCAATGCAACTAGCATTCAAACAGATCATCTACCATAACTCATGACAATCTACCTAACTTGTTTAAACAATAACTCGTTAAAACCTACAGTAGTTCATTTCAACAGATTCTCGTTAAAACCTTAATGGTTTTTACAAGCATTTGCAGCGTAGATCCGGGGAAAATGATGTTGATCACATTGAGAATGCGAGACTTGCTTTCAAGTCTCTTACCGGGAAACATTTTATTATGGTTCCGGCATGGAAGGTTTTTAGAGAATATCCCAAATGGGACGCTACGGACGGGATCAATGAAGATAATATCGCCGAATTATTCGCCCCGATCCAAGAGCTCGTCCGCGAGCAAGCCTCGACCGGCAAAAAATCTAAATCGGTGGAGTCGTCAGCGAGCACCGGGGGGAGTCAATCGGATGCTATTGCGGAAGCTTTAGCTCAAGAGTATAAACGTAAAGTTGACGGAGCCAAAGAAGTGTACGAGGCGAGGATAGCGAAAGAAAAGTCATACCAAGAGTGTCGAGAATTGGAGTTTCTCATGCATGATATTGAAAATTTACCGGAGCAAAAAAGATCGATCCTCAAGAAGAAACAAGAAGAATTGATAGCAAAATACTACAAATGAAGTTGTATTTTTTAATTTTCGTATGGTTTTTATTTTTCGTATGTTTTTTTTTTTTTTCGTATGTTTTTTTTATTTATCGTATGTTTTTTTATTTTATTTTCCGTATTGTATTTGTATTTTTATTTAAATGAATGAAATGAAATTTATTTTGTTTGAAAAATATAGAAAAGAAAAAAAATGAGGGTAGGTGGGGCCCAAATGAAGAGGTTTGAGTTAGTTGTGATTGGGGGGTATTTTTAAGTGAGTGTGTTGGAGTGATGTGGAGGTGATGTGGCACAAGTGGGGCCCAAATGAAGAGTCTTGGATTCACCACCATACCCCATGCTCTTAGTGCTACTACCTCCGTTCCAAAATTATTATCACAAACAAACAAAAAATACATAATTTAAAAAAAACATAATCATTAAAGTTTTTTTTTTTTTACTTTTTGCATAAAAACAATTTTATCATTAATCAGTTAATTTCTAACTTTCTCAAAGTTTGTAATAATAACATCAAATGAGAGTAATATTATAAACTTGATCTATATCTATATTCTCTATCTACTTAATAAGTTTTATTCACTAAATGTTTTTAATTACTTTTTGATAGAAAAAGTGACTCTCCAAAAAATTTCTTTTAGTTGAATTATTGTGTCACGAATGTTATAAAATCTCGTTATTATGTACGGGTTTCACCACTTTAAAGCATGAAAGGTAAAACATATATACGTCACACTTGAAGGTATTCAATTAAATTTAGTTATTTAACTATACATTTTTTATACCGTAAGCGTGATCATTCTATTTGAATATAAGAATTGATTTTAGGACGCCATTGGTTGTATTGATGGTACGCACATTGGGGTATGCATCCCGGAGAATGAACAAGTGCTTTACATTGGTATGAAAGGGTATCTACTTTCAATGTGATAACAGTATGTGAATTTGGTTTATGTTTTACATTTATATCGGTTAGATGAAAGGGTTTAGCATACGACATACATGTTTTCCTCAATGCAGTTAATAATCTATCTATGAACTTTCCAAAACCGAATTTATATGCAAAGATTGTTATACCACCACTATCATGGTTCTAAAAGGCTCGTAAAGGCCCCACGAAAAGGTATTGTTTGGTCATGTCGTCACGCCATGCCGTCACGCTGTCACATTTTTTTGTAAATTCGATATTACATGAAATATAATAAATATCTAAATATTCTCATATTTTGTGCCGCCTTATGCCGCGCCTTATAAACGCAAAAGTTTCACATTAGCCGCAAAAGTGTGAGGTTTGGTCATGCCGCCACGCCACTCGCGCTATTTATAACCTTGACAACTATCATAATAATTTACAAGCTACTTATTACTAGAAGGGTACCCGCGCAATGCGGCGGCGGGTACCCGGTGCATAATTTTACGACGAGCAATATTTTGATCTATACGTTTTTCTAACAGTAACTTTACGAATGAATGACAACTTTTAATTAAAATAACTATAATCAATAACAATGCAAACTATTTCATATCCAAATAAAGTTGTCATTCTATTGCTATAATCGGAGAAGCAAATCTTATTTATTTCACTGTGAGTTCTTGAACACAAAGATGAGAGTAGATTTATCGAATTTTGTGTGTTGTCTTTTGATCGGTGCTCGGAAAAAAAAGAGTGTGTTTCATATTGGTGTTTGTGTTTTTAGGTTGTTTATATACCATTGAGGTTTGGGTTATTCAAGTAGACAATTAATGCCTTTGTATAAATCTTTGATGTATTAATGGGTTGTATAAATATTTGAAGGGATGTTACTTTTATTTATGAAAATTGTCATGGAAGTTTATATGGTGAATAACATTAACTAATGGCTTATTAATTTCCTATTAAAGAAATGTTTTTGGTCTTAAAAATTTTAAGACTTCTTTATTTAGAAAGTCCCAAACACTTTATAAAGTAGTATAGATAAGGTTTTTGTTTACTAGATAAATATTATTTAGTTAATAAAAGACATATGGATAAACATAATTGGTTTCATATCCAAAGATAAGATATCGTAAACCACAATATGAAATTGAGCCGCCTAATAGGAAGCAAGAGGCTTTCTACTATTCTCATTCATCTCTACGAAGTGCAACTAAGAGATCATTTGTAATTTTGAAGAAACGTTGGAAAATACTCGGTAAAATGCCTAAACATAGTGTGAAAACCACCTTGATGTAATTATAACCGCATTTGCCTTGCATAACTACATCTGTAATAATGAAGATGACACGTTGTTTACCACACTTGAACAACATTCATATCACCTGGGAGGTGATGACCTTCAGAATGTACATGGATCGGGCACCAATAATGATGATATTCATAAAAGAACATCTAACAAGATGAAAATTTGAAATGATATTGCCAGACCAATATGTAATGCACATCGTTGATAACTTTTAAACAACACATCATTGTGTATTTATGTAATGTCAAGCTTGTAAAAGTTTATTACTATTGAAAGAGTTTTCTATTTAAATGTGTACATGTCCATTTATATCATTTTACACATTAATATTACAACTACATGTCACTTAGTCATTCCTTTGACCCTGCATGGCGTCCTTACCAGCTAAGGACATGTCCTCCGTCCTGCATATAATAGAGGTTTAATGGTTTCTTCTTGCCTTAGACTCATCAGAGGAGCGACCCCGAACTCCCTATTGGTGTGGTGTCATATCCAGTGCTCTACTCGTGACATGTACTACACCTTTACAAGTGGGTACTCCAACAAGATAAACCAGTAACTCTCGCATTCAGCACGTTTCCGAGCATAACGACCCTTTAGAATTTGGCTAGTTATATGCAAGTACTATACCAAACACTTTTATAAAACAAACTGTTAATGCTAATTCATTAGTGCTAGTTCTGTCAAAGATCCTCATCCACTTCGCTTAGTGAAAGTTTTTATTTTAGAGCACACGGTATCGTTGTACCACCTAGCACGCCAAACTCACCAATTGGTTCTCAGCCATTTGAATGGCTCACAACAAACATAATTTTTTTTTTTTTTTTTTTTTTTTTTTTTTTTTGGTGGTGGGTATTTTTGTTGGATATTTTATGGGATATACGGGTGATGTTATTGGTGTGTTATGAAGAAAGGGTGTTGTAGTTATTGGTGCGTTATTGAGAGGAATGATATAACGCTGATGTGACATAACAATAACGTGTTATTGGTTACCACAATACATTGTGCTCTTAATACTCCTTCGGTCCTAATATACAAAAAAAACACAATTTAAGAAAATGAGACTACTACACTTTTCAATAAATCAGATATTATTTCCGATCATTAAACTCTCTTCGTTTTATTGGTTGAAATACTAAGACAACAATTATTTTGGGATATAACAAAATGAAAACGGGACAATAATTTAGGACCTATGGAGTAATTGAGAAAGGATCTAATAAGAAAAATAATTAAAATGAGAAAAGTAAAAAGTAATTCTAGTCATACATTTTAGTTTGAGATAGAAAATTTGAATTAAAATGCATTCATTTTTGTAAATGCATATAAAATGTTCTGTCCTGTTAGTTGTTACTAGTACTATTGTTATTTTAATTATTCTTCTCTTTTAACTCTCGAGTAATTATTATCCTTTATTTTTACATCCCAATTCCGAAACAAACTCTTCCTGTCCTGCAAGACTTGAATAGAAAAGTCCAGGGCTTCGACAAGCAGTGGAGATCAGTTGACAAAGGAAGTGCGGAGTGATTTAAACCATAATTTAAAGGTTATCATCTTCATTTTATTATTATTCATAGATGCTGTTACAAAATAAACAATTGTATCTCATCTCCCTTGTCTTTTTTAGGGCTTTATAAAACAGCTTTATTTAACTTGTACTATTTTCATACTTTTGTACAATGTTATTATATGTTTGTTTTTCAGTGTGATTGATAGTTGTAATGGGATCAGCATTGCTAGGATACTTGAATCACCTTTTTGCCAAACTCTTGAATCCAGATTTTGTAAGATTTTTAAAAGAGATAAAATGACGCGGGATACCCCGTACATTTGAGTCAAAGGCTCGCCCATTTTTATCAGGATATAAACCCAAATGGGAGAAGTTTGATTAGTAGTAATTTATTAGATGAACCCCAATTACGTAAAACCCTACGGAAACTAATAACTAGGATGCTAGCTAGTCATATCTGAACAAAATTAAACCTCAAAACTATTTCCTAATACGGGTACTACTTGATTTATGGATTTACTTATCTGATATGACATGCTTTTAAACGCAAATAAGATCAAGTAATGTCTGAATTTGTAGTAGCAATGAAATTATTGTATTACGGATTTTTAGGGCTTTATAAAGTAAACAATTGTATCTCATCTCCCTTGTCTTTTTTAGGGCTTTATAAAACAGCTTTATTTAACTTGTACTATTTTCATACTTATTTGCTTTTGTACAATGTTATTATATGTTTGTTTTTCAGTGTGATTGATAGTTTTATTGAGATCAGCATTGCTAGGATTGTTTAATCACTTTTTTTGCCAAACTGTTAAATCCAGATTTTGTTCATTTTTAAAAGAGATAAAATGACGCGGGATACCCCGGGTTAGGCCGTACATTTGAGTCAAAGGCTCGCCCACTTTTATCAGTATATAAACCCAAATGGGAGAAGTTTGATTAGTAGTAATTTATTAGATGAACCCCAATTACGTAAAACCGTACGGAAACTAATAACTAGGATGCTAGCTAGTCATATCTGAACAAAATTAAACCTCAAAACTATTTCCTAATACGGGTACTACTTGATTTATGGATTTACTTATCTGATATGACATGCTTTTAAACGCAAATAAGATCAAGTAATGTCTGAATTTGTAGTAGCAATGAAATTATTGTATTACGGATTTTAAGTTATCTTTATTTTTTTTAAAACTTTTTTCCCGCGTTTTTAGCAATTCATGTATATGTCGGGTTATTTCAGGTTACTTTTGTATTGGCTTCTAAACTTGCAAAACAGAAAAAGGAATAGTATTTGAAACTTGAAGATGGCAGCTACAGATGGTGCTGGTAAATATCTGTTTTTCTTAATTTGTAGATTTTCATATCTTGATATACTAGTGATTATATTCGATTGATGTTATTGTATTAGCCGCCTTGAAACTTGAAAGAACTTCCAAGATCTTTGTTGCTGGACACCGAGGTTTGGTTGGATCTGCTGTTATCGCCGCTTGCAGAACATTGGCTACACGAACCTGATTTTCCGGTCGCATTCGGAATTTGACCTTACTAATCAGTGTGCTGTTAAAACCTTCTTCTCGATAGAAAGACCTGAATATGTCATCCTTGCTGCAGCTAAAGTGGGTGGGATTCATGCTAACAACACTTACCCTGCTGATTTTATCACGATTAACATTCAAATACAAACCAATGTAATCGATTATGCCTATCGTTATGGTGTCAAAAAACTTGTCTTTTTAGGTTCTTCTTGCATTTACCCTAAACATGCACCACAACCTATACCTGAATCTGCTTTGTTAACGGGTCCTTTAGAGCCCACTAATGAGTGGTATGCCATCGCAAAAATCGCTGGCATTAAGATGTGCCAAGCCTATAGGATTCAGCACAAATGGGATGCGATTTCAGCAATGCCAACAAACTTGTATGGTCCTAATGACAATTTCCACCCTCAGAATTCGCATGTTTTGCCAGCTTTGATGAGGCGGTTTCACGAGGCAAAAGTTTCTGGAGCTAAGGAAGTGGTTGTTTGGGGTACAGGGTCACCGTTGCGTGAATTCTTGCATGTTGATGATTTGGCTGATGCAGTGGTGTTTCTGTTGGAAAATTATTCAGATTTCGGACATGTGAATGTGGGAAGTGGGAAAGAGGTATCGATCAAGGAACTTGCAGAGATGGTTAAAGAGGTTGTGGGGTTTCAGGGAGAGCTTGTTTGGGACTCTTCCAAGCCTGATGGAACTCCGAGGAAGCTTATGGATAGCTCAATGCTTGCTAAGCTGGGTTGGGAACCAAAGATTTCACTTCGGGATGGGCTTGTCGGCACTTACCAGTGGTATCTTAACAATGCGAAGTAGTGATCTTTGTACCGACTTGTTTCTGTTAGGAGAAATTTTGATTGATACTTAAAAGTCTATTATGCTCATGATTATGTTGTATCAACCCCAAAACTTAAAAATGCTAGAAAACTGGTTGGCAATAGAATTAACTAACATTTATGTTACTTTGTGGGTCTGAGCTCATCTTGTTCTGATCTCTTTATCTGTTACTATTTTTTATGTATTTATGGTTGCAATATTGTGCATCTGCATGCATGATATTTTGGTATGGTTTACTCTTGGATTCTAGCATTTATTTAAGATGAAAGTTTTAGGCCGTACAATAATAACTAGTACTCCGTATCTGGAAGAGATGTATATATGGTATGAGCGATCTCAGGCCTTTAGAAGGAAATACACAAATATATAATTGCATACAAACGTAGGCATCTAGCCTTGCTATTTAGTTATGTAGTGAGTGACCAGCACCAGGACTGTGACCATGCTCTGTACTAGACAGATCAATCGGAGAAGCGGTATCCACTGCTTTTGATTGGCCATCAAGCCTGTGTTCTGTAAAAGAATGGCCTGCTCCTGGGCTCTTACCTGGCGTTGTAGGTCGAAAGCCATTGGTTACTTGTGGTTCTGTAACTCCATGTCCTTCACTCTCGCTTGGTCCCAGACCATGTGGTGAGAAAACTACCTTCTTTTCTGCAACATGAAAACCTTTAACATTTTGATCTTTGTGGTCATAAAAATTATCTTGTTTCATCATGAATTTTAGTGGCCGTCCCTCGGTCATAAAGATCACCTGACATGCACATATGAAAATAAGAATGAGCGATGAGTACGTTGGGGAGTGAGCCATGACCAGACTACTACGTACAAGTTTTGAAACTCTTGTGTTTGTTTTTACTGAACTGTGAAGCACAATGGATGCTGTGCTATGAATGTCGCCTTCTGTATTTATAGTAGTATTTAGGAGGTAATGATATCAGGTCAGAGTTGAGAAATTATAAATTGATGGTCTGCAGTCTCTTCTGAGACCAATTTTTTAGTATATTTGCTGAAATTGTGAATATTTTAAGCCTATAGTGGTCTTTGACTGCTTACTGGCCTTTGAAGTTGCTCAATTGTTCCTTTAATTAGTTGATGGTTGAACAGGTGCTGATACAATTTATGTAATGGTATATTGGACAGAATGGCTTAGATGTTAGCTTATGATATCCATATCTTTATTTCCACCATGAGATTCTCTTGTACTTCCCACCGAGCAATGTTTATTGTTTCATAGATGTTATTCATATATATAAGTTTTGAACTCTTTAGGTAAAAAAAGTTATTTTGATTGTTGTCTGCAGTCTGCAAATAGTTAGTTTATGCTGCATAGAATTTTAATCTTTACACTTGTCCCAAGTTTATATGTATTAGTCCGATTCAATATTTCTCTTTTAGACGGTGGTGTGATATATCATAATATATCTGATTATTTTCAGTGGTGTGAAATTGCACTTTGAGGTTTGGATATTCTAATGAAAGCTACCACTAACTATAGAAAAAAAGTGGTCGGCGAGAGATGGGTGATATACGGCGCCATTGATTTGACCATATATGATTACTCCAAGTAGCAAGTATAGACACCAATATGCCTATTTGATTTGTATATTTGGCGTCTGTGAGTAGTATAACAATCGCATGACTTTCCAAGCTGAATTAGGATACTGCGGGTGGACTTAGCTTTTATATATAATAACTTTAAATTCAAATATATGGATATCCACCTTCAACAGTATCAATATACCATGAACGCATTTGATAGAAACTCAATTTTACCCGTTAATATTTCTGTACCAGAGACCTACTTTATTTTGTAAATCATTAGTAGACCGAGTTTTCTATTTGCCTTGTATGAATTTGGTGGTCGAGAATAAAAGAAGAAATTTGTTATAATATATTAAATCCACCAAATCTCTGTAGGCCCTGCCACTTCTCTTTGCTGGTGAAAGCAACTTGCAGATAGTTTAACAAAGCGAAAATGCATGAGTCAACCTCGTTTATAGTGGAGACTTTTCCATTAGGACATCGTTCGGTTGGCTCCTCAAGTCTTGGAAGACTACCCCTCTGGCCGTCTTTCTCCCACTAGACTTAGAAAATTGGCAATTGTGTTAATGTTTTAATGGAGATAAAGAGATAGCATGATTAATCATGCTTGGTGGTCATTCACAGAGAGTGAGGCACTAGTGCTTAAACTTTTAAGAGGACATGTGAATATCAATGGATGATAGTGAGTTTGAATGATTGCATGGTCTTTGTGCCTTTTGAATCATGATGATTTAACATCTAATACGAGTATATTATATAAACTTGTAATAAATCCGCACAACACTAGCACAGTAGCACTAGTGTGAATCAGCAATATACCTTGATAAGTTTGAAGAATAGATACAGTGATCGTAACTAGAAATTACTCAGGAATTTAATAGAAATTTGACTCTTCACAAAAAGGGATAAAAAAAACCAGAGAACTTGATTGTTGGGGCAGTTTATTCTTTTTAGCAGCTGCTCAGGATATACACTTGTGCGTTTAAAGCATATATTACCTTAGACGAGATTATCGTTTTTTATTTGCTGATGCTATTAGATAAGAAAAGTAGTTTGAATAGCTGTTGAGTAGAGAAATTGTTTAAACAATCAGATAATAGAAGGGTTGAAACCTAGATATGCATTGCCATTTACATTTCTGAATGTACAGATTTAGCTTGTATGCTACCGCAGTTAGTGAGCTACTAACTAAAAAATATAACACCCCATTCCACAAGTTGTTGGATAGATGTATAATCAAGTTATGTGGTTGGGCATGAATCAGTAGTCAGCTGTAAGATATTTCTCGTACATAGTTCCACTGAGAGTCTTGTTGACTTCGTCCCAGTTGTCAATATGTTCTGATAATGGTCCTTTATGTATTTTCACCTGTCGGCTATTTAGTCTCATCCGCGGTAGCTTCAGAAAGTCTTCGATTTGTATAAGTTTCTACGTTCATTCATATGATGAAATGAGTATGAAGGTCACAAAAGACTTGGGAGTTAGAATAATATGTTTTTACTTACAGAAGGCTTCTTTATGAGATCTTCATAATAGACTATGATGTGTCTTGTGTTATTGTAGTACTTGAGTGCCTTTATAGCGGTCGATTCCATTTCTTCCAAATCCAATTCCAATGTTGTTACATTGAGCACGGGTTTGTATTTTGATAGCGTTATAGCCTAAATGCAAGGTTAAAAGTAGAATATTGACTCACATGTGTTTTGTCATGTCGCTGTTTAAGGTCGTAAGCTTAAATTCTTAGAGAAAGCATAAAAGTTGGGTACCTCTTCGTGTGAGTGTACATGAGATACATGAATGCCATTTAGAAGTTTCGCATCCCTATCAAATGAGTTTGCAAGGATTGATACCAATCTACGAAGCATATTTCTTCTTAAGAAGAAGATAACGAAAACACCCCTCTTAGTGAAGTAGTCTAGAATCTCTTTAGGGTGCTCCATCAAGCCCTAAATCATCAAGAATGTTTAGAAATGACATGAACAGAGTCGTAAATTTTGCACTATCAATTGAGAATGAAACTAAAATTTTACCTGATTAAGCATCCATTTGAAGCCAATTGCTGCAGAACACTCATTTTTGGACGAACTAGTAACTAGGTCCAGATTATAAACTTTATCGAGGGTGTTAATAATCGATGAAACATTTTGTCTCCTGTCCTTTTTACCAAAAATCTCACCATCGGAGCTTACATTCACATGACTATTCAGCAGAGTTTCAAACCACCCGCTTCCTGATCTTTGCATCGACATAATCACAAACAAACGCACAGGATTTCTAGCACATTCAAACCTTGCAACACAAGCATTCGTGTTAGAGGTAGTAGTACATAAAAGTATCTAACAACATTGGTCTGGAGATCTTACCTATCGAAAGTTTCAGGTTTCGGGTAATGCAAGTAGCCAATCTGAGAGTGATAAACGACATTGTTACGATGAGGTCTCTCAATTACTTGAAACTCAACATATTCTCTCTTTTTCTCGATGTTTGTTTGTCTCAAATAAGTAGAACATACATAAATACCACATATCATTGCACATGCGAGTACCAACAACCTCAGTACCCCCAAAGACATATTTCGAGATTTAAGTACTATGGCACCCTGCTATACAAACATAATGATCAATAATCTTCAATGTCAATAGCTAAAACAATCAAGGTTGGATATAGGACCACATCAAAATGCCATATTAAAAGTAAAAAAGACAACCTGGGACCTATAAATATTATTAACCCAACCATGACAATCTATATATCATGCATGAAATGAAAACTTAAACAAGTTTCCATCGTGACTGCTAACCCTTTATCTATCAAAATATACCACTAGGCGCCGCGCGACTAACAAGTAACAAGATAACTTATGCTCTAAACCATACATCAATAAAAGTTCTAGCAAAACTACATTTCGACGTGATTTACACGAAAAACAGCATTACTAATCACAT
This sequence comes from Chrysanthemum lavandulifolium, assembly GCA_022545495.1. Classification (NCBI taxonomy): domain Eukaryota; kingdom Viridiplantae; phylum Streptophyta; class Magnoliopsida; order Asterales; family Asteraceae; genus Chrysanthemum; species Chrysanthemum lavandulifolium. Next base: position 69,490,071 of record CM040245.1, on the reverse strand, counting down.
CATGAAAGATACCTTGTACAACAAATTGATGAGTTCACCTGTTATAATGATTATGATGATCGAAAAAAAATCGTAAAATAAACCTTAAAATTGTTGGAGACATATGAGAAAAATGTGAGTAGAATGGTTGTCTTAGGAATGATCAAACTGATTAATAAGGAATGAAACAAACAGCTAAGAATTTGATCCTTTTGTACTCACTACAATGTATTAAATCCTGTGTACATTTGACTAACTCTAGTAGATTTCCTAAAAAATGGCGATTATTCTTAATTAGTTAGATGAATTCAAGGTTTGACTTTTGTTAGTTGTTGGAAAGTTTTGATGATAACTGTGTTATCAATGAGAGAAATTAGCTCTGAAGATTATTAATTCGTAATTCAACTTGTATGAGTTTAACTAATACTATAAGTTAATAAAAGGAATAAAGGATATTCGCTAATTTTTTTCTTTTTTCTTTTTTTTAAATATATATTTTTTCCTTTTATAAGTTATTAAGATGTTTTCCATTAACTGCCAAAGAACGCTTTGTTAGATTTTTTTTTTCAACAGAGAACTTTGTTAAGTTGAGTTACAAAGACATAATTAGTTAATTACCAATGTTTGAATTAGGTGTTTCATGTCAGCCCATTTTTATTTATTGGGCCGTGAGTCCGTGACTACAACTGATATGGGTACCCAATTTGTTGCTATTAGCCCTTTTTAAACCACTATAGAAATATGCCACTTACTGACTTACGTAGTAAAGCCAAAGCAACAGTAGTATTTATATCATGCGTAGGTGCGGCTAACTCACCATGAGATAAATTGTATGAGTTTCCAAGATAAAAGGGTGCCTGATTAATTAGAAACAAAAATAAATAGAAACATAGTTCCATTAAAAGGAACCCAAGGACAATATTCCTCTCCAATCTTGATGCGATCCGTATTTTCGAATATTCTATACAAAACAACAATTTAAGTGAAACTGCTTGGTTTTTACCATGATCAAGTCATATAGGTATACTTCTAAGTATATAAAAATATGAAAATAAGAGTAAATACACATTGGTTTTTCCTTATGAGGATGTAAAGGTGTTGTTAGGAGGAGTTAAATGATAAACATAAAGTTTAATAATAAAAGGAAGCAATTAAGTTAGATAAATGTTTGTAGACTTGATAACTTTGACATAGCAAAAGAATCTCCTTCGTATAATTATTAGACTTTAGATACTTCGCCGTTCAAAAAATAAAAATAAAATTTGATACTCTACTATTTCAAGTTAAGTTAGAAACCAAACCCACATAACTAAATGACCCCGAAAAATAGCAAATATGACTAACGAATACAAGGAAAACACAAATGAAACGATTATTGTAGATCAATATATCAGATTACTTGAATTTCATGTCTGAGATGTTTGCAATATAAGAGCTGTTCTTCCTTTGCCCCTGCAATTTTTGGCTCATTGGAACTTCAGCTTCGTCAACTAGCTAATCAACAAGCAACCGAGAAAAGATGCATATTATACTAAAATTGGACGAGATGTAGATTGTAGTAGAAATATAAGTTGCTGTTGCAACTACTAACGGGTACCAAGTTTTCAACAATTTAAATGAAGATCATGATTTTTGTACTATTTATGTTTCCTACTTGTTTTTCATCCAACTTCTTGCTAAATTCTTGCTACCGAGTACTGATTATATAATCATACTAAGTAATTCAGACTCAGTGTGTCCCTTACAGCAACTCATCTTGTCAACTCACTTGTCCCGGCCGAGAAAATAACTTGCTAGTATTAAATTCACTGTTAAACAATTGCACACATTTCGCAAAATCTCTAATAATATATAGTACGTTATTGTTACTCTTTACAATATCACAAAATACAACGTTCCCTATAACGAAACTAGTTTACGACCTGTATATCAGATAAGCATTCACGGTACTCATTAATTTGGTTCGGCTAAAATATTGTTTGCTCACAAAATTTCTTCTGCAAAACAGAAGTGTAAAACATTCTATGATATATCTGTAGATAACATGAAATTAATATTTTTATTACTAGTATAATTTTATTTGCAAAAACCAAAACAAAACTAGATGAGGAGAATATGAGATCCAGATCTCAGATGAAAAAAGCAATATCTTTTTTCCCTTTAGTGAATGCCATCATTTGCCTTTTTAAAATGAGCAAACATTTTTGGGACCGCTCTTTTCAAAAGTGAGAAAATAATTTTGCTTAACTGTTAGGATTTCAAACTTAAAAAAGATGAAAAAAAAAAAAAAAAAAAAAATCTATGAATATATAGTAACATAGCTATTGACAAAAATGAGTTATTAGATATCTCATGATCACAAATACGAGTATGTACTGTAACAAAGAAGTGCTATAGTCCAAAAGTTAATCAGGATTATATTAGAAGACAAATATTACACTTTTGGTGGTCAGAAATAAAAAACTCTCGTACATGTATTACTATTTTGTGAAAGAAGATAGCATGCATAATTATATTGGTATTTGGGAAGACCGATCGATTGAAACGAAGTTTATTTGTATTATACCAATGCCAACGGCCTCGTCGATTTAAATCGACGAGCGTCGATTTTGTGACACCGATGGCACCACCTTGTCGGTGGTGCATCGGTTGGGTGTTCTTTGGTTTGGCGACCAGCAATGGGCGAGAAACGCGAGGCCCATTTGTGTTTTGTGTGTGTGAGAGTGTTTTGTCGCGTATATTTGTGTAGATCACACAGAAAGAGATACACCATCACTGACACGAGTGTGTCAGTTTAGGAAGTGTTGATGTGACGCTGAGATTGCAAAACGTAACTAACACATAAAGAGATGCGTCATGGTTGAGAGTTGTCTTAGTATGGCTAATTTCAAATTTGTTCTAAATATTCCATGCAAATCACCGCTATTTAAACAAATACATGCATTACGAAAGATGTAACCATGTTTTTAACACAACATAATAAGGTTTTATAGACACTGGTGTGTTTGGCGGAAAGCGTTAACAAGCATTTAAGAGCGGTAAACGTTGAGCGTTGTGATTTTTAATGCTCGTTTGACATGCAGCAAATAACTTTATCTTTTATCTTGGAATATTGTTCAACGCTTCATGAAACATTTAAGAGCGTTGAGCATTTTGGAGTTGTTTTACACATTATGGTTACAACTATAGCTACGTTACCAACGTTTTTATAGAAAAAGACAAACACACCCATCGACTATTTCTTATTAATGTTAGGATACTTACCTAGCTACCTTTAATCTAGTAAACTAATTTGAAAGTAAATCTTCGAACTAGCAAAACTTACAGAATGGACTTATTTGAAATTTTGAATGTGATACAAGACTTTAAAAATTCAAAAGTGATCTCAGAAAACAAACTAGACCAGGGCTGGATGAGGGAAGCCAAGAGCAAAGACATGCATGCGAGAATGTGCACAAAGACAGAAGTGGGATCGGATGGATCATCATCTTGTGCGAATCTTCATACCACGTGCTACTTTCGACACTTTTTTCCGTAATCATTAACCCAACATATATTCCTTTTCCCTTTCTTACTCATATATTACAACCTTAATACAACTTTGTAAGGTTAACAAAGTGGTAATGGCTTCAAGTATTAGTTTAAAAAGATTCTACGTGTAACATATGTAGTTTGATAATTTTAAGGGCAGTATCAAATTGGTTCGAAAACAGAGACGTATCACAAGAAAATGGGAATTGTTTTTTCCACTATAGGTTTCAAAGGTTTTTGGCGAACTTGCAATGATATGCTGGTTTGCTTCGATGTGGTTACTCAAACTATAATTTGGACTATCTGGAGATTTAGAAACCGGTCGGTATATATGCTTTGACTTTACCCCGCCGAGAAAAGACATGCTCGAGAAAGACATTTTAAAGTTCTTTCTCATTATTGGATTATTCATAGGTTTAAAAAGAATCCTAATATGAACCGAGCGGTTCATTGATCGATCACAAATTTGCTTGTTTGAATTCATAGTAAGACACTTCCTCGTCTTGCTAGAGAGTTTTGCTGAATAACAATGTTGTTCGAAAAAAGATCTAAGAAAGCTTGCATGCAAAAATATGACATGCCAGTGACAATAACTTGAATTCGATAGCCTAATTTTCATCACAAAATATAAGCTATCCTCTGATATCAAATACAAAATATCCATCTTTATAGGATAAACATATGATTCAATAATCTCCACGAAATTGATAAGTGACAAATATATGACACAAAGTATACGTATTCATACGAATAGTGGTACGAGGCTTCACATGTCGATATGTGGTCCTTACCTTCTAGCTAGGATGCGTAGTATATTCCTCACTGCTCACTTGTCCGTGCACAAGACCAAAAATAAAGTAAACACGACATAGTGAGATATTACCGGGTTATGTCATAACATAGTAAATATAAGATAAAGCATATAAAGACTAAATGCACGCAAAAATTTCATTGAACATGTAAACAATAAAATATAAAGTATAATGTAAACTCTTATGCATGTGTGCTATTTTTGTGAGTTAGAATTATCAATGTTTAATATTTGTATAGTATGAGGTTATTGGTAAATTATTGGCTCCAGATCACTTTAATTGTGCATGAGTCTATGTTATAAGTAATTTCTTCCATAAAAACAATTTTGTTATAACCTGTCCTCACAAACAGCCAAACACATTATAATTTTATGGATGAAAACTAAGATTCGTGTATTACACTTGTCTGCACAAAAAATATACCTAGGTGAAGAAGATTTACTCTTTAATTTGTAATGCATAAAAATTGTAAGAAAATACAACAACTGAGGCTAATTATACACAATTCACTACAAAGAAATTGTCATATGTGTCACAAAAGTCAAAAAAGTATCACTAAAAGTATAAAAGAAGTGTCACTAGAAATTTAATATGCTTCCCATACTTAAAAAAGTGTAGGTAGAAGTTCGGATGATAAAATTTTATTTACAATGAAAAAAAATGTGAATACATGTTTTTTGCCTTTTATGTCATATTTTGTTTGTAAAAAGCGTCCATAAGTTTCAAATTTTCAAACTTTTGCTTATAACTTTTAAAAATTGTCACAAAAAAGTTATATTCATACACTTTTTTGTGCTTTTAGAATCTCTGTTACTAAACATCTATTTTCCTTGTAGTAATTGTTAGGCAATCACTAAGATTAGACGTACTTGTGCCCAATGCACGCGTGAAAATGGTATGACCACAATTCCACGAATGCTCCTTGCTACACCATAGGCACCACCCCGAATGGTGGTACCATTTTTGCTTCATGTGGTGGTGGCGACCACAAGGTGGGGAGAAAGAATAGAGGGATAATTTGGTGTGTTATAATTAAGATGGTAGAGGCTTTAAATAATACGAGGGTAAATGTGGTGTGAAGTTAGTGGAGAAAGATAGGGGTAAATGTAATGTAAAGTTAGTGGAGAAAGATAATGATATAACAATAACGTAAATTTAGCCCGACTACATCACTACATCTAACCTAATAGATATATTAAATAGCCCGACTACACGCTAAAACATTTTCGTGCCATCAATTCTTTATTTTATCATGGAAAAACTTGTACAAACACCGTTTAAAAATCGTAGCTCCACCCTGGGTTAATTAGCAAATATAAAGTAAAGATTATGCTACTTCCCGATGTGCTAATTGCAAGATTTTTGGACGGTTCCTATTAAACCTATAAATCGTGGGGATGAGCATTCTGGTGGTGCGAAGTTGAACCGAAGTAATGCTGGAGTTGGTGGAAAAAACAGGTTATTGGTTTTAATATGGGTTTTAAATTTCAGTTTAAATCGACGAAACATCTATATAAACCTGTTTCTAAGAAGAATGGTGCAACTACGAGTGGTACAAAGAATAATACTGAAACATCTAGTAAAGACGTAAGTTGTTCGAACCTCTTCGATGCACTTAGATCGGTTGAAGATGATGTATCGGATGCAACTAGGGGTTTTTCCATGAGGGCTGAAACTGCTTTGAATGAGGGTCAAAAGGCTGATGCGGAGCCTATTCATATCTTGCCAAGTATGCCTAATGATATTACACTTGTGAATGAGGTACAATTGGCACATGAAGAGCCAACGTTTAATGTGGTTGTTATGGATGACGAGGATAGTTATAATGAAGTGGAAGAGGTTTTTAATGAAACAAATGGTTTCATGGCATCCAAGAGTGGATGTGGGAATCATGGCATCCCGTATGATGAAAATGACTGCGAAAATTTGACTGATGAGTAATTGGCTATTTGTGATGCCTTATAAAGGTTCGTGGTTATATTAGACGTTCGTAGTTTGATAGAGTAGTTTTTCATAAGTTTGGTTTGTCATATTTATGATAGGTTTGGTTGAAGCACAATTGGTGCATTTGTTTTTCCGTCTTTGTAATGGACTGAGATGTAGGATTCACACACATTCTATGTACTTAAATATTTTTTTGGTGTAACAAAATTTACCGGATGTATGAAACACCTTTTACCTAAAGATAAATAAATAAATTGTTTTTGAAAAGACTATTATAGGTATTAATCTTTTTATGACTGAATGGAATTATTTTGTATTGCCAAGACGTTGTGTCTAGACTAAGATTTCATCCGGGTGCAATTACATAAGTCCTTAAATAAAAACACATATATGTATATATATACTTTATACTGCTTAATAAGTATGTATGTCTTTTCCTGGAATTTTGAAAACTTAAACTAATATAGTTTGCTTAAATTACCTTTAAGCAATTTTAAACTTGATAACTTTTCAAACTTTTATGCTTTTTAATTAATTCTAAATTGACAACTTTTCAAAACACGCATTATATTAATTTTAAAACACACATTTTGTATTTTAAAAAACACACGCGTTGCAACAAATATCAAACCAGAATCACGATTTCACAATATAATTATTTGTCATTATACACCGTCGCTTTGCGCAAGTATACGTCTAATATAATAAAATCGTATTTGTTTGTTTTGACATACTCAAATCGTTTTTGTTAGATTCTTGGCCTATTAAAAATACTTCATGCATGCTAGTAACACATCATAGAATACGAATATATCCTAATCATTCACAACCTGAGTAATCATTCAAACATGTATATGCAAGTAACACATCATAGAGTACGAAAATATCCTATAAACATATATTTGCGTGTTAAATTCGAAAGTAGATAAATAGACGTATTACCCAGGGTACTAAACACCTGTAAACATGTGATGGCATATGTACTTTTGAGTGATAAAAGGGTTCGACATAGGTACTCAAAAACACACACACATACACACATTTAACCATTTCGATAGTATCCACATGGGAGTCATATATATGCTTTCCGGCATTCAAACACGTGTTCGTAGCTTACACGGCAAGTTGTCAGTTTTTTTCTTGTACCACCTTCATATATTTCACCACAACTCTGCCGTCAACTAACGGTGCAGTGTGTATACTGTAATCATTTTTCCTCTTTTTTTACATAATCAAAATCCAGTTTAAATTTGCATGATAAAAAAAACTTACTAATATTGTAAACAAAAATGATTGCATTCTTAGTTACTAGGGTAAAATGAAGTAAATTTAAACAGGCAATGGGAAGTCATGCAAAAGTCACTATGCAAAATAATTTTTACCTCGACATTGAGTGGCATTATACTATGAATACTAGAAGCTTTTGCTAGAGAACAATTCAAGTTCAAACTATAACTACAATATTAGACCCTAATTTGTTTCCGAATTATAGAAACAATTCTTGATTACAACCGCGCGTGTTAGGTTTGATTAATCACTGCACCAAGTCGATCTTCATGTTGCTGGCTTTAGCTGGATCCATTCGAAACGACCTTTCAAGGGAATGTCATTTACAATGTCGTAATTATACCTGCATAAATTAGCAAGCAACATTACTGATTTTGTTAGCGACATATAATTTTCATAAGTACTGTAATGATACTTCAAAACAAGCAAACAAATAGCATAAATGATAAAACTCACTTGTCTGTAAAACGTTTCGTAAGGTCTTTGTTTGCAGCCTTAAAGAATTCTTCTAGCTCAGCTTCTGGTGGCATCTTGGTGCAAGAATGAGCCGTTACCGATGACTGCTTTGGTGCACAGGAGTCAAGTTTGACTGATTCCGTCTTAACCTCCATGGTCGCCGTGCTGAAAGAACAGGCCATCATGTTAAAAGAAAAACTAGCTAGAGAAGTGAATGTTACAGTTTCTAATATAAGTTTTAAAAGTATGCAACTTAATGAGCAGTCATTAATTAAGAACCTTTCACTTCCATCTAAGTTATGTCGAACGACTGTTTCATTTTCAGCACTAATATCCTCCTGCAAATTCGAAACCAAAAAAACATTAATAATTCAAAACTATCATAATTGTGTTTAAGTATAGTACTTAAGTAAGTAACTGCTTCTATAAACTGCTTGTCTTCTTAGTTATTGTTTCTTAAAACATAAGTTAGTTTCTAGTGATAATTTGAATGATGAAAAATAACTAGTTTGGTACCAACTTAACCAAACTGGATTATTAATAAAACAAATAAAGAGTTTTAAAAAGAAATCGCAATGTATGTACCTCCAGATCTGAAACCTTAAGTTTCTCAACTGATCCGGTACTAGAGCAACAAGACGCTGGAGCACTTCCAGATCTAAGGCTTGCCGCAATATTGCTAGAGTCGCTCGTCAAATGAACATAAATCTCATGATTAATGCTTTGTGTTTGCACAAACGATGATGAATGTGATCTCTTTTTTTCATCACTAAGCCTTCTCCTCTTCACTGACCCTAAATTATCCGCGATCTCTTCATTCACCACCTTTGTCATCTTAGCTCGAGCTCTAGTCCTTACTCCTGCCCGTGTAACCTCCATTACTGCTACTACTTACTACTATTGCACCAACAAGAGACCATGCACCACACTATAGCATTGGCAGTTATCAACGTTTTGCAAGATTTCTCTAGCTATTATATGTCACTAGCTCTCTTTAGACAGCAACCTGGTTTATTATTTTCGATAGAGAATAGAAATGATATATGATGATAATGCGATTCCGTTTGATAGTTTCTTAGCACTCGTGTGGTCCTCACTTTCGCAAACACTATTTTTTTATCTTTCTCTTACACACACACGCAAAGGAATATGAATTATTACAGTGACGACAAACGTCTACCTTTGTTAATATTTTATACTATAGTTTTATTCTCGAGCATGTTATTAAATGGTGTTACGTATACATATGTACCCTTGATAGTAGGTAAACAACCGAATGGAATTTTGAAAAACTAATATATGACAGCTATCGTTCGTGGGGTTATTATGGTCATAGGTACGTATATTATGTTCCTCGAATCTCATTCTGTTTTGATTTGATGTGAACATTTCCTTGTTACTACAGCATTTACGGTGTTATTTTTTTAGACATAAGATTCCATATTCTCTAGCTACTACTCATTCAACTAAGGCATGACGGAGTGCCTCTCGGGTAGCCCATCGAGTAGCATTAGGGTATTAGGGTACACCAATCCTTCCACATCGGGTAGGGTATTAGGGTACCAAATTGAGTTCACAAACCGAACGGGTTGTGTGTGAAACAAGGTGTGTGTGTGAGTGTATGTGTTTTTATGGGGTTAGGGTAGAATTGGGTAGGATCGGCACCACTCCGCCTACAGTTAGGGTAGTGTTAGGGTAGAATTGGGTAGTTTTGAGTTGGAAGGTTTTATTGGATAGAGGTGATGTCCACTCTCGGGGTAGACAGTCTTGGGTGCAGCACCCTCATGCCTAATTGATGCATCAACCATATTTCAATTAATGTTAGAGTAAACTACACCATTCGTTCTTATGGTATACGTTGACCATCAAGGATCGTCCTTTGACAAAAAAAAATGCACCGTTAGTCCTTAACTGCGAAACGTTACTCAGTGTTGGTCCCTCACACTAACTGGCGTGAGTAACGGGCATTAAGCCTATTTAAGTCAAGGGTATATTTGTCTTTTTTACCTGAAGTTCATCTTCTTCCTTTAATATATCATCACCTCATCTTCAAACAACAAACTACCCACAATCTTCATCTTCACCCACACCACTTTCATCACCTCCGGCCACCATCACAAGCCCAAATCATCATGTTTATTAAATTCTTGTGCCAAAAATTCAAAAACCCGTCACTTAAAACATAATCACAACCATTACAAGATTACTCCATTATCACCTTCATACATTTTAACTAATACATACCTAAATAAAAAAATAAGTCATCACCGCAACAATTAAAAGCCCAACAAATCAAGAACTCCATTATCACCTTCAAAAACACTCACTGCCACAACACCCACCAACCACCAAAAAACGCAGCAGCTGCTTGATTTGTTGCAGCAGCAGATGCTTCCACCACCACCAAAAAACACCGTCTCTGTTGCAGCAGCTGCTTCCACCACCACCAAAAAAACGCAGCCACATCCACCTTCACTTAGATCTGCCGCCGCCACTCAAATCCATCAAATCAAGCATAACACAAAAAGGCATCTTATAATTATTCCTAGTCATTATGATCCAAACATCAAAGCTGCAAAATCACCAATTCCTTAACCATTTAATTTTATTTTTATTATTCTTTTTCTTTTTTTGTATACGGGCTTAAATCTGTGGTTAAATTGATTTGATAAGCAACCACCATAAATCTTGTTTGGACGATGGAGGTGTGGTGGCGGCAATGGTTCAAGGTCGAGGTGGTGGTGGGTGTGACATCTCTGGTGGTTATTCGTCCCAAAACAGGTTAAGACAATCAATGACGATGAGCAATACCACTAGGTGGTTACCGGATATCACTTGAAATCGTGTGATCACTTTCCAAAGTAAACTATTCAACCACTAATGCATGGGTATCACGAATATCTACTGGGATAAGACCAAATGTAGTTAGAGAATTAGGCACAATTCTATAACCCTTTCACCGATAAGTGTTTATTGTTTTCGTGTGTTTTCATGCATGATCGATCTCCTATTTATAGGAGGTTACTCTTGAGCTATTCAATGGAATTATGAGTATTAATCGGCCCATTAATAGCCTCATAATTATCCCCATTATAGCCGTTAGTGGTTACATGACCAATTAAGCGTGGTCATAAAGAAGTTATAAGCGCCATTTAGCAAGACTTTCCATAAGCGAGACTTTCCACTAGCGGTACTTTCACATGCGGTGGAAGTCTGACTATCGATGGAAACATCGCTTATCAAGATCTTTCATAGCACTATCGGTGGATACACCACTTCGGTGGAAACATCGCTTATCGGTGGAAACCACAAGCGGTACTTTCCACAAGCAAGATTTTCACCAAGCAAGATTTCACCAAGACTACCAATACAAACCACTATAAGAGTCGTGGTGTTCATGGACCTTATGGGTGTACACTCTGTACCTCCTAACCCATTACAAGGTGTAAACTAATCCCACAAGTGCACTAAATTTTCCAACAATCCTCCCCAAATTTAGTTCACTTCCTTTGCATGAAAATTAAACATCAATCAAAACATGTGCATAAACGAAAATGTCCGAGGATTGAATTTCCATCTTAGTAAATTACACGTTCAAATATTCGAGAATCGTGGTGTTCTAAGAATTGAACCTTCAACCCATTTGAAATACGAAGATAAAATACACACAAGTTTTCAAACACTTAATGACTCGACACTATACAAGCCATGTGTCCATATCCAAATTCATAAATGTTGTAAAAGCTAAAGTCCAAAGCTTCTCAAGCGGCAAAACTTCAACATTTACATAGATGGTTCCTCTTTAGTCATGCTCGCCAAGCACTTTTTCAAAGAAAAATAACCATTAAGTAAAGACTTCATCCTCCTTTCAACAGTTCCGAGCACAACCTTGGGATGTAAATAAAACATGTGCTCCATCCAATGAATGTTCGACTTTCCACATTGAACTCGGCTCCCAAGTTTCCTTGGGAGGAGTTCATGTCCTAGCATTCGGTGACTAAGTTGGACTTAAACCCATCCCTTTAGCGAGACTTTATAACCAAGTCTCTAGCCGACCCTTCGTCAGTGATGCGCTAAGTTACATTGAGATCTCACAAACTCTATAGATACCACCCATTCATGATAAGCTCGCGAATCATGCTATGTCGACACCTAAGTGTCTAGACTTACCATTGTACATCGGCTATAAGCCTTAGCCAATGTAGCCGCACTATCACACCGGATAGAAATAGGTGATATAGGTTTAGGCCACAATGGAATCTCAAGAAGAAAGTTTTTCAACCATTCGACTTCTTTACCAAAGAAATGCTAGAGCCACAAATTCAGATTCCATTGTTGAACCGGTGATACAAGTTTGCTTCTTGGATGCCCAAGAAATTGCACCTCCACCAAGTAGGAATACCCACTCTTGGTAGCGAATTGTCTTGATGTTCTTGATCCAACTTGCATCGGTGTAACCTTCCAACAACGATGGGTAACCAAGATATGAGAGACTATAATCCATAGTTCTCTTCAAATACTCCATTACCCTACGAATCGCTTGCGTTGATGAGCACTAGGATTACTAGTATACCGCTCAATTTTCCCACCGCAAAACCAATATCGGGTCTTGTACAAGTCATGGCATACATCAGTGACCAATTACCCTAGAATACTCAAGTTGAGATCTGACCTTGCCATGATTAGGCATAAGCTTCTCACAGTATCCATAGGTGTACTCATCGGAGTACAATCAAAGTAATTGAATTTCCTCAAGACCTTCTCAATATAATGAGGCGAGAGATAGAAATTCTATTACTTTCATGTTTAATCCTTATACCAAGGATAACATCGACCTCCCCATGTCTTTCATGGAGAACCTTGATGACAAAAATTCCTTAGTCAGTCAACCGATTTTGGTCACGCTAAAGATCAACATGTCATCAACATATAGACAAATGATGATTCCTTTACCGATTCATCAAATTTGCTATATACACATTTGTCGACTTGGTTAAGAACATAACCACTAGACAAAACCACTTCATCAAACTTTTGATGCCATTGCTTAGGTGCTGCTTAAGTCCATAAAGAGACTTAATTAGTTTACACACCTTGTTTTCATTGCCGAGCAAGATGAAGCCACGAGGTTGGTTCATATAAACCTCTCTTCCAATTCACCATTCAAGAAAGCTTTTTCACATCCATCGATGAATAACCGATTGTGAATAGATGCCATAGCAATCAGCAGTCTTATGGTGCGTACGAGCCACGGGGCATAAGTATCAAAATAGTCTATTCGACTTTTGTTTAAAGCCACGAATGACTAGTCTAGCCTTGAACTTTTCAATAGTTCCATCTACCTTCATTTTCCTTTTGAAAATCCATTTGCAACCCAGAGGTTTGCAACCGTGAGGTAGATCAACCAACACCCAAGTGTTGTTGCCCATGATGGAATCCATCTCATCATTGATTGCTTCTTTCCGTAAAGCAATGTCACGGGACTTCATTGCTTCTTCAAATGTTTTGGGATCATCCTCAACAATGAAGCAATAGGAGTATTGGTGCGAGACCTCATCCCTAGTACCTTCAACTAAGTATAGTTGAAACTCGGTCCAAATGACTTTGGAGTCCCGACCCTTTGCTCTTCCCGAGCACGGGTTCTGAACCACAACCTCATCGGGGACCACCGATGGTTCATCATCGAGGACCTCACGATACACCAGTGACATGAGTTCCATTAGAATCCTCATACTTGGTCTAGGGACCGATGAGAATCTATTCTCATCAAAATCTGCATCCCTTGATTCAATTATTGTGTTAATCGAAACATGTTCATTAGGTTCAATAACATAGAACCTAAAAGCCTTGGAATGCTCAAGATATCCAACAAAGATGCGATCGATGCCTCTTTCACCCAAAGTCTTTTGCTTTGGATCGTGGAGTCTTACAATGACCCTACAACCCCAAACCTTGAGATAATTCAGTTGGGTTTCTTTTTAGTCCGAGCTCATAAGGGTAACCTTGTTCCTTTTGTTTGGAACCCTATTTAATAAATAGCAAGTGTTAACATAGCTTCACCCCGTAACCTTGACTCGATCTGAATAGGACAACATGGAATTAACCATCTCCTTCAAGACCTGTTTTTCCTTTCGTAAATACCATTTTTTGAGGAGTATAAGGGCGATCGTTTCATGGATTATTCCAACAGACCGAAAGTCTTGAGTATCCATGTACTCACCTCCCTATAAGTCCTTAATCTTTTGATCAAAGACCCAGTTGTAATTCAACTTCGCTTATAAACACTTTGAATTTACCTAATGCTTCATCCTTGGTATGTATGAGATATACATAACAAAATCTAGAAGCATCATCAATAAATGTCACAAAGTACTTCTTATTCCCCAAAGAAGGAGTGGCATGCAAATCACACAGTCATTGTGAATAAGCTCAAGATCTTAGTCTCACGACTAACACCCCGAAAGGGTTTCTTGGTTATCTTGGTCAACATGCAAGTTTTACACTTTTCAGTGTCCATGTCAAAAGCAGAGATTAAACCATCCCTAGACATATCTTGCATTCTTTTATAATGTACATGGCCAAGTCTTGCATGCCATAGGTTAGAATCAGTCTGATCATATGTGGTCACAAAAGCTGAAATAACACTATCAGTGGTAATATTAAGCCTGAACATTTGATTACATAAATAACCAAAACCAATAAAACACCATGCTTAGAAAGCACAAATTTATCAGATTCAATAACTTGTTTATATCCATGATTATTCAAAACACTACTTGAAACCAAGTTCTTCCTGATATCAGGGACATGAATAACATTAAACAAAGTTACAATCTTTCCAGAACTAAACCTAAGATCTACACAACCACGACCATGCACCAAGGCTGTTGACTCATTTCCCATGTGAAGAATAGAACCATCATTCGTTGACTCATAAGTCTTGAACCGACTTCTATCTTTACACACATGAACTGTTGCACGAGTCAACCCACCACGCAACATCATCATCCCGCACATAAAAGATTCGAGATACATATGTAACATAATAAATCGAAAAGACTTATTAAACATATTCGACCTTTCGGTGAGTTGGTGAACCACCACCCACGAACCATTAGTGCACGATCCATTGGCTTTACCACCAACTTTAACACCCTTGCGGCCCCTTTTAATGTGACCGGTCTTGCCACATTTCCAACAAGTAGGTGTTGCCTTCTTGTCGAGGATACGCCTTGTGTTGTCATGATACTTGCGTTTGCCTTTGTTGTCATTGTACACGGTGGAGTTGTTATGCTCCACCATATTGACAACAGATGGTCCAAGAGCATTGCTACTCTTTGGCTTGTCATTATCCCGCACCTTGAGAGATTCCTCAATGTGCGGATGATCGCCCAACTCAACAAGAGTTAACTCCTCCTTCATATGTTTCAAGGTATGCTTGAAATCTTTCCATGAAGGAGGAGTTTGTCAATGACACAAGAGACTTTGATAGCCTCATCCATGTTCATTTGGTGTTGTGTAAACCTTCCAAGTATTCCAAGAAGTTCGTTGTATTGTTCCATAACCGGTCTTGAATCGGTCATTTTGTAATTTGTGAAATTACTAACAAGGAACTTCTTACTTGATGCATCCTCACCATATATTTGGCATCCAAGGAATCCCACAGTTCTTTGGAAGATTCAAAGTTCGATAAATATCAAACAAAGAATCGACATACTATTCGTAATAAGACCTCGTGCATATGTAGTCATCATTCTCCCACTTGCTCCTCCTCCCGATTTGATCCACGGTAGCATCATCACCATCATCGAGGAATTGGAGTAGTCGAGACATAGACCACACTCATGCTTGACAATGAAGAAGTGCATCTTCTTACGCCACCTCCTAAAGTCCACCCTTCAAACTTGTCGACAATTTTAGCAAAGTTTGAAGCCATGTGTTTCATTGCAGCAATTGCCATTGATTATCACTAAATAGTTTACTTTGATTGTTGGTGGTTATTCATCCCAAAACAGGGTTAAGACAATCAATGACAGTAGCAATACCACTAGTGGTTACCGGATATCACTTGGAATCGTGTGATCACTTTCCAAAGTAAACTATTCGACCCTAATGCCTGGGTATCACGAATATCTACTTGGGATAAGACCAAATATAGTTAGAGAATTAGGCACAATTCTATAACCCTTTCACTGATAAGTGTTTATTGTTTTCTGTGTGTTTTTCATGCATGATCAGATCTCCTATTTATAGGAGGTTACTCTTGAGCTATTCCAATAGAATTATGAGTATTAATCGGCCCATTAATAGCCTCATAATTATCCCCATTATAGCCGTTAGTGGTTACATGACCAATTAAACGTGGTCATAAAGAAGTTGTAATCGCCATTTAGCAAGACTTTCCATAAGCGAGACTTTCCACTAGCAAGACTTTCACATGCGGTGGAAGTACGACCTATCGATGGAAACACCGCTTATCAAGATTTCATAGCACTATCGGTGGATACACCACTTCGGTGGAAACATCGCCATCGATTGGAAACCACAAGCGATACTTTCCACAAGCGAGACTTTCACCAAAGACTTTCACCAAGACTACCAATACAAACCACTATAAGAGTCGGGTGTTCATGGACCTTATGGGTGTACCTCCGCACCTCCTAACCCATTACAAGGTGTAAACTAATCCACAAGTGCACTAAATTTTCCAACAACATCTTGGGCTTTTTGGATGGAAATATGCTCGTGTATATATGTGTTTGGATATTAGAGGTATAAAATTTTTGGGTGAAAGATTAAAGTTCTTGATTTTCATGTTTTTTTTTTTTTTAGTTCAAGGCTTTTAAAGCTTAAGATTTCTGGAGAATGTGGAGTTTGTGTTAATGGATAAGTGGAGAAGATGAAGATTGTGGGTAGTTTGTTGTTTGAAGATGAGGTGATGATATATTAAAGGAAGAAGATGAACTTCAGGTTAAAAAGACAAATATACCGACTTAAATTGAACTTTGCAGTTACTCACGCCCGATTAGGGTGAGGACCCGCCGAGTAACGTTTGTGATTAAGGACTAACGGTGCAATTTTTTTGGTCAAAGGACGATCCTTGATGGTCAACGTATACCACAAGAACGAATGGTGTAGTTTACTCTTAATGTTATTTATAAAAACACATTTCAATAAAAAAATACAATTAATAAAACTTATTATTTTCCAAAACTCAAGAAAGCCCCAAATATATGCTAACTGATGTGGTCCTTCTATATGCATTTGTTTCAACAATCACAAAACTCTAAATGATTAAATGCTTTTAAATTTACAACTTTTCTTTTCAAAATTTTTAAGCTAAACAAATATACCAATACAAAATATATGATATAAATAAAATAACCATAGACAAAGAAATCACCAGGTATTCGAATGGAACCGACGATGGTAAACAAAAACTCATAAAAACGGTGAGATATCAACTAAAAATGAAAAAGTTGATTTAAATTGATCAATAGTGGATGACGCAAATCGAATGAGTACAAGAATCAATGGAAGAGAAGGAGAAGGTGGCGGATGGGAGGACCGAAGATGTGGTTGACAATGTAAACAATGGCGGGAGTGTGATTTTTGCTTTTGTAGCCCACGACTTGTATACCTTTTAAAGTGAAAAATCATAAATACATCATTTTCATAAGTTATAATGGACGTAAGTAAACTAGATTATTATTACATCTCAATTTATCTTTGTTTTGGCGCATGGGACAATAGAATTTCAAACGTAAAGTTTTTCCCTCTGACTTAAATAAGATAGTTTTGAATCACTAAAAAACATTGCTTGCAAAATAGTTTATTGTCACGAAAATCGTATGACCAAAAAAATTACTTGTCAAAAAAGTTCATTACATGGATGTTACCTGGTATACTGTCGCAACATCGTTCAGGTACTTTACGGTTTTTATATGAATTAGTTTGATACCTCTTAAAGCTACTCAAATCTTCAATTCTTTCCAGAAAACTTATTACAGGGTACCCGCTCATGCATCGCGCGGGTACCCTACTAATAATATATAAACATAAAATACATTTAATTACAACTTAAAAACTTTTAAAAATAATAATGTTATTAGACTAAAACGCTCTACTTATAACATATAATGCAATTTACTTTATTAAATATTTAAATATTTAATTTATTGAATATTTAAATATTTAATTGCAATTGAAAACACTAATTTTTCTTTACTCTCACTTGCTCCACATTCTCACTTGCTCTACATTCATATATACATAAAAGAAATGTAACACATATACGTTAATACTACTATACACCATCACCGCTATGCACGGACAATCGTCGATGATATAAATAACCTTTCAAAAGAGGTTGTCATGAAAAGCGAATAGATTCTTCATAGTTGATAAAGCGTTTCAATTTTACCACCATCAGATTTTGTGTGAAAAGAAAAAACTTAATATCAGGATTTCCTAAATTCTTCGGTGTCTATTGTATATTGTTAGAAAGTTTTTTTTTTTTTTTTTTTTTTATTATTATTATTATTTTTTTTCAAGTTTTAGACATTTAGCATTATCAACTATTTTATCTAAGGGTTTCTTAGATACTATCACGTTTATCAAGCCTAATACGAGTTAGGAGATAAAGAGTAAACTCGTGCGAGCTTTTGGGCAAAGGGGGATCACTCTGGTAAATATATTACTCCAAAAAATATTTAAGTACAACGGATGAGAGTGAGTCTCTCATCTTGGCCCGTTACATGGACATTGAACAAGCACCAAATGTGCAACAACCAAAATCACTACATAAGAAAGACAAATCAATCTTATGACCTACCCAAACATAAAAATTACTTCCTACCACGACCTTTAAGCTTGACATTGTTGGCGTATGTTCCGGCAAATAACTCCCCGGCACAAAAGCATAACGCCGAAGGGCTTAACTCCCCGGCCCAAAGGCACAACCGCCCGGCATAAAGCGCAATCACTCAGGCAAAACATACTGATTGTACAATAGATTGCACTACCAGGCTTCGATGATGATCAAAGGTATGAGGGGTGTATGTTCCAGCCAAGACTTGTCTTTCACCTGAGAATAAGAAATACGAAACACTACGTTAAGTGATTACGCAGGGGTAGGACCCTGTGAACCACCTCCGGCGTGAGAGTAAGTATGAGTTATGGTTGTATAAGTGTGTAAGTAAAGAGATGAGTGTGAAATGAGCATATCATAATCCATTGCCCGTCCAACCTATTTATAGTGGAAGAAATAGGGTTAGGGGCACTTCTGCGTGAATGTCGGAGATCATGGGGGCGTCCCATGATTGTGGGTAACCGCTAGGGCTTAGTGACCACGTTCTCAAACTTGGCGGGAAGCCAAGAAGAGAGGAGATCGTGTGTTTGACCAAGTCGAGATGCTTCTATCCGTTACTCCTTCGTCGACCATACCTCGAAGGGCTTAGGGCTTCGAATGGCGAATTCCCATAGGCAACCTTCGTGCTTACGAATGGTTTGACGCCTATGGATATTCCGAATCTAACTTGGGCCTTGAATGAAGGGCTTGACACCTCCTGAGGGTGTCCTTCGAGTTGTTGAGAGGTACATCATCAAGCCCCTAGTCGAAAGTGATGCATATGAGCGAAGAGGCATTGCTTTCGACTTCATGCTTCGAAAAAATACCCTTTCGCTTGCTAAGCTTATCAATTAGAAGATAACTATGCGCCTAACTAGCGCATTTAATGTTAACTAATCTTTTCGACTGCCCGCTACAGGAATCACAATTCCCCATTTTACCCAGAGACCAAAATACTTTTATCTGAAATTTAAAAATTATGTGAATCGGATAAGAGTAAATATTGAGGACACGTGTGCGGCTTGAAAGATGGTAAAAAGAGTATTTAAGGAGGGGTTGTTGGAACCCTAAAACACTTTTACTATCTCCGTTTTCTTTTTCACGCAGTAAACCTTTTGAACGCACACCATCTTCGAAAACAAAGGTAACAATTCCTCTTTACTTGTAGTTTAGAATAGAAGTATGGATTCCAAGTTTATCATTAAACAACAAAAATGTACGTTAACTGCACAAGATTTACACGATCACCTAGCTGATTATCCAATCCCACTGGAGTATAAAATCATGTTACCCAAGTCGAATCAGGGTATCTTTGATGCTCCACAAGGTTTCATAGGGCTATACACAGATGCATTTAGCCACTCCAACCTTAGGATTCCCCTGCACCCAGTTATATTAGAGTTTATGCAGTACTACAAGGTTCATATTTCTAGGTTCAACCCCTTTGGTTTAGCCAAACTGACCACATTTATAGTAATGTGTAAAGCATACGGCTATGAACCAACTCTGAAGGTATTAAGAGGTTTTTTGAACTTGTATCCTGGGGGTAATTGGTTAACCTTGGCTAAGAGGCCTGAGGGGGATGTGCCAAATCTGTTTGGGAGAGTATACACTAACATAACAGCTTGGAAGGACGATTTTTCTATGTGCAAAACACTTTTATCCCACCCAATTATCCAGAGTTGTTGAGTAAGGAGTATATGTTTGATGCAAATGATACAATGACCCTTGCCATATGAGGTGCGAAGGGATCCATGCTATCGCGTTTGGCTAGATACCACATTGATGTGCAAGTGTTCCCGAGCCAATCTTGTACATGGTGGGATTGCCCAGTGGGAGGGTCTCCCAAGAAGCTGTTATCATATACCATGGATGAGTATGTTTTCTACTTCTATTTAAGTATGACCAATGTAGCTCGATATTTATTTTTCTTGTTTCTTTTTGCGAGATGTCATTCAGAACTTTATGTACCAAGATGTGGATGAAGACTTGAGCTTCATGCCCACTGAGAAGGCCGAAGAGTCTTACGGTGTTGGCTCTCCTTCCACATCTGTCAACAACAATGAGGTGGATACTCCAAAGCCGGAGCCTATTGCATCAGCACCCGCAACTTGTGCTGGAGGGTCCTTCTCAACTTGTTGAGAATGTTGCAGACTCGGACGATCCTGCAGAGGAGGATTTCGTTTCTGAGTTCCATGGGATAGCGGATAGGTTGAAAAGCCGAAGGAACAATGGCAAGGCGGTGAAGTCAACCAACAAAGGAGGAATCCTCCCGCTCCGGATCTAGGGCCGTGAGGCAAAAGAGTGCTGAAGGCAAGAAGATTGTGAAGTCTGCCTTTGAGTTGCCAGATGAATATGTGGAAGTGCATGGTGAACAGTTTCTCCTTGTAAAACATGTGAAGTGATAATTTTCATAATTAACTCAGTCCTTATATATTGTATTGGTCGCAGGCCTTCCTGAAATGAAGGAGCTTCCCAATGCTTTGGCTTGCCACCGGATTGTGGATCATGCCACCCCCCCCCCCAATGGAAAGGTTTGTTGGACAATATGTCCATTGAAAAGGTTTGTGACATGCATGACAATGGTGTAGCGAGGCAGGCAGTTTTGGACAATCATCTAAATGGCAGAACCAGAGAGTTGCTTAGGGCAGTTACCAAGGTAAGACAGGAAATGGATGTCATGTTAGAAAGGGAGAAACATAGGGATAAGGAGTATGCAAAGTTGGAGGCCAAGTGTGATGAGATTGAGAAGGACCTTAAGAGGAATCCTCTCGTTCAAGACCTCCGTCAAAAGGTTGCAGATTTGACAACTGAAATTGTCAAACTCAAGGTAGAGGATGGTAGGGTAGTGACTCTCATTGGTCAAAATGTTGTGCTTGAAGCGAAGTGTGCTGGTTTAGAGAGTGAAATATCTAGGCTTGGAGAGGTGGAAGTGAAGCTAAGGGAGGAGATTGATGGCTTGCAGATGAGATACAAGATGCTGCAAAAGGATCGCCTGGAGGTTGTGTCTAAGGTGGTGCCATATATAGCCATGGAACTCTACCACGGTGATGAGTTGGGAGCACAAATGTGGAAGGTCATCAAATCGGCTATTTTTCATGGACGGTGCTTGACATTGGAGGAGGTCGCCAAAGCAGGTAAGCCGTGGACCTCTCCAAGATTGAATGCTACCGTCCCACATCTAAAGCTGAATACGATGAGACAGGAAATGCATTTGCAACTGCAGAGTACTCCTTCCTAGCTGAAGCTACCAAAGATCCTATGTCACCTTTAGAAGACCTCCTTTCCAAGAATCCTCGCAAGCTTAAGCCTACGACTCCTACCAAGAAGACAGTATCTACCAAGCCTACCTTAGTTCAACCATCTCCCACTTCTTCCCCCAAGAAGCAGGAATGAAGGCTGCCATGTTGGCAGTAATTTGGTTTCAAGGGTGGCATGTACCCTTTAAGACAATTTATGTTATTTGACAATGCTTGTCTGGTTCTCTAAACAATTTGAATATTTGTGATGTATGGCCTTGGGCCAAAGACAACGTAATTGGGGCTTAGGCTCCTTATGCATGTATAAGGGGACTAGCCCTTATTTTGAATGGTATAGTGTGGGGGAGTACCTCTACACACTTAGTTATTATTTGTGTTTGTCTTGTGAACTTCTCTTACGCCATTTTTCCGACGCTTAACTTTTACATCCTAAGTTTAAACAACCTCATTGTGTGTAAATTTCAACACCAAGAGTATAATGACCAAATTTGATCATTGACAGAGGGTAGCGACCCACTCTATCTCAAATCCTTTAGGTAGTATGACTTTGTATATATTTTCACAAGTGCCATAAACTACAAGGAGAGTTAATGTGAATGTTTTAGTAGGCTTAAGTGATGAGGCGTTTATTACACCTTATGCCCTTTTATTCGACATTTAAACTCATAAACGACTTGGTTGAACAAATCTTTTTGTTTAAGAAACGGAGCAAGAGATTTGTGGGAAATGTCTTATTTATTATTGAATTGGTAGAGAGGATTACATCATTCTTGAAATGAAAACTAAGACAATTGCCAATAATGTTTGCTTTCCCTTGAGAAGCTTCTAATTACAAGAATGAAAACGTAAAAGTACTTCTTAAACATAGAACTTTCAAAGGTTCGTAACATTCCATGTCCTGTCGATGGGTTCTCCGAGAAGAGTGGCCAATTTGTAGGCTCCGTTGCTGTGAGGCCTCGGCTACCATGTAAGGTCCTTCCAAGTTGGTCCCAACTTTCCACGGTATCTCGCTTTGCTTGCCTTTGTTGAGGCGTAGCACATATTCCCAGTGCTTGAAGGTGGAAGGCGACCCTTTGTTATAGTAGCCTTCTATCTTATGCTTGTGTATAGCTTCTCGGATGGAGGCTATTGATTGGCTCGAACGGTCGGGTTTATTACACAAGTCAACCACTTGTGAATGGTCAACCGTAATAAAAGTCCAACGACCGAGAATGCAATGCAATTAAGTCAGAGGAGTTTAGTGTATCCCCGGTCGTTAAGTCCCAACGAGGTGTGAACTTTGTAATAGAACGAATCGTGATCGGGTGAATATTGAGCAGGAAAAGGGGTTTTTGAATGATTTATTCTAAGGAATAAAAGAAAATAGCTTAAACAAGCTATAAGAACAAGTATGTAAAAGCAAAATACTTAGAAACGTCAAAAATCTAAAAACGCGTATGTTTAATTAAAATTCTACGTGAACGTACGAAATAAAACGTGAAAATAAAGAAGAAAAATACCTACGGATATGGAAAACACATTTTTACAATCCTAATGATGCAAGAAAATTATTGGAAAATTAAAATTATTTTTATGACTATTTATTTAATTATTATTAATTAAAAACTATTTTTAACTATTTAATAATACCCTAAAATATAAGAAAATATGAAATAAAGCTAGAAAAGTGAAATTATGACTTAAAAAATCTAAAATATTATAAAACTTATTTTAAAACTGAAAATATATTTATTACACTTTTATCTATTTATTATTAATTAATTACTATTTAGAACTAATTAAAATGCTAGAAAATCAATTTTAACTAAGAAAATTCAGGAAAAATACTTTTATGACTTTTGAATATTATAAAACTAAGAAAATTGAAATTGTATTTTTGAGATTTTCTAATTTATTTGAATAAAAAGCTAATTAAAAATGCTAAAAGCGAAATTAAATGCGGAAAAATAGCAAATGAGCAAGTGAAAATATGAAAACTTCCGAATATTATAAAATAATACTAAGAACTAGGGAAAATTAACGAAATGATTATGGAGCACAAGAACTATGATTTGGACACACTACTTGAATGAATAAAGACTGAAATAAGCAATAAGCTACCAAAAGCTACTATAAGCTACTATAAGCTACTACTAACTATAATAAACCTTCTGCAACTGAAATGGACCTTAAAAGCTTAAGCTAAAAGCATTTTGGCTACAAATTCAATTTCTAGTCTATTATGCCAAACGGCCCTATAACACCTACTTTAAGCACTATAATAAGCTATCTAGAAAAATCACAAAAATAAGCAAAAATGACCAGGCAGTAGAAAACCAACCAAACAGTTTAATTCCAAATTTTCAGCTCAAATGGACTTAAGGTGAAGAAATGAAAAATCAAAACTATAATGGTGATTAGGACATTATTTGGAATTTTGACTTTTAAAGGAAAACCGAGATTTTGACTTTAATGAAATTTGATCAATCAAAACAGGTTTTTAGGTCGTTTTATGATGAAATGAAGTGAGATATAACTACCTTGAATGATTCTAAGCCTAAGTGCAAGCTATGATTTCCTATCTCTAACTTATTAAACAAGTATGAGTAGATTCTTATGAAATTGACTTTAAGTGATCTAAAATGCAAATTGAAGATTAATCATCTAACTTACACCTAAATAAGGCTTTAACAACTAAGCTTTACTACTTAATAATCCCACCGCTTTCGGATAAAGTACCGATCCAAACAACGCTTTATGGATGATAAGCAAATTACTAACACTAAAAATACTATTTTTAAACCATGATCATGCTAAAACAAGTTCAAATGATGATGTGAAGGTTAAATGATGCAACTATACTAACTTTAGCAATCAAATGAACATTATGCTAAATGTGCGATTAAACTCAAAATATGCGAGAATGATATAGAAACAAAGTTACAACTAATATTATAACTAAATAAGCACAATCATACTATAATCTACCTATTTGATGTAATTAAAGCGAGGCTTAAAATGAACTTAAACTAAATGAGATCCGAGAAAGAAAATGGAACTCACGTAAATCCAACCACAATGGTTTGCTAGTGAATAACCAATAACCACTATTCTAAACACGATATCAACCCCAAATTACCTTGAATCAACCCAATCCACGATCAAATCAAGAATTCGAATCATTACTTCAATTAAGATGTATGTTGACTTTTGTTGACCCGTATTGACTTTCATTGACTTTTTTGGAAAATTGCAATTAAGACAAAAAAAACTTGAGAATATTTAATTAACTTTAATTGATTTCAAAATACCCAAGTAAACGACTATTACAGCTTAAATTATAGAAACTGGTTAAAACATTTTTTTTGGCGGGAAACATAAAGAAAACAGAAACCTGGAAATTAATTGAGAAACCTTGTGAATTAAAACTTAAAACAACTTGTAAATTACACTAAACATAAATCCCAGAAATCTTAAACATTAAAACAATTAAAACGATTACAAGAAAAATAAATAAAGGTCTAAAAACAGTGACAACTTTCTACTCTGCTTGTGTGGAGATCTTTATAGCCAAAATATCTTTTCTGAGGACCTCTGATCCATCCAGCTTCTTGAAATGTCTTCAATTAATCCCATACGTCCATTTGTAATTTTGCGCCAAGTGTCTTTAAGCAGATTTTTATCAATTAATGGATTTTGGGAGTTTGTGGAGGTGGAGGGGAGTGGGTAAGAAGCTGGAGACAGGTGGAAAGGTGGTGGACAGGTGGTGGTGAAACCATGGTAGCAGGTGAAGGGGATGAAATGGTTTTGGCGGGAGTGGAAAGAAGAAGGAGCAGTCAAACGTGGTTGACCGTGTTTTATTAATAAGCGAGGGTTCACAAAGGGTTTTGGATGGGTCGAGGAGCTCGAGGTTCATAGTTCAAGCTAGGGTCGAGGTCAAGCCATGGGTTGGGCTTGGGTGGTTTGTGTGTTTGGGTGCTTTGGATATTTTGGGTTTGTGTGATCCGGTTTTGGATTTGGTATTAATACTGAGGACCAATTTTGTAACATTACGAAAATGAGAATTTGGATGTGTAAACCTTCCAAAGTTATCATAAGGACCAAACACGCCAATAAACAATAACACAAGGACCAAAGTTGATAATTTTAACATTTTAAAATTTTAAGGACCATTTGTGTCAATTTTGGATTTTAAGGGGGTGAAATTGTAAATTTCCCAAAAGTTATCAAAAAGGTTCCAAATTATAAGTTATGAATAGTACAAGGGTATTTATTTGATAAATTATACTTTTAAATACCAGGGACTAATTTTGCCAAATTTGAAACTTGAGGGTAAAATTGCCAATTTTAGAAAACTTTCATCCAAGGACTAATTGTGAACAAGTTTGATTATCCAAGGACTAAAGTTGACTTTTCTTCCATTTTAAACCTTGAGGACTAGATTTGCCAATTTGTGAAACTTGTGGGGTGAAAATGACAGTTTGTGAACTTTGCATGTTTTTCACTTGTTTTCAATCTTTTGTACTGAATCACATAAAACACATTTTCATGATATTTGTAACATTTATATAGTCATTTGTGTGTTTTGGTGTTTTTGTGGGTTTAAATAATATAAAATATATGTGTATTTAGACACATATCAGCTATCTATCTTCTTTCTTCTAGTATATCAAGGTTCTCCCTAATCCTTTCATCATTTGGGAGGCATCATACGTTGCCACACGTCCCGTGTGTACACTTAGTTCCGAAGGGATGACCGCACATTCGTATGTTAGGGTGAAGGGGTTTCACCATTACTTGACTTAGGGTGTGTCCGATGAGCCCATAGTACTTGAGCGAGTTCGTCCACCCATCCATGGTGAGTTCATCCCGGCCTTTTCTCGATCCCTTTACGATATCTATGTTTGGAACCTCCACCATACCGTTACCTTGTGGATGGTGAGCGGATGTCCAAGAGGCGCTTTATGTTGAGCCCTCGACGAAGTCGTAGAAGACTCCTTCAGCAAACTGCTTTCCATTGTCTGATATGATGATGTGGGGCACTCCGAATCTGCACACAATGTGCTCCCACACAAACTTCTCGATCTGTCTCCCCGTGACGGAGGCTAAGGGTTTAGCCTCTACCCACTTAGTAAAGTAATCAATTGCCACCAGCAAGAATTTGACTCCTCCAGGAGCCACAGGCATGGGTCCGACGATATCAATGCCCCATTGGGAGAAGGGCCATGCGGATGTCACGCTTGTCATGTCCTGCTTCGGCATCTTGGGAACGTTTGAGTGTATCTGACAAGCTTCACATTTGAGAATGATTTTGCCTCATCCACATGCATCGAAGGCGATAGCCTGATTTCATTATCTTGAGACAACCGAGCGGGGCCTGCATGGAGGCCGCAGGATCCTTCGTGGACTTCAGCGATAATGCTCGTAGCCTGCTTGGGTCCCACACATCTTAACCAAGGTGATAGAAATGACCTTCTATATAGGGTTTCCCCCATTAGCCGGTACTGTGGGGACTTAACCCGTATTTTCCTTGCTAGTTTAGGGTCTTCGGGGAGAAGATCGCTTATCAAATACTCCCTGATGGGAGTCATCCATGTCTCTCCTTGTTCATGAACTACGTCCGTAACTTCCTTGCGAATGATGGACCGTTCAGGTAGGACTTCGACAAGTACTTCTTTGGTGAGATGTGCGAAGGCCATAGAGGCTAATTTGCTCAGTGCATCTGCCTTCTTGTTCTGATTCCTACAAACATGTTGAATGGTGTAGGAATCGAAGCTCTCTAGCATCTCATTTGTTTTTTCCAAGTACTGTTTGATGACGGGCTGCCTTGCTTCATAAGAGCCTATCACTTGGTTAGCTACTAATTGAGAATCTACGAAAACGGCAAGAGCTTTGACCTCCATATCTTTAGCTAATCGGAGGCCTGCTAATAGGGCTTCAGATACGCTTCATTATTTGTGGCTTCAAACTCGAAGCGAAGAGCATATGTATGCTCCTTCCGTCGGTGACCAAAGATTAGACACTGCTCCGGAACCATCTGAGCTAGATGCTCCGTCGTATAAAGTTTCCAGTCATCCTGTATTTGAGTGAGTTTAGCTTTGGCTCTTCCTTTTCTGTATCTGGATCGGAAGGCGTCTCTGCCAAGAAGTCTGTGAGAATTTGCCCTTTAATAGAGTTTCGACCCTTGAACTCTATTTCATGCTCTTCAAGTTCAATAGCCCATTTAGCCACCCTCCCAGACTTTTCAGGTTTTGACAAGATCTGTTTGAGTGGCTTGTCGGTTAAGACTGTGATCGGATGGGCCTGGAAATAGCGCCGGAGCCTCCTTGCTGCGTATATTAGGGCTAGTATTAACTTCTCCAATGTTGGATAGTTGATCTTAGCCCCGCAAGACCCTCGCGACAAAGTAAATGGGGATCATCGTTTGTCTCGATTACGCCATAAGGATGCGCTAATACTCTCCATTGAGGATGCTAAGTACATGAACAACACCTCGCCTTTGATTAGGTCAGTAAGTGTTGGAAGGATTTCGATGAACTCCTTCATTTTACGAAAAGCACCGCGCCCGACTCCATTGAAAAGTCTTCTTATCAGCGCATCCTTTGAGTGTTTTGAAGAATGGTAGGGACTGTCATCCCCTTCGACAAAAATCGACTTAGAGCGACCGACTTCCCATTAAAACTACGCACATCTTTTAGATACTTAGGAGCTTGGAGATCCGTAATGGCCTTGACCTTGGAGGATTAGCCTTTATCCCCGCTAGTAATCAAATGCCCTAGAAAGCGCCTTCTTCGACACGAAGGAGCATTTCTTAGGGTTGACTTCATGTTAATCGCTTGAGAAGGCGGTCAAAGGTTTCTTGCACATCGAGGAGTAGGTCCTCCTCTATCTTGCTTTTGATAACCATGTCGTCAACGTATGCTTAGAGATTTCTGCCTATCTGCTTGTTGAAGGCTTTATCTACGAGACGTTGGTATATTGCCCCTGCGTTCTTCAATCCGAAGGGCATCTTTCTGTAACATTAGACACCTTTGTTTATGTAGAAGGCTGTATTTTCCTCGTCCTCCTTTGCCATCTGGATCTGATGATACCCTTTATAAGCATCTAGGAAGCATTTTAGACGGAAGCCTACCAAAGATTCTACCTTCCAATCAATTTCTGGTAGGGGTAGCAATCCTTTGGGCATGCTTTGTTGATGTCAGTGAAAGTCAACGCGCATGCGCCACCCTCCGTCGCTCTTTTTAACCATTACTGGGTTAGCCACCCAGGTTTGGTATTTAACTTCCCTTAGGATGCCTGCTTGTGTTAGTTTATCAACTTCTTTGCGGTGCTGCGTTTTTCGGGGCTAGGCTCCTCCTTTTCGCTTTATTGGCTCAATGTGTTTGTACTCATTGAGTTTATGCTCCGTTCGAAGGATTGTCCATCTATCGACAATGTTCTTGGGACCGATCATGCCGAACCGTCAAGTTTTCTCACACTGGTGGCCACTTGTGAATGGCTAACCGTAAGAAACTTAAAACATCTCGGACACAAATGCAATGAAGATCGGGAGAGTATAGTGTTTCCCGGTCGTTATGTCCCAAATGAGCTATGCGATGAATCACCAAACGAATAGTGATCGAGAGATTTGAACGGAAAAGAGTTTGATTTAATTATAACTAAGAAAAAGCCTATAAATTACGGAGGCTTAAATGCAAATTAAAGAAAATTAAAAAGATAAAATATATTAAATAAATGCTATCACTATTTTTAAAGCGATGTTTTCTATGATTTATAAAACAAAATAACTTAAATAAACTATTTTAATTAAAACGTAAACCTAAATTACCTAAAAACGTGACTTAAAATGAAAACGACGTTAAGTATAAAAATTACGGGAGTCGCGCAAGTAAAAACGTAAAATTTATGAAATAAAAGTCCTACGAGTGTAAAAACAATTTTCCTACATTCTAATTGGCTAAAAATAATTTTAGGAAAAAGCCGTGTATTTTTTCGACTTTGAAATTATTTATTATGATTTAAAAACTAATTTAATCTAATTTAATTATAAAAAATACTAAACTATTTTAGAAAAATCTGAAATTTTCACAGAAAATACCTTAAGCCTAACTGATTTTAAGAAAAATGAAAAAGGGGTACACTACTTTTAGAAATAAGCAACTAAAAAGCCAAATAAGCTATTAATACTAAAATTGTTTTTGTGTATAAGGTTTAAATAGTTCAAGAAAATAAACGAAAAGACCCTAGGGCAGTTGGTAATGGGGTGTGTGTTGTGGTGTGAGCCAAGGGACCTGAGTTCGAACCTGGTGCTTTGCACCTTTTTGCAAAATATTTTTTTTTTCAAAATTTTCTTTTGAAGCTTAACAAGGGACTTGAAATAACAACTTTTTGTAAAAACTTTTCTTATCAAACTAGAAGAATAAGCAGTTGGAACTGCTTATTTCCAACAGTTAACCAATTAAGCAAACCAACTTTTTCTTGTTCTTTTTGACAGATTCTATTTAAGCACAAGATAATCAATGAATGATGAATAAGCACTAAACAAGCAATCATGAAATTAGTTAAGCTAGAATGAGCAAATGACAAATGAATTAAATACGGCTAAATGGAGAATAAGCGGTTGAGGAAATCCTAAGCTAACATGGGAAATAAGCATCAAATGGACTTTACAACTACAAAAGATAAATAAGCATTAATAAGCACTAAATGAGCAATACTTAAGCTAGACTAAATTAAAATGACTAATAAGCTCTAAAAATACCTAAAATAAACTAACTAGAATCACTAATAAGCACAAATAAGTCGAGAAGTCAGAGGGTGCAAGGTGGGACACTAAGGGGCTGTTTAAGCTTATAAATAAGCTACCAAGGAGCACTAAAAATTAATAAAAATCACTTATCAATCCACAACTGGCCTAGATTAAGCATGCAAATTTTAACTTATAAGACCTAGTAAAAAGCAAATGAAAAATCTAGAAGTGGAGCCACTGGGCTACGGTCTTCAAACCGAAAAGAAAATGGGCTTGGGATGAGTTTTTAGAGCAAATATAAGCTACCTACATTAATCCTAAAGGCATATAAAGCAAAGATAGTTTGAGATAGGCATGTAAGGATAAAGGAAAAACAATTTTGAACAATTTTGGAAGAGGAATAAGCTGCAAAAAAAGTGGTTGAGCAATGACTATATAGTCATTGCTCGTGCAAGACAGTGGACATAAACCTTTTTTTCGAAAACTTGTAAACTTTTGTCAAAACAGATGGTACTTTGTGACGACTAACTAAAGGCTAAAAAAAACTAGTTAGATTATGCACGACAAGAGCGGTGAACCGCTTTTAGACCTTAGAATAAGCTTATGCCAAACACCCCGATGGGGTGTAAAACTTAAGAAAATGATTTTCAAAACAACTTGGCTTGAATTTCTTTTACAAAGCGATTTGTAGCTTAAAATGAGTCTTTAGAGCAGTTGATAAATCATAATAAGCAAATAGCACAAAAGTGCTTATTTGCATATCTTGAAAAATTAAAACTAATAAGCAAAAGAGAATTTTTTCATTAACTTAAAAGACAAATTACAATTTAAAAGCATAAACTAAACTTTTAAAACTACTAAATCCTAATGCCTTTGAAGGCTTACAAGCTCTCTATTTATACTAGTAGGTCTTGGTCTCTTTCTTCTCTTTGTCTTCGTATGAGATAAACAAAACAAAACAGCGAGCGTGCCCTCTTACCTAATCCAATGGGGATGGGATGTGGGATTTGTCGATGGAGTGTGGGTGAAAGGGATATGTCGGGACGGTCGATTTTTATTTGTGTCTCATTTATTTTCTTGTTGTTTGTGGCGAGGAAAGCGGGAAGAAGAAAAGGGGAATGGGTTGTTAACCGTTGACCGGGTAGGGGAGGAAGGTGGATCTTGGCTTAATATAATGGGTACAAAGGTTAATGGATTGGGCTTGGGATAATTTTGGGTTTGGGTAGTTATTAGGGGTTTAGTTGATTTTAGGATTAGTAAATAAGGACCAAAGTTGCAAATCAACCAAACTTGAGGACCAAAGCGTAGTTTTCAAAAATTCTCATAAGGACCAAAATGACAAATTAGAATTAGTAAAGGATTAAAATGTTCATTTTCAATTTAAAATGTCCGAGGGTAAATTGCCAATCTTTGAAATTCCGAGGACTAAAGTTGCCATTTTGAAATCTTTGAAATTTTTCACCAAAGGACTAATTATGACAACTTATGATTTCAAAAGGACCTTTGGTGACTTTTCTTTTGAAATAAGTGCTCGGGGACTATTTCGACAATTTTGAAACTTGGGGACCAAAGCGACCAATTATGCAAACTTAGCTCATTTTCATCGATTTTAAACATTTTGCATCCGAAACATATAAAATGCAATTTTGAGATATTTTAAGTATTTTGATGCATTTCGAGCATTTTAAACGTTTTGCGATTCAGATTTAACCAAAATGATGAGTATTTACACACTCATCAATCCCCACACTAAACTATTGCTAGTCCCTAGCAATCTTTTGAGAAAAACTTAATGGATTTGAATCTCTTTACCAAAAGCCATTACTTCGGAGTAGCCAAATGTTTCGAGTTCAAGTAAAACCATGGTACATCGATAACCATGTGATTTTGAGCAAACCACCGACTTCAACGGATTTGATTTGTCTTTACCATAAGCCGTTTGCTTACGGACTAGCCAACTCTTAGATAAATTATCAATATTATCTTTGGTGGTGATTACCAATTATGGTTTTTCCATCGCTTTACCACAAGCCATAAACTTGCGGGCTAGCCAACTCTTCACTAATTAAAGATATGGTGAAAGTGAATACCATACAATTTTGGGCAAATTGCAAGTCGTCAACGGATTTGAGATATCTTTACCAAGAGCCGTTTGCTCTGGATTAGCCAATCTTTTGTTTATTAGACATGGCGGATCGATAACCATAAAAGTCGAGTAAGTGCGAACACTTAAAAAAAAAAAAATTTGGCCAAAACGGGAATTGGGTGGATAATATATGATAAAATTCGTGAGAATTCCCCCACACTTAGAAATGAATATTGCCCTCAATATTCAAAGTACCGGCGGTTATGCCGAAACAAAGAACGTAAAAGGGAAATATTACGGCCATTATTTGAAAGAGATTTTTTTTTTTTTTTGATGATTATATATATATATATATAACATGTGGGGCATCTCCCCCACACTAGGGTGGTACACACGGGTGAAAACCCATGTTTAACTACTGTTTTTGATTACCGAGTCGCTAGCTTGACTCGACCCCGAATTAATTTGTTCATGGGGAAGCAAGTGGAAGAGACAATCTCCATCGGACTTTCACTTGAGATGTTTGTATAAACATTTGAAGCACGTGAAAATTCCACACCGATGAGATATACATAGAACCGGCTCAAAAATGATAAATGAAAATGCCGGGGTCAAAGATAATGTCTTCATTTCCGAAGGAGTGAAGATGAAGAAAAATCACAAGATATTTGAGGAAAGGAAGAAAGATTTTGATAACAATCAAGATCCATTCTTCATCCTCAAATGTAGACATATCGGGAGGAAGGGTGAGGGTAGTATCATTAATAGGCAAACTCGTATGATAGAGTACACCTTCCTCCGAGCCAATATCATCCTCAAGATCAAAATAGAAATGATCATGTTCCGGAGGAGATATGTCATGAGAGAGTTCACCGGAGAACTCTTCATGGAAGAATCATTCACATGAAGTGAAATTGTGAACTCTTGTTCCATTGTGGGCTCATCACTATCCTCGATGCGAGTATCAAAGAGTGGATTCTCAGAAATTAAAGTGAATTGAGTCGAATTCAAATATAGGATTAGTGAGAGTTGTTTTAATGCTTGAGAACAAAGTGATTAATATTCTCTATTGGATTTGTTGGGATAAGAAGTGAGTGAGCGATCATTATCAAGGAGACTTTCGGTCTCCCGGATCGGCTTGAAATCAAAGGGATCATCACTTTCGATGAAAGTGGATTGATGTGAGTGAGTTCATCGGTGAACTCCTCAAGAAGATGATCGACATCGTTGTGGAAGTGATGCCTCAACATACTCGATGTTTCCATAAGAAGCACAATCTTCGCTAAAATCGGAGAAAGTTTCAAAATGATCTTTTGAACACTTAAGAGGGAAAGAGAATCACACATATGATCGGAAGTTCCACGTGACTCTCTCGGGATTGGGACAAGGTTCTCAACACTAGACTTTATGAGTTCGTCCGATTCCTTTTCGTGAACAAGTGTCAAGATGCTCGTCCCCATGTTCGAGAGAGTGAGTAGGAGCTTGGTGTGATAGCGATTGTTTGAGAATGAATCTCAAGCTGCTTTGGGATATCATCGATGAACTTGATGAATCTTTATAGAATTGAAGGATATCAAGTGTATCCTCATCATCACCGTCATCGGGAATAAAGCGAAATTGAGAGCTAGATCCGTTGCTTTTCTTTTGCAATTGATTCCTAATAGATTTTTCAAACGCAATTTGGGAATTTATTTTAGCACCGCTCTTGACTAACAATTCTTCCATGGATTTTGATTTGGATTATCTTGGGAATGTTTACATTCCTTCAAATCTTCACTAAATCCAAAAGATCAAGGAGAAGATTTTGAGGAAGTGGATCGGTGAGGTGGTGCCCGATTCACTTGGTACCGTAGAGGTTGGTCATGATCTGAAGAGTCGTAATTGTTACAAGGAAATGGATTCCTTGTTTGACAATCGAGCTAAAGTGAGGACCTCCACAATACTCACATGATGAACCGATGTGGGTGTGTGTTATATGTGTGGTAGTCATAATTGTTATCGGGAACCCGCTCATAGACAAGCATGTTTCCGATTGACAATCGAGGCGGAGTGTGAACCACCACGGTACTCACAACAAAGAAAGCTACTTGAGTCTCACGGTGTGGTAGCCGATGGAATAAATCGGTTGTGTTATGGTAGGAATAGGGATCCCGGTTATAGATGGACCGTTTCCGATTCCACCATGCTACAACTGGGGCAATTGCCACCATTATAAGGACCACCACACCATTGACAACCAAGAGGGTGAGGATAAGACATAGAAAGAATCAAATGTTTTCAGAGGGGTAGGGATGAAGAATCAAAGATGTGAGAGGGTAAAGATGGATATTTTTGGATTTTTGGATAAACATTTTGTAAAAATAAGAAAGAAAATCTTTTTGGTTTTTTGATTTTTATAAGAAAATACAAACATATATAGATGGTATAAACAAGGAGTGAATATTCAAATCACTAATCTGCTAAACGGAAGATAATCGGCACAACTCCCGCAGTGGCGCCAAAAATTTGATTGTGGTCGAACGGTCAAGTTTTCTCACACAAGCTGGCCACTTGTGAATGGCCGACCGTAAGAAACTTAAAACAGCTCAGACACAAATGCAATGAAGATCAGGAGAGTATAGTGTTTCCCCGGGTCGTTATGTCCCAGCGAGCTATGCGATGAATCACCAAACGAATAGTGATCGAGAGATTTGAACGGAAAAGAGTTTGATTTAATTATAACTACAGAAAAAGCCTATAAATTACAGAGGCTTAAATGCAAATTAAAGAAAATTAAAAAGATAAAATATATTAAATAAATGCTATCACTATTTTTAAACTGATGTTTTTCTATGATTTATAAAACAAAATAACTTAAATAAACTATTTTAATTAAAACGTAAACCTAAATTACCTAAAAACGTGACTTAAAATGAAAACGTACGTTAAGTATAAAAATTACGCGAGTGCGCAAGTAAAAACGTAAAATTTATGAAATAAAAGTCCTACGAGTGTAAAAACAATTTTCCTACATTCTAATTGGCTAAAAATAATTTTAGGAAAAAGCCGTGTATTTTTTCGACTTTGAAATTATTTATTATGATTTAAAAACTAATTTAATCTAATTTAATTATAAAAAATACTAAACTATTTTAGAAAAATCTGAAATTTTCACAGAAAATACCTTAAGCCTAACTGATTTTAAGAAAAATGAAAAAGGGGTACACTACTTTTAGAAATAAGCAACTAAAAAGCCAAATAAGCTATTAATACTAAAATTGTTTTTGTGTATAAGGTTTAAATAGTTCAAGAAAATAAACGAAAAGACCCTAGGGTAGTTGGTAATGGGGTGTGTGTTGTGGTGTGAGCCAAGGGACCTGAGTTCGAACCTGGTGCTTTGCACCTTTTTGCAAAATATTTTTTTTTTCAAAATTTTCTATTGAAGCTTAACAAGGGACTTGAAATAACAACTTTTGTAAAAACTTTTCTTATCAAACTAGAAGAATAAGCGGTTGAACCGCTTATTTCCAACGATTAACCAATTAAGCAAACCAACTTTTTCTTGTTCTTTTGATGATTCTATTTAAGCACAAGATAATCAATGAATGATGAATAAGCACTAAACAAGCAATCATGAACCGAGTTAAGCTAGAATGAGCAAATGACAAATGAATTAAATACGGCTAAATGGAGAATAAGCAGTTTGAGGGAAATCCTAAGCTAACATGGGAAATAAGCATCAAATGGACTTTTACAACTACAAAAGATAAATAAGCATTAATAAGCACTAAATGAGCAATACTTAAGCTAGACTAAATTAAAATGACTAATAAGCTCTAAAAATACCTAAAATAAACTAACTAGAATCACTAATAAGCACAAATAAGCTGAGAAGGGGGCTGCAGTGGGACACTAAGGGGGCCTGTTTAAGCTTATAAATAAGCTACCAAGGGAGCACTAAAAATTTAATAAAAATCACTTATCAATCCACAACCTGGCCTAGATTAAGCATGCAAATTTTAGAATTATAAGACCTAGTAAAAGCAAATGAAAAATCGAAAGT
Source organism: Chrysanthemum lavandulifolium (assembly GCA_022545495.1). NCBI lineage: Eukaryota > Viridiplantae > Streptophyta > Magnoliopsida > Asterales > Asteraceae > Chrysanthemum > Chrysanthemum lavandulifolium. The sequence continues at coordinate 69,453,097 of CM040245.1, read as the reverse complement.
GGAGCCACTGGGCTATTAGTCTTTGAAATAGAGAAAAGAAAATGGGCTTGGGACTGATTTTTAGAGCAAATATAAGCTACCTACATTAATCCTAAAGGCATATAAAGCAAAGATAGTTTGAGATAGGCATGTAAGGATAAAGGAAAAACAATTTTGAACAATTTTGGAAGAGGAATAAGCTGCAAAAAAAGTGGTTGAGCAATGACTATAGGCTGCTTTGATACATGCAAGACGATGGGCGAAACCTTTTTTTTTCGAAAACTTGTAAACTTTTGTCAAAGCAGATGGTACTTTGTGACGACTAACTAAAGGCTAAAAAACTAGTTAGATTATGCACGACAAGAGCGGTGAAGCGCTTTTTAGACCTTAGAATAAGCTTATGCCAAACACCCACGATGGGGTGTAAAACTTAAGAAAATGATTTTCAAAACAACTTGGCTTGAATTTCTTTTACAAAAGCGATTTGTAGCTTAAAATGAGTCTTTAGAAGCAGTTGATAAATCATAATAAGCAAATAAGCACAAAAGTGCTTATTTGCATATCTTGAAAAATTAAAACTAATAAGCAAAAGAGAATTTTTTTCATTAACTTAAAAGACAAATTACAATTTAAAAAATGAAACTAAACTTTTAAAACTACTAAATCCTAATGCCTTTGAAGGCTTACAAGCTCTCTATTTATACTAGTAGGTCTTGGTCTCTTTCTTCTCTTTTGTCTTCGTATGAGATAAACAAAACAAAACACGCGTCGCGCCCTCTTCACCGATCCAATGGGGATGGGATGTGGGATTTGTCGAGGTAGTGTGGGTGAAAGGGATATGTCGAGGACGGTCGGTTTTTTTTTGTGTGTCTGTTTTTGTGTTTTGGCGGGAAAACGGGAAGAAGAAAAGGGGGGAATGGGTTGTTAACTTCGTTGACCGGGTAGGGGGGTTTGACCGGATCTTGGACTGGGTACAAAGGTTAATGGATTGGGCTTGGGATAATTTTTGGGTTTGGGTAGTTATTAGGGGTTTAGTTGATTTTAGGATTAGTAAATAAGGACCAAAGTTGCAAATCAACCAAACTTGAGGGACCAAAACTGTAGTTTTCCAAAAATTCTCATAAGGACCAAAAATGACAAATTAGAATTACCAAAGGATTAAAAATGTTCATTTTTCAATTTAAAATGTCCAGGGGTAAATTCTGTCAATCTTTGAAATTCCAGGGACTAAAGTTGCCATTTTTGAAATCTTTTGAAATTTTTCACCAAAGGACTAATTATGACAACTTATGATTTCAAAAGGACCTTTGGTGACTTTTCTTTTGAAATAAGTGCTCAGGGACTATTTTTGACAATTTTTGAAACTTGGGGGACTGAAACAGCCAATTATGCAAACTTAGCTCATTTTTCATCTGATTTTAAACATTTTGCATCCGAAACATATAAAATGCAATTTTGAGATATTTTCGATATTTTGATGCATTTCGAGCATTTTTAAACGTTTTGCGATTCAGATTTAACCAAAATGATGAGTATTTACACACTCATCAGGACCCCTGTCATGTCAGAATATTTCCAAGCAAAAATATCAAGGTTAGTCCGCAACAGTTCTATGAGCTTCGCATTGAAATTCGCCGAGAGTTGCTTTCCTATTACCACCGTTTGTTCAGGGTAGCTAGGGTTAACTACAACTCGCTCTTCTGCATCTGTGCAGCTTAGAATTGCTATCGGAGGCTCCTCCGATTCTTCTTTGATCCTTTTAACACCATATACACCCTTATCCGTCCCATAATTAGTATGAACAATTCCTACTCCGAAGGGAGTTTGGAACTTAATAGCAGCATGTATGGTGGAAACAACAATGCCCATCTTTTGCATAGTTGTTCTCCCTATCAGCAAATTATAAGGAAAATCGGCGACTATGATGAAGGTGAGTGTCTCCATGCGGGATAAGGGCCTTCGCCTATGGTGATTTCCAACCGGTACTTCTCCCGGGGGCCATGAGTGTTCACGGAGAACCCCGCAGAGGTGTTTCGAGTCCATCCTTTGTGAGCGTATGGATGACTTGATCTTTAGGAAACAATGCTCATAAATGATCTCGCAGAGCCTCCACAATCCATATCGCTCGATTTACCTCCTGTTTGAGACTCGTACCTTGATGACCACGAGGTCGATCAAAGGTGTCGCCCCATGATGGAAGGAAAGGTTATTTCTCCTACGCCCCGGCTCCCCATCCGCTTCCTTTCGTTTCAAGGTTGGATCATGGTATGCACCATTAGTATCAGACCTCTCTGTGGGTATCATCCTTTTGTTCCCTTCCATTCACCCGGTTGGGTATCGGAGAACTTATCTTTTCCTTCTTGATGCCTTTAACCGGTGTGCTAATTGTCCGGATCGTCTTGCCTCTTGATCCGCTTCTTGACTCTCTGCGGTTGTTAGTATCGTGCCCATGGTCTTCGTGAAAATGGCAATACTTGACATGTCCACGGCTTTGCTTCGTCTCGACATCCGAGGTGGTGGATCGAAGAACTTTGCGACTTTCTCGGTAGTGAGAATCTCCACAGGAGATTTGACCAAGTTGCCAAAGTCCATGATTCGAGCCTTTGTTGTACGGAGTGAAGCGGTCTCTATTCTTCTTCTTATTCTTGGACCCTTCCCAGGAGGATCCTCTAGAGAATTTGTCAGAGGCTTCTTTTTGTTCTATCGGAGCTTTGTTTGCTGCTACTTCTTTAGACTCAATCCAAGTGTAAGTCTTCTCCATCAGAGCCTTGTAAGTGGTGGCAAGATCAGTGGACATGAATTCCACCAAGCTTCGAGTCCGAAGGCTATGTACAAAACTAGAGATCCTCTTATCTTCATGCAAACCCAGAATTTGCAAAGTTTCATCGGTATACCTTGTAACGAAGGCCCTTGTGCTTTCGTTGTCTCTTTGCTTGATGGTATGCACGGCTAGATGGGTCTTGGTGTACTTCTTCTATTGGCTAAAGTGTGATCGAAACTTAGCCTTAAGGTCGTCTAAACTTACAATGCTTCCCAACTTCTGTCTATTCCACCATATTCTCGCGGAGTCTCGGGCGTGTATGTGAACATGTGGCATGCTACGGTCATGACCCACACGCATCTTGATAGCGCCTTCGAACAAGTGTAGGAAGTTATCGGTCACCTTTCCCATCGAGGTGCCTATGTGAGTGGGTCTCTTCACACCGGCGGTGGGGGTAGTCTTGATCCACTTCACGAAGGTGTGCAAGCTCAGGAGGCTTCGGCATAGTAAGGGTTCTACGGAGGTGGATAGAGCAGTGTAAGGTTATATGGGTTAGGAAATGGTTGTGTGATGCACGGGGTAAACCGTGGAAGGTTGGTATGAAGGGTTCGCACCCATCGATTGTGTAGGAATGTGTCCATAGGGCATTTCTTGGTAACTACGGGTGGGGAGAGAACCATTCGGAGGGTAGGTGTTATAGGTTTGAGCGGTGTGTAGGGGTTCATTCCGGAGGGGTGGCGATTCATACCGAGTATGGAGGAAGGCCTTGACACTCGAGACATATGATGGGGTATCGGGCCCCATCCCTTCTCTTCCTAAGTGGGCGAGATAGGAGGGGTAGATTTACCCTCCGTTCCCCACCGGGTTGCTTCCTCCGTTAGAGTTCTCACTCCTTCTTTCACCTTGCATTCTTTCCCTTCTTCCGGATCTCCTCCGAGACCTTCTTCAAACCCACGGTCCTTCTATTTGGCCTTCGATGGAAGGAGAACCATTTCAGAGGGCCGAGCCCCTCGCTAACCGGTCAAGGCCTCTCATCTACTTCAATCTCTTCGTCATAATCCTCACTGGAGTATTCCAGCTCTCTTCGCATTTCAGTGTTGCGAACCTGCCTCTTATGAGCCCTTAGTAAAGACTCTAAGGCTTCAAAGTTTGCCTCAACGAAGGCGGGGCTAATATCTGGAATAGGGTTAGCGGATGTTGAGGCGTGATGTACGGGAGTGGTTTCCAAACGAGATCATGTGGTGAAGGTTGAGGCCGTTATGGGGGCAAGATTATCGGTGTTAGTTGTGTTGAGAGGGACCGGGTAGAAACACGGTGGAGGTGTATCTTCCTTCACGGTTCCATGGAAAGGTAGCGAATCGGTTAGGGTTTTAAGGCGGGTGATTACGGGACTAATAGTAGTGGTCCCACGGATGGCGCCACTGATTGTACAATAGATTGCACTACCAGGCTTCGATGATAATCAAAGGTATGAGGGGCGTATGTTCCAGCCAAGAATTGTCTTTCACATGAGAAAAAGAAATACGCAACACTACATTAAGTGATTACGCAGGGGTAGGACCCTGCGAACCACCTCCGGCGTGAGAGTAAGTATGAGTTATGGTTGTATAAGTGTGTAAGTAAAGAGATGAGTGTGAAATGAGCAGGTGAACCATCAGATCTCTATACTTCTCATAACCCTTAACCCTCTCATCTTTCTTGATCGACCACCCCGGCACATAGGTGGCGCTTGATGAAGCCCCATCCTCCTCCTCATCGGCACCCTTACCCTCACGGTGCGGAGAAGAATCCGCTGCAGAGAAGTAGGGAAAATGATAAAAACACAATGCAAAAGTAGCGTATATATACAAAAAAAATTATAAAGAAGTATAATAATAAGTAAGATGAGGCCAACTTACCATTATCCTGAGGAGCAGGTTGTTCAACAATGCGAGAAGCCTGGGCGTCAGGATCTTTGGGATCCTCCCGGCGTTCAAAGACATCGGCATTCTCAATCTGTTACTAGAATGACCTCCAGTTTTCTTTCTCAGCGGTGGGAGGATCATTCGGTGAGGGACCTCGGGAGGAGCGGTATTCAACGGCGTAGGATTGGTGGTCGAATCCAAGTTAACAACCGGCACAGGGCTTTTTCTCTTTCGTCGTGGCTTCCCAGAACCACCCTCTCCGGCCGGGCGCTTGCGCGACTTTAAACCTCCAGCCTTGGCCTCAGCAGCCCTTTTCTTCCTTTCCTTTGCTTCTAAGACTTTTGGGTCGGCCACCTCAACCCTTTTCATAGCATCAGTCTTGGGCGGAACCGGAGTACCAGCAGCACTGGGAATCGTGTAATGCATCAGGTGATCCTGCCCTCCCGATATTTTTCTCCTTGCGTCATAACCGCCCCCTCACGGTACCTCGGTTTGATCAAATAGTCCGACATAGTCAAAGCTGCGAAACAAACAACAAACTATTAAAACCACAAGAAACACAAAATCCTAACTAAATAGATAGAACACAAGCTAAGTACCATTCCCCTCGGCATCCTTCAGAGCCGCCCGATAACCCGGATATTTCCATTTGGCTGACAACCCAACGGCGTATAAGAAACCCGGCGGAATCTTTATCAAATCAATAACATTGGCAGATAACAAATTCGCTTGAGACACAGAAAATTCTCCGGTAGGAAAAGGGTCGGAGACATCTGAATCTGGATGCCTCCACGGCATAGCGAAGGGTACAGCCCGACGGTCAATCAAAAAGAACTGTCGTTTCCAACCCTTCAACGAAGATAAAATTTCTTGAAAACAAACTCGGCGGTTCTTGCCATCCCGTTTGCCAAAAGTAAACCAATGCCCTTGTTTATGTAGTTTATAAAAGGCTCGGAAAAGGGAAGTTGTGGGAGTAATATGAAGGCTACGGCTATATACTTCAAAAAGTGTAACCCTATGCAAACCTATCGGCACTAACTGGGAGATATGAACTTTATAGTAGTGGAGAACATCTAAAAGAAAACTGGAAAACGGGACGCTAATCCCCCCTTCCATAAAATATTCTAAATACAAACCTATGGCATCGTCTCCTAATTGCCCCATCGTAAAATCGGCCGGTGGAAGCCTCGAGTGGAGATCGGAGGGTATCCCAAAATCCTCTATGGCCCATTTTAACCCCTTTTCAGTCATGTTTGAAGTATACTTATCTAGGTCAAACTTAGGCTTTGGTCGCGACGGACCCTCAGAAGCAGGGCCAGAATCATGAGCAAATAAGGAGCCGGACGGTTCTGACATTATGACCGGAAGGGAATGAATACACCCTAAAATCTAAAGAAGGAAAACTAGAGTACACGGATAGTGAGCGAAGAGCAAAGAAACCCTTCGGCCAAAAAACGCAGAGAACGTGTGTGTGTGAAAAGTTTTACGGTGGTAAAAATGAAAATGACAGCGGTATTTATAGGTAAAAGAAGAGGTAGATGAAACGTCCCGTCGTGTCAGATGGTGACGTGTCATCATCATCACCACACAGCACACGTCAACCGTCACGTGTCCTGCTGTCGTGTCATCATCACCGCCACGTGTCCTGCTGACGTATCACCCTCTGAACAGTTAAAAAAAAAAGACGGAGCAATACTCACCGAAAGTCACCACATACTCCAATATCATGCAATGAGTACATCCATTAACATGATATTGGGGGGGGGACATGTTGGCGTATGTTCCGGCAAATAACTCCCCGGCACAAAAGCATAACGCCGAAGGGCTTAACTCCCCGGCCCAAAGGCACAACCGCCCGGCATAAAGCGCAATCACTCGGGCAAAACATACAAACCAATTTAGACCAAGCAAAGCAAAATCAACATATACCGGAGGGTTAGGCATAACCCTCGGCATAACGGACATATGACATCACCATGTATAAAGGGAAGGAATCTCGATCAGAACTCCTGACCTTACCCAGACAGGTTCTAAACAGAGCAAAGTCAACTCCCGCCGAAAGAGTCACTATCACCCCACGTGACCTTCGGGTGAGGACAAAACTTCTCATCTATAAAAGGAGCAAAGTTACTGCATTCAAGGTCAACTAATTCCCATCTCATTTTCACATATTACTCTGACATTTTCATCATACTCATTCTCACGCCGGAGCTTGGTCTAGGGATAAAACCCTAGGCGAGGCTAACGCGTGCTTTCTTTGTGTTCAAAGATCCGAAGGACCCTAATCCGAAGAGCCTAGCCGAAGGATTAGCCGAAGGATCTTAGCTTGTACGGGTGAATACAGATTTTTACCTCAACAAATTGGCGCCATCCGTGGGACGCTATTCGAACTACCAAAGCTAGTAAATGGCGGTCCTCGGCGAAAACCACGCGGAGACAATCCCCCTAACCTAGAAGAACAAATACTAAGCCACATATCATCACTAAAAGCCCTGATACAGGAACATAACTCCAAAGGAAACAGCCCGTTAAAACCCATACGAATTGATTTCGGGGACGAAACCGAAGAGCCAGCCCGAGAAGTGGAAAAAGGAAAGGATCTGAAAGGAAAACGGGTCGAGGAAGACTTACAGAAACCATACAAGGACGCTCCCAGATGCCCATTCACAAGACGGATCGTAAAGTTTGTCGGACCAAGACATGAGCTACCTAAGAACATAAAGCTTTACGATGGATCCTCGGACCCGGATGATCACGTTACTCGCTTCTCTGGGGCGGCCAACAACGGCGGCTGGCCGATGCCGGTGTGGTGCTGGATGTTTCAACAAACTTTAGACGGCCCGGCAAGCGGATGGTTCGAGCGACTACCTAATGGTAGTATAGACAGCTGGGAGGAGCTTAGAGAGAGTTTCCTTGAAAGATTCGCATTCAGGATAAAGCGTCTTAAAGATCCGTGGAACTCACAAAAATTGTGCGGAAAGCTATATCCCTGGTGTGCCGAAGGTAATGCAGATATCCTCATTCATCAACGGAAGCAAATGCCCGGAATTGGTAAAGCGCTTCTCGGATAGAATTCCCAAGACAGTTACAGAAATGATGAAGAGAGTAGACGACTTTGTATGTTCGGAGGAAGCTTACAACACCGTAGAGCTCCCTAAATGGGAATGGAACCGTAAGTCGACACGGGTAGTCGGCGGATCGAACCTCGAGTGCAAATCTCCCGACGGGGCGTGGGAGACCATAAGCGTAACAAAATCCTGCTGCCAATACAACCCCTACTACCCGACAAGGCGAGATAATTACAGTGATTCTGGAGGAATCATTCTGAAGTGACACTCGTCCTATAGATTTGAGTGTTTTGTAAAACCACCTAAGGAGATCTTGGCGGTGGAACTTGACTAAAGCGCCACCACCTCCTCCTTTGAGAGGAGCACCAAGAAGGAAAACTTAGACAAATTCTCGATTATCATGGCGAGAAGGGTCATCTCACCAACGATTGCTACCAACTCAAGGAACAATTGAAAGTAGCTCTAGAGGCAGGCAAGTTGGATCATTTATTAAGGGCGTGAGGCAAGAGGAAGAAACCCCTAGAGATAATCGGCCCGTGAGAGGAAGGGTGATAAATATGGTATACAATGGTGGAAAAGGCATAAAGGAAGGCCGGCCAATCGGGAGGAAGGCGGATGAATGTCCTATAGCTTTCCCTCCCATTCTACCGGGATGTGAAGTCATGTCTGAACCTTTGTTTCCGAACTTATGCCCAATGATCAAAGCCAGTGAGGAAAGCGACACACCGCTAGTGGGGTTCTCAGGCGAAGCAATCAAACCCCTCGGAAAGATAGACCTAAATGTTCGTTTCGGAAATGAGGGCCTATATCGCCGAGCGGTAATGACATTCGCGGTAATAAGATCCCCCTCTCCGTACAACATCATTCTGGGACGATCAGGCATTAGGGAATTAAGGGTGATCCCCTCAACCATCCATTCCATGATAAAATTCCCAACACCAAGGGGAGTTTCAACCCTTGTCACCAGATCAGTTATCATCTCTGAATGCAGAAGGTTAGAAAAACAATTCCTGGAAGAAGGGTCAAAGAACAGGAGTAAGGAACACCCCGGTGAAGAAGAAGAGCCTTGCAGGAAAATAGAGGAAGTAATGATAAACCCAGAGTTTCCTCAGCAACTGGTCACCATCGGAGGCAACTTTTCCAAGGAGTGCAGAAGGCGATTAATTGAACTACTGAAAAACAACAAGGATGTGTTCGCGTGGCAACCGGCCGACATGACAGGAGTTCCCCGGCGAATTATAGAACACAAACTAAATGTCAATGTGCACGACAGGCCAATAGCCCAGAAAAAGAGAACCTTTTCAGCTGAGAAAAACCAGGCAATCAATACCGAAGTAGAAGAATGGTTGAAATCAGGGATAGTCAGGGGCAGTAAAATACCCCACGTGGATTTCCAACCCGGTTCTAGTAAAGAAGCCGGATGGAACATGGAGAATGTGCATGGACTTCAAAAGCATCAACGCTTCATGTCCGAAGGACTACTATCCCCTCCCAAAGATCGACTGGAAAATAGATATGTGATGGGATACAAGTACAAGTGTTTTCTCGATGCATATAAGGGATACCACCAAGTTCAGATGGCCAAAGAAGACGAAGAGAAAACAACCTTCTACACAGAGCATGGAACTTTTTGCTATACCAAAATGCCCTTCTGTTCGAGAAACGCTGGGGCAACTTATCAAAGGTTGGTAGACTCAACTTTCAAGGGGCAAATTGGAAGGAATTTGGAGGTGTATGTAGATGATATGGTGATCAAGAGCAGAAGTGAAGTAGAGTTGTTGGCAGACATGGCGGAAACGTTTGATAACCTCTGAAGAATCAACATGAAGCTTAATCCAAAAAAATGTTCATTCGAAGTTGAAGAAGGGAAGTTCCTCGGATATGTGGTTACGTCCGAAGGAATAAGGGCGAATCCGAAGAAAACAAAAGCGATAGCCGACATGCAGTCACCCCGAATGCTCAAGGAAATGCAAAGCCTTAGCGGGAAACTCGCAGCCATGAATAGATTCCTCTCTCGATCAGCAGAAAATGCCTTGCCCTTCTTCAACATGTTAAAGAACATAACAAAAGACAACCGAAACGAGTACCGATGGAGCGAACAGGTCGAAGAGGCATTTCAGGAGATGAAGAGTATAATTTTAGAGCTGCCCAACTTGACTGCCCCGATAGCAGGAGAAGACCTTTTCGTATACCTGGAAGCAGCCGAGGAAGCCATAAGTGCAGTGTTAATGGTGGAGAGGAAAGGTAAACAGATGCCGGTACACTATGTCAGCAGAACACTCCATGAGGCCGAACGAAATTATGCTCCCCTGGAAAAAATGGCTTTGGCTCTATTGCATTGTTCTAGGAGACTCAGAAGAAACTTTGAAGCCCACCCCATCAAAGTAATCACAGACCAACCCATTCGTGATGTGTTGAACAGACTTGAATCCTCGGAAAAGCGATGAAGTCTGCGGTGGAGTTGGGAGCATACAAAATTACCTACATTCAAGGCGCGCGTCAAAGGCCGAGTTTTGGCAGATTTCATAAATGAAATACCATCGGCAAAGCGGGGAGACAACAAGGAAAAACAAGGAAGTATGCAACATCTCACGGCGAAGAAGAATGGACCTTTGTTCACGGACGGGACGTCTAACAAGAAAGGCTCGGGGCGGGTTTGGTCTTGATCGGCCGGACCAAGCGGAGTACACTTATGCTCTTCGCTAAATTTCCCAGTACCAACAATGAGGCGGAGTATGAGGCGTTATTGGCGGCCTAAGGATAGCGAGGACATGAAAATCCAATCTTGAGTGCCAAGGTGGACTCTAACCTAGTGTCAAGCCAAATCAACGGAGAGTTCACCACTTACAAGGAAAGCATGGCAAGATACTTGGCTAAGGCAAAGAGTACATTGGATGTTTTAAGCGATTCGAATACAAAACATCCTAGAGCACAAAACCGGAAGGCCGATGTGTTAAGCAAATTAGCATCGGTTGCATTCGACCACTTAACCAAAGAAATACTTGTAGAAGTATTGGAAACACCTTCAATGTAGGAAAAGGTCGTCGGGAAATAGTGGAAGAGGAGGAGGAAAGCAGGATGTCCCCGATCATCCGGTGCATCACTTAGAAGGAAAATGGCCGAATAGCGAAAATGAAGCAAGAACCCTCAGGATGAAAATCGCCCACTATACAATGGAAGATGGGGTACTGTTCAAAAAATCATATTTGGGCCCAATGTTAAGATGTGTGGGTCCACTGCAGGCCAATTATGTGGTAAGAGAGGTGCACAAAGGGGCGTGTGGGATGCACTCAGGTCCAAGGTCTGTGGTGGCAAAATTGATCAGACAAGGTTATTACTGACCGACAATGCATAGGGACACCACAGAGGTCATTCAAAAATGTGAGTCCTGCCAAATACACGCTCCTGTGCCCAAATTACCTAAGACTCTTATGACTTCTATCATGTCGCCCTGGCCTTTCTTCCAATGGGGAATGGACGTATTGGGCCCTCTCCCCGAAGCACATGGGAAAAGTAAAATATGTCATCGTAGCCATTGACTACTTTACAAAATGGATGGAGGCCAAGCCACTGGCAAAAACCACGGGAAAGGAAGTCATAAAATTTGTATGGGAAAATATCGTGTGTCGCTTCGGCCTACCTCACATAATCGTAACAGACAACGGCAGCAACTTCATCCATGATCCCTTCAAGCGTTGGTGTGAAAAGCTTAATGTCAAACAGATAAACACCGATGTGGCACATCCTCAAGCCAATGGCCTAGTGGAACGAGCAAACAAAATCCTGATGCATGGTTTCAAAACAAGATTAGGAAGGAGCAGGTACGGATGGGTTGATGAGTTACCAAACGTACTGTGGGCTCACCGAACATCCGTGAAGACGAGCAATGGCGAAACGCCGTTCAGCTTAACATACGGAAGTGAAGCAGTAATCCCTGCAGAGATTGGCATCCCTACCTTCCGAACGATGATGATGACAGAAGAAGGAAGCGAAGAGGAGATTCGTTTAAATCTAGATTTACTGGATGAAAAGGAGAGACTCAGCAGCTGTCGAAGAGGCAAGATACAAGAAGAAGGTGGAGCAATATTACAACCGAAAAGTAAGAGGTGAGAAATTCAGAGTGGGAGATTTTGTCTATAGGAAGAATGAAGCTAGCAGACAAGAAAACCAAGGAAAATTGGGACCAAACTAGGAGGGCCCCTATCGAATCGTCGAGGCATACGATAATGGTTCATACAAGTTACAGAAACCTGAAGAAAAGGAGGTCCCCCACACTTGGAACGCGGTGAATCTAAGGAAATATTTCCTGTAAGATAGGGAAAGCCTTGTAACCCTTAAGCCTATGAGGCAATTGTTTGAAGTTATTTATTAATGAAAAGTATAGCTCCCCGGATGCCGGAGGAGCAATTTTCCACATTTTAATTGTTTACTCAACATAATTATTAAGTGATCCCCCCGATAGGCTCGCGACCTCCGGGGAAAGATGGTCAATGTTCAAAGATGGGTCATACCCAAAAAGGGTTGCCATAAAAATACCGAACGGTTCATACCTAAAAAAGGTTGTCGAGGTAATAAACTAGATGGTTCATACCCAAAAAGGGTTGCCATAAAAATACCGAACGGTTCATACCTAAAAAAAGGTTGCCGAGGTAATAAACTAGATGGTTCATACCCAAAAAGGGTTTCCATAAAAATACCGAACGGTTCATACCTAAAAAGGTTGCGAGGTAATAAACTAGGTGGTTCATACTTAAAGGGTTGCCATAGAGTGCCGAGCAGTTCATACCTAAAAAGGTTGCCAAGATAAAAATAGATGGTTCATACTCTGTCACGAAGGCAAAGACAAATCGAGAAGGCATATGTTTAGAAAGCAAAAAAAATGCCAAAGAGAACTTCATCAACATTACAAATTTCCCAAAATCTCGATTAACAAGTTAGCTAAAATAAAGAAACTTGAGTTGAGAGAAATGTTATGCTCCCGTCTTTCCTCTGCTCCCACCTTCTCCCCAGCGGGGCGCCTGGAGGCGGGATCCGACATCAACGCCATTATGTCCGCAACCGGGCGATGACAAGCGTTTGAACTTTGCAAACATAAGGATAATTCTTAACGAAGAGCTCATCATATGCGACCAAGTACTTTGTAGGAGCTTCAAGTCCAAGTCCTCGGTGTCGATAACGCCACACGCGTCGTTCGGGGTCAAAGGAACTTCCTTTTCTTGAGCAAGTTTTATAACACCTAGCGATGAACCTAATCATTGTACTATAGTATTAGGGTAAGCCACGGTATTGATATCGTTCTCTAGGGAATAGGAATGCTAGTGAGAAGTTACTACGCTAAGGTTGGGGTTGAGGAAGATTATTTTTATCTTTTATATTTTTAAGAAAAGGAAAGGTATGAATCTCGGGGTTTGGATTTGGGGTTGGTATTTCTACGATTACTCTAATTATCTAATTATCTAATCTAAGGTGTATGTAGTCTATGTCTAATTATTGTGTGCTCATATGATGGTTTAAAGATGTGTTTACTTAGGTTTTATTACTCCTTAATTATCTCCTATTGATGGTTGAATTGTCACGTCCTTATTCTTAATCGCGTTATGTGTCTAAGGTCGTAGGGTATGCGTTTATCCCTAACTCTTTGAAACTACCAAAGGGTCTTGTCTACAAAATCTCTAGGATTTATAAACTCTAACTCTAAGGTACTCTTTGGATGGTTTAGCCTACAACTACTCTAGGTGTTATAGTCTAAGGTTCACAAAGATTAATTAAGCATTAACTACACAACGAATGACCTATCGCATTACTAGATCATTAACAATTAAGATAAGAGACAACCAATCAATATTCAATAGTTAAGTTTCATATTCCCTAAGCAAACACACAAGTAAATTAGCCGGACATGGAGAACATGCAAGCATACACACAAATAATTGAAGGCATAATTGAATTAATGAAGTAAAGTACTTATCTTGGTGTAAGATAAGGTTTAGAACCCTAAAATAATGTACAAGACAGCCTTGGTTCGGTTTAGGTTTTTACTCCAAAAGACTACACACCGAAAACTAAAAAATTCGGATTCTATATATAAGATTACAATCGCGACGGCGTTACTTTATGAATTGTGACGCCGTCGGGTCGCCGTCATTAGGGTTTCGTCTTGGCCACGTTAGTCTTGCGACGGCATCACCTTATGCTTGTGACGCCGTCCCTTGAGTCTTTGGCGCCGTCTGGATCAAATCTAGGCCGTGCGAGTTGCGACGACCTCTCTTTTAAAGCGACACCGTCGCGAAAATAAGCAATTTAGCTCTTGGTAGTCACAAAAGTGATGCGACGGCGTCACAGATAACACTGGCGCGTCCCTTGTATTTTAGCGACTTGAGTGTCTCGATTCTTGACTTTGGCCATTTTCTTCAGTATATCCGCCTTTTCGTCCAAATAAGTGCCATTCCGACAATTTGCCTTCAAGAGACCTAAAAGTGAAAAGGAGCGATATTAAGTAATAACGGATACAAAAGTAATCAAATAAGGGCTTAAACGACCCTCAAAATGGTACCTTTTAAATCCTTATCGGTATCCTTTAAAATCTTTTCACTACGCCTCTGAATGGCCAATAGACACACCATCTAACCATCCGGCCATCCCGCTCAGACTGAAGGGGGTAGCCAAGGAAGTTTTATACTCATGGCTGCTAAGAAGACGAGCCATAAAGGTAGGAAGGAAATCCCTAACAAGATTAGACCGAGCAATCTCCAAATTCCCAGCAGCCACGACAATATCATTTTTTCCTTGCGAAGAGCAACATTCTCTTCCTCCTCATTCTTCAAAGCTCCCTTGGTTTCCATCAGCTCCTTCTCCAAGCCAGATATCCTCTCACTCTGAGCAAGAGATAACTTCGACCATTCGGCTTTCTCAGCTTCCAAGGTACGCACCTGCCTTTTTAAACCTTCCTCTCGGACAGAACAGTCACCCAGCTCATCCCTCGCACTCTTTAACTCCCCCCAGTGTCTTACTCAAAAAATCAAAGTTGTCTTTAGCAGCAGTCTCACATCCCTTATGTTCATCATACAACTCCATGTGGGCCAGATCAAGGTTCTCGAAGCGGATGAGCAAGTCAACAAAGGCAAGAGAGCCCCTAGCCAGAATAGTCCATGACCTCTGAGCTGCCTCGATATCTGTCAGACTTTGCAAGTATTCCTCTTCGGCAGGAGGGGGCAGGTGAACCTCTAAGCCTGGGCGTCAGGATCTTTGGGATCCTCCCCGGTGTTCCCAGCAGCATCAACATTCTCCAATCTGTTACTAGAATGACCCTCCAGATTTTCTTTCTCAACGGTGGGAGGATCATTCGGTCGGGGACCTTCGGGAGGAACGGTGTTCAACGGCGTAGGATTGGTAGTCGAATCCAAGTTAACAACCGGCGTAGGGATTTTTCTCTTTCGTCGTGGCTGCCCAGAACCACCCTCTCCGGCCGGGCGCTTGCGCGACTTTAAACCTCCAGCCTTGGCCTCAGCAGCCCTTTTCTTCCTTTCCTTTGCTTCCAAGACTTTTGGGTCGGCCACCTCAACCCTTTTCATAGCATCAGTCTTGGGCGGAACCGGAGTACCAGCAACACTGGGAATCGTGACATGCATCAGGTGAGCCTGCCCCTCCCGGTATTTTTCTCCTTGCGTCATAACCGCCCCCCTCACGGTACCTCGGTTTGAACAAATAGTTCGACATGGTCAAAGCTGCGAAACAAACAACAAACTATTAAAACCACAAGAAACACAAAATCCTAACTAAATAGATAGAACACAAGCTAAGTACCATTCCCCTCGGCATCCTTCAGAGCCGCCCGATAACCCGGATATTTCCATTTGGCTGACAACCTAACGGCGTATAAGAAACCCGGCGGAATCTTTATCAAATCAATAACATTGGCAGATAACAAATCCGCTTGAGGCACAGAAAATTCTCCGGTAGGAAAAGGGTCGGAGACATCTGAATCTGGATGCCTCCACGGCATGGCGAAGGGTACAGCCCGACGGTCAATAAAAAAGAAATGTCGTTTCCAACCCTTCAACGAAGACAAAATTTCTTGAAAACAAACTCGGCGGTTCTTGCCATCCCGTTTGGCAAAAGTAAACCAATGCCCTTGTTTATGTAGTTTATAAAATGCTCGGAAAAGGGAAGTTGTGGGAGTGATATGAAGGCTACGACTATATACTTCAAAAAGTGTAACCCTATGCAAACCTATCAGCACTAACTGGGAGATATGAACTTTATAGTAGTGGAGAACATCTAAAAGAAAACTGCAAAACGGGACGCTAATCCCCCCTTCCATAAAATATTCTAAATACAAACCTATGGCATCATCTCCTAATTGCCCCATCGTAAAATTGGCCGGTGGAAGCCTCGGGTGGAGATCGGAGGGTATCCCAAATTCCTCTATGGCCCATTTTAACCCCTTTTCAGTCATGTTCGAAGTATACTTATCTAGGTCAAACTTAGGCTTTGGTCGCGACGGACCCTCAGAAGCAGGGCCAAAATCATGAGCAAATAAGGAGCCGGACGGTTCTGACATTATGACCGGAAGGGAATGAATACACCCTAAAATCTAAAGAAGGAAAACTAGAGAGTACCTGGATAGTAGACGAAGAGCAAAGAAACCGTTTGGCCAAAAAACGCAGAGAACGTGTGTGTGTGAAAAGTTTTACGGTGGTAAAAATGAAAATGACAGCGGTATTTATAGGCAAAAGAAGAGGTAGATGAAACGTACCGTCGTGTCAGACGGTGACGTGTCATCATCATCACCACACAACACACGTCAACCGTCACGTGTCCTGCTGTCGTGTCATCATCACCGCCACGTGTCCTGCTGACGTGTCACCCTCTGAACAGTAAAAAAAAAGGACGGAGCAATACTCACCGAAAGTCACCACATACTCCAATATCATGCAATGAGTACATGCATTAACATGATACTGGGGGGACATGTTGGCGTATCTTCAGGCAAATAACTCCCCGGCACAAAAGCATAAGGCCGAAGGGCTTAACTCCCCGGCCCAAAGGCACAACCGCCCGGCATAAAGCGCAATCACTCGGGCAAAACATACAAACCAATTTAGACCAAGCAAAGCCAAATCAACATATACCGGAGGGTTAGGCATAACCCTCGGCATAACGGACATATGACATCACCATGTATAAAGGGAAGGGAATCTCGATCAGAACTCCTGACCATACCCAGACAAGGTCTAAACAGAGCAAAGTCAACTCCCGCCCGAAAGAGTCACTATCACCTTTGCGTGACCTTGGGGTGAGGACAAACTTCTCATCTATAAAAGGAGCAAAGTTCTTGCATTCAAGGTCAACTAATTCCCATCTCATTTTACATATTACTCGACATTTTCATCATACTCATTCTCACGCGAAGCTTGGTATAGGGATAAAACCCTAGGCGAGGCTAGCGCGTCTTTCTTTGTGTTCACGGATCCGAAGGACCCTATTCAGAAGAGCCTAGCCGAAGGATCTTAGCTTGTTCGGGTGAATACAGATTTTACCTCAACAGACATCATACAAGTTACAAAAATCATCCAATTGCCCTGGTAAATCGTAAACCCAAGACGCATAATCATCATCAAAATAAAACTATAAATAACAAGAATTGCTCCCCCAAGGCTCGAACACGGGTCACAAGCTTTGTAAACCGAACAAGTTACCACTGGACTAAGCTTCCGATGAGTAAACTCGTGCAAGCTATACAACATGATATCACTAGGATAAATAGCGGGGGTCAAAGGGGCAACACATTTCTTGGTATCCCGCTCCCTAAGTGCGCGTTCACGGGTATAAACAACGTCTCTCGCTTAAAGCCAGTCAACACGTTGCTTAGCATGTAACCATTGTTAAGCACTCCTCGGTTGCTTTTTGTCTTATAACAAGACATTTTTGGTCTAGAAACAATACACAC
The DNA here is from genome assembly GCA_022545495.1 of Chrysanthemum lavandulifolium. Taxonomy (NCBI): domain Eukaryota; kingdom Viridiplantae; phylum Streptophyta; class Magnoliopsida; order Asterales; family Asteraceae; genus Chrysanthemum; species Chrysanthemum lavandulifolium. The sequence goes on along the minus strand of CM040245.1, from coordinate 69,435,436 downwards.
AACAAACATCACAATCTTTTACATTCTCTGATCTAATTCTTGTATAGACTTTAATTGTTCTTTGAATTATCCGGTTTGTGAGTTCCAGTGGCACATAAGATCAAAATCTATACTACATTATAAAGCATTTGAGACATTTCTAAAATAAAATGCTTAAAAAATTAAAATTAACACTTGCTTATAATTGCAAATTTTAATAAGTACATCTATAATAGCATTGGTTGCAACACTTTAAAGCACTTTTTATAAAAAGTATTAATTTAAAAAAAATACTGTATAAAGTAATTTAATATAAGAAAAAAAATGTCTATAACAATAATTACCTAATAAATGTTACTTTTAAAACACCCCTAATACGAAAAATACTTGTTATTATAGATATTGTACAAACTAATAAAACACACAAAGCTTCATACAATTTATATATAAACAACTTGATGGTACATATAATTTTAAAAAATGGACCAGACCAACGGGTTCAAACGGAAACCGGAGTCACCACCGGTTAGGCTAGCCCATAAAAGTCGAAAGAAAACAATATTATTAAATCAATAGAGCTTTGAATGCATACTAAATTACAATGTTCAAAAATATTATTAAATCGCAAGAGTGCATCGAGAACCAACATATACACCTTTTATAAAAAAAAATTATAAAACTTACCGTAAAAATAAAACCGTTGATTTATAACAATCGGACGATTTTTTCAAAGCAAAGGATGCAAATGTGCAAAGTACTAATTGTTAATTTATATAATTATACACATTTACACATATCTATACTACATTATAAAGCATTTGGGACATTTATAAAATGTAATGCTTAAAAAATTAAGATTCAACATTTGCTTATAACGGCAAATTTTAATAAGTATATCTACAATAGCATTGGTTGCAACACTTTAAAGCACTTTTTATAAAAATGCTTGTTTAAAAAAATTACAAAGTAATTTAATATAAGAAAAAAACGTCTATAACAATAATCATCTAATAAATGTTACTTTTAAAACACCCCTAATATGTAAAATAATTGTTATTATACATATTGTACAAACTAATAAAACACACAAAGCTTCATACAATTTATATGTAAACAAATTGATGGTACATATGGTTTTAAAAAATGGACCAGACCATCGGGTTCAATCGGAAACCGGAGTCACCACCGGTTCAGTTAGCCCATAAAAGTCGTCCGAAAACAATATTATTAAATCAATAGAGCTCTAAATGCATACTAAATTACAATGTTCAAAAAATATTATTAAATCGCAAGAGTGCCTCGAGAACCAACATATACACCTTTTATATTTTATATTTTTGATAAAACTTACTGTAAAAACTAAAAACTTTGTTTTATAAAAATTGGACGATTTTTTCAAAGTAAATGATGCAAAGATGCAAAGTGTTTAGTGCTAATTATATATTTAATATTTATAATATGTATTATATATATTTGTATAATAATTATTATATACTTTTTAAAGTAACTCACATGACTTCTTGAATATTTAGTTTTTCTTTATCTTTATAAGTACTCTTTACTTGTATCATCAATCTATGTAGGACAAATATAACAAACATTGTTTTTAGAGAACTAAATTTTCTTGTATAATATAAGTGATTTTTAAAATTAGTTATGATATTATTATTTAATGATAACTCATGACTATCGGTCATTGTAAACTACTTTAACCTCATACCTCTACAATATATACCGATTACCAACTCGGTATTGTCACAACATCACATAGATAATCTACAGTTTTTATATAAAAATTATTATTATTGCATAAAATTATTCAAAACAAAAACTATCGTCCTCCATATATCTATTGTATCGTAAAATATATAACTTAAAAACATTTATTAGATATTTTAATTCGTGATCTTCATGCATGCAACACGAAGAATCTCGCTAGACTACATTATAATGCGGCTCACACAATTGAGAGATTATATCCCCGGTTAACTTTGATCATCTACTACCACACACCTCATAAATCCAACAAATTTTTAAAAAGACAAACAACATTTGATATTGACAAAGGGATGGGTTATTGCCTTATTGGTACCCCTAAAACACCAACAATAACTCTTTTTTTTTTCCTTTTTTTTTAAAGTGAAAGTACGAAACATGAAATATAAGTTTAATGAGTCAAAAGTATTAAACTGACAGAAAATACGAAACATAAACTGATGAAAAAACTGTGTTGTATTGTAAACAGAGAAATCCATCAGATTAAGATTGATGGTAGAAAGTGGCATGGGGTACTACTAACACAACCCATTGACAAAAATCATGTTTACATGCTAGATACTAGCTGTCTTTGAAACAGTGGTGATCAGTACATAACATGACATTATATTCACATCTCTAAAAACAAATAGTAATATACGAATTTCTTAGTAGAAATCATCTCTTAACAGACCCAAGACATGCATACCCAGACTAGTAAATGTTAAGAGATAATAGATTAAAGAGTAAACTACATTGTTTGTCCTTGTGGTTTGCGTTAACCGACAAATTTCATCCTTTAACTGAAAAAATTGAATCATTCGTCTTTTTAAGTTATTCATCTATTTTGATTTTGATGATGATAAAGGTTTCATTGTTGTTATTCATCTATTTTTATGGGTACCAAGATGTGAAAATTAGATGAAAACATGTGATCGGAAAATAGATGAAAAAAATCTGATTGGAATATTAGCCGTAACAGTGATTTTGCGAGGGTGGACATCACAAAGGTGATTTTGAGTGTGTATTTATAAGGTTTAAAGAAGATGGATATTAAAAAGGTTATTTTAAATCAAAAATAGTACGAAGAAAGTTGATGGTGGGTGGCTGTGCCGCTGTGGTTTCAAGAACAAAAAAGAAATAAAGAAGATAGATTTAAATATTTTGTTGATGATTTTTTTCAATTTTTGTTTGTATGAAAATATATTGCATGGTTTTCTCTTTTAATGATGTTGCAGAAGTGGTCGGAAAAACAATCAAAAATAGAGGTATTGTTGATGAATATAAGCGGGGAAGATGAAGAAGAGAGAGAAATGGTAGAAAGATGAAAATACCCATATATATGTAGACTTAACGATCCTTAGTTTGTCCTTTTAAAGTAAAGGATCAACGGTAGATAACGTTTTACATTTAGATATGGATGGTGCATTTTTTTTTTCAAATGATGAAACTTGTTGGTTAACGCAAACCACAAGGACGAATTGTGTAGTTTACTCTAGATTAAACATTTGAATCAGATTTCATTTATATATGCACAATTCTTGCCGTTCAAAAAAACATATGTAACCATTCTTTTTAAGTAAATCCATGTACATATAATAAAAAGACTAAAATACACCGTTGGTCCCTAAACTTGGCGGGATGCATCGTGATGGGACGAAACTCGGCCTTTTCATCGTCGGGGACTCGGGGGTCCCTATTTCAAGGTTTTCACTCGCTACAAGTCCTTTGACCAAGTCAACATCTGATTTTTGTTTTGTAGTCGAGGGTATTTTAGTCCATACACATTTATACTTTTATAACACATTTATATTTTACCCTTCATCTTTCATCCTCTTCATCATCTACCCAAATCATTCATCTCCCCAACATCATCATCTCCCAACATCATCATCCCCAACATTCATCATTCATCTTTCATCCCGGTCTAAAATAATGGATGCATTCATCATTCATCCTAGTACACAAATTTGCCATTAAAATAAATACAATTCCTTTTTATCAAGAAAGATCATTAACAATTGTGGCATACATTTTACAATTCATACAATTTCGCATTACTGAAAAGATATGGAACCAACAACATTCGGATCAAGTTATCAAGTTATCAAAAGACTTGCGGAAATTATCGCCACCATTGGTCAAATGTCAAAACAAGAGATAAAGTAACCAAAGAGATCAAACACTATAACGAGAAACATCATCCTTGATGCTGCTGCTATTGTTGTTTATAATTTGATCATGCTTTTTGGAAGTTCCCTTGCAAAGATTGACTGGGTACTTAATAGCATTAATTTCCAGTTTTCTAAGTGCAGCTTTACCAAGATCAACACCACATATATCCGATAACCTTACGAGATATAGCAATACGTCTGATAGTTCCTCACCAAGGTGTTGTTTTTCTTTATCTTCCCAATCAGGAAGTCCTCTTGGTACCTCACCTTTCCACTGAAATATCTCAGACAACTCTCCTACTTCTCCTACCTGAAATTATTAAACCATTAAGCTCCTCTATTATGCACAAATCTTGACAGCAAACTTTTTTCTCTTTAAACAACAATTTTTAATGGCCTTAATTGGTATGCAACACAAGTTGCCAAATTCTCACCCAATTCAAGGCATTAAAGTGAGAAAATAGTTAAATTAGGTGCCCACCCTTCTATGCTCTCTCACAACATTAGCAACACAAGATAACTAATAAAGGAGCTAGCGATGGTGTGTTTAAATCATATTTATGCGAATGTTTCTCCATCACATGTACCGGATATTGTTATATACTTGGATGCCATAACAGGTTGTGTAGAAAACTAGAAGGGGGTTGAATAGTTTACCGATTAAAAACTTTGTTTTGAAACTTATTGAAAGATCAATTGATATTGATCTTAAGTATGTTAATGAAATATGCAAGCAATAAGTAAATAAGGAAAGAAATGATCAAACCACAACAAGTTGTTTATAGTGGTTCGCCTACAAGGACTCTTTTTCCTTGCCTACTCCACTCCCCGAGTCTCACACTCGAGAGTTTAACTTCACTAGTCAACAAGCTCCTTTCACCGTGGAGAAAACCTTTACACTTAAACACACTATTTCCGACACTAAGCTAGATGTCGAGTTCTTTCCAAGGGTACAACTACTCCCACACACAATGTATTTTGAGGACTAAAATACTAACCACTCACACTCACAAGATTATGATGGTTTGATACAACAATGAAGTATAGATCAACACTAGATCATACAACACTAAACAAACAAGACTTCCAACTTCTCGTTGAAGCTTGAATATGACTTGATCTTCTTTGCTACAAAGAGATCACTAATATGATATGAAACCGAGTTAGAAAGGTTAGAGAAGATATGTATGAGAGTATGTTAGAAAGGGATGAGAAACTACTTGGCTTGGCATTGCTATTTATAGCCAATTTGGACGAGGCGTCCACGGACCGCGGACCCTTAAAAGGGTTCCGCCGTGTACCAAAATGGTACCGCTGATCGACGGTCAAGATATCAAATCTTGCCTAAAGTCAACTCTATCTAACTAAGATTGTGCAAGATATGAAGAGTACAAATCTTCACAAAATATCTAATGGAATCTTCCAATGATCTCCATGATGTAATACATGATGTCAAATGTTGTATTACTATTAATAGA
>CM040245.1:69399335-69429950 GCA_022545495.1 Chrysanthemum lavandulifolium | reverse complement strand
TTTTTATTTGTGTCTCTGTTTTGTGTTTTGGGCGGGAAACAGGAAGAAGAAAAGGGGAATGGGTTGTTAACCGTTGGCCGGGTAGGGGTTTAATAGGATCTTGGGTGGGTACAAAGGTTAATGGATTGGGCTTGGGATAATTTTGGGTTTGGGTAGTTATTAGGGGTTTAGTTGATTTTAGGATTAGTAAATAAGGACCAAAGTTGCAAATCAACCAAACTTGAGGACCAAACGTAGTTTTCAAAAATTCTCATAAGGACCAAAAATGACAAATTAGAATTACCAAAGGATTAAAATGTTCATTTTCAATTTAAAATGTCCAGGGTAAATTCATCAATCTTTGAAATTCCGTGACTAAAGTTGCCATTTTGAAATCTTTTGAAATTTTTCACCAAAGGACTAATTATGACAACTTATGATTTCAAAAGGACCTTTGGTGACTTTTCTTTTGAAATAAGTGCTCGGGGACTATTTCGACAATTTTTGAAACTTGGGGGTGAAATGTACCAATTATGCAAACTTAGCTCATTTTCATCGATTTTAAACATTTTGCATCCGAAACATATAAAATGCAATTTTGAGATATTTTAAGTATTTTGATGCATTTACGAGCATTTTTAAGCGTTTTGCGATTCGGTTAACAAAATGATGAGTATTTACACACTCATCAATCCCCATTACTAAACTATTGCTAGTCCCTAGCAATCTTTTGAGAAAAACTTAATGGTTTGAATCTCTTTACCAAAAGCCATTACTACGGAGTAGCCAAATGTTTCGAGTTCAAGTAAAACCATGGTACATCGATAACCATGTGATTTTGAGCAAACCACCGACTTCAACGGATTTGATTTGTCTTTACCATAAGCCGTTTGCTACGGACTAGCCAACTCTTAGATAAATTATCAATATTATCTTTGGTGGTGATTACCAATTATGGTTTTTCCATGCTTTACCACAAGCCATAAACTTGCGGGCTAGCCAACTCTTCACTAATTAAAGATATGGTGAAATTTGAATACCATACAATTTTGGGCAAATTGCAAGCGTCAACGGATTTGAGATATCTTTACCAAGAGCCGTTTGCTCTGGATTAGCCAATCTTTTGTTTATTAGACATGGCGGATGATAACCATAAAAGTGAGTAAGTGCGAACACTTACTCCAAAAAAAATTTGGCCAAAAGCGGGGAATTGGGTGGATAATATATGATAAAATTCGTGAGAATTCCCCACACTTAGAAATGAATATTGCCCTCAATATTCAAAGTACCGCGGTTATGCGAAACAAAAACGTAAAAGGGAAATATTACGGCCATTATTTGAAAGAGATTTTTTTTTTTGATGATATATATATATATATATAACATGTGGGCATCTCCCCGCACTAGGGTGGTACACACGGTGAAAACCCATGTTTAACTCTTGTTTTTGATTACCGAGTCGCTAGCTTGACTCGACCCAATTAATTTGTTCATGGGAAGCAAGTGGAAGAGACAATCTCCATCGGACTTTCACTTGAGATGTTTGTATAAACATTTGAAGCACGTGAAAATTCCACACCGATGAGATATACATAGAACCGGCTCAAAAATGATAAATGAAAATGCGGGGTCAAAGATAATGTCTTCATTTCCGAAGGAGTGAAGATGAAGAAAAATCACAAGATATTTGAGGAAAGGAAGAAAGATTTTGATAACAATCAAGATCCATTCTTCATCCTCAAATGTAGACATATCGGGAGGAAGGGTGAGGGTAGTATCATTAATAGGCAAACTCGTATGATAGAGTACACCTTCCTCCGAGCCAATATCATCCTCAAGATCAAAATAGAAATGATCATGTTCGGAGGAGATATGTCATGAGAGAGTTCACGGAGAACTCTTCATGGAAGAATCATTCACATGAAGTGAAATTGTGAACTCTTGTTCCATTGTGGGCTCATCACTATCCTCGATGCGAGTATCAAAGAGTGGATTCTCGAGAATTAAAGTGAATTCGAGTCGAATTCAAATATAGGATTAGTGAGAGTTGTTTTAATGCTTGAGAACAAAGTGATTAATATTCTCTATTGAATTTGTTGGGATAAGAAGTGAGTGAGCGATCATTATCAAGGAGACTTTCGGTCTCTCCCGGATCGGCTTGAAATCAAAGGGATCATCATCACTTCGATGAAAGTGGATTGATGTGAGTGAGTTCATCGGTGAACTCCTCGAGAAGATGATCGACATCAGTTGTGGAAGTGATGCCTCAACATACTCGATGTTTCCATAAGAAGCACAATCTTCGCTAAAATCGGAGAAAGTTTCAAAATGATCTTTTGAACACTTAAGAGGGAAGAGAATCACACATATGATCGGAAGTTCCACAGTGACTCTCTCGGGATTGGGACAAGGTTCTCGACACTAGACTTTATGAGTTCGTCCGATTCCTTTTAGAAGCAGGTGTCAAGATGCTCGTCCCCATGTTCGAGAGAGTGAGTAGGAGCTTGGTGTGATAGCGATTGTTTGAGAATGAATCTCAGCTGGCTGGGATATCATCGATGAACTTGATGAATCTTTATAGAATTGAAGGATATCAAGTGTATCCTCATCATCACCGCCATCGGGAATAAAAGCGAAATTGAGAGCTAGATCTGGTGCTTTTTCTTTTGCAATTGATTCCTAATAGATTTTTCAAACGCAATTTGGGAATTTATTTTAGCACTGCTCTTGACTAACAATTCTTCCATGGATTTTGATTTGGATTATCTTGGGAATGTTTACATTCCTTGAATCTTCACTAAATCCAAAAGATCAAGGAGAAGATTTTGAGGAAGTGGATCGGTGAGGTGGTGCTGATTCACTTGGTACCTTATAGAGGTTGGTCATGATCTGAAGAGTCGTAATTGTTACAAGGAAATGGATTCCTTGTTTGACAATCGAGCTAAAGTGAGGACCTCCACAATACTCATGTGATGGCGATGTGGGCTGTGTGTTATATGTGTGGTAGTCATAATTGTTATCGGGAACACGCTCATAGACAAGCATGTTTCCGATTGACAATCGAATCGAGTGTGAACCACCACGGTACTCAACAATAAAAGCTACTTTGAGTCTCACGGTGTGGTGGCCGATGGAATAAATCGGTTGTGTTATGGTAGGAATAGGGATCACGGTTATAAACGGACCGTTTCTGATTCCACCATGCTACAAGCGGGGCATTGCCACCATTATAAGGACCACCACACCATTGACAACCAAGAGGGTGAGGATAAGACATAGAAAGAATCAAATGTTTTCGGAGGGGTAGGGATGAAGAATCAAAGATGTGAGAGGGTAAAGATGGATATTTTGGATTTTTGGATAAACATTTTGTAAAAATAAGAAAGAAAATCTTTTGGTTTTTGATTTTTATAAGAAAATACAAACATATATAGATGGTATAAACAAGGAGTGAATATTCAAATCACTAATCGCTAAGCGGAAGATAATCGGCACAACTCCCGGCAGCGCGCCAAAAATTTGATCTGTGCGAACAGTCAAGTTTTCTCACACAAGGTGGCCACTTGTGAATGGCCGACCGTAAGAAACTTAAAACACTCGAACACAAATGCAATGAAGATCGGGAGAGTATAGTGTTTCCCAGGGTCGTTATGTCCCAATGAGCTATCGATGAATCACCAAGCGAATAGTGATCGAGAGATTTGAGCGGAAAAGAGTTTGATTTAATTATAACTACGAAAAAGCCTATAAATTACGAGGCTTAAATGCAAATTAAAGAAAATTAAAAAGATAAAATATATTAAATAAATGCTATCACTATTTTTAAACCGATGTTTTCTATGATTTATAAAACAAAATAACTTAAATAAACTATTTTAATTAAAACGTAAACCTAAATTACCTAAAACGTGACTTAAAATGAAAGCGTCGTTAAGTATAAAAATTACGCAGTCATAGTAAAAAAAGCGTAAAATTTATGAAATAAAAGTCCTACGAGTGTAAAAACAATTTTCCTACATTCTAATTGGCTAAAAATAATTTTAGGAAAAAGCCGTGTATTTTTTCGACTTTGAAATTATTTATTATGATTTAAAAACTAATTTAATCTAATTTAATTATAAAAAATACTAAACTATTTTAGAAAAATATGAAATTTTCACAGAAAATACCTTAAGCCTAACTGATTTTAAGAAAAATGAAAAAGGGGTACACTACTTTTAGAAATAAGCAACTAAAAAGCCAAATAAGCTATTAATACTAAAATTGTTTTTGTGTATAAGGTTTAAATAGTTCAAGAAAATAAGCGAAAAGACCCTAGGGTAGTTGGTAATGGGGTGTGTGTTGTGGTGTGAGCCAAGGGACACGAGTTCGAACACAGTGCTTTGCACCTTTTGCAAAATATTTTTTTTTCAAAATTTTCTATTGAAGCTTAACAAGGGACTTGAAATAACAACTTTTGTAAAAACTTTTCTTATCAAACTAGAAGAATAAGCGATTGGGCCGCTTATTTCCAACGATTAACCAATTAAGCAAACCAACTTTTTCTTGTTCTTTTGATGATTCTATTTAAGCACAAGATAATCAATGAATGATGAATAAGCACTAAACAAGCAATCATGAACCGAGTTAAGCTAGAATGAGCAAATGACAAATGAATTAAATACGGCTAAATGGAGAATAAGCGGTTTGAGGAAATCCTAAGCTAACATGGGAAATAAGCATCAAATGGACTTTTACAACTACAAAAGATAAATAAGCATTAATAAGCACTAAATGAGCAATACTTAAGCTAGACTAAATTAAAATGACTAATAAGCTCTAAAAATACCTAAAATAAACTAACTAGAATCACTAATAAGCACAAATAAAATGAGAAGGGGTTTGCGTGGGACACTTAAGGGGCTGTTTAAGCTTATAAATAAGCTACCAAGGGAGCACTAAAATTTAATAAAAATCACTTATCAATCCACAACCTGGCCTAGATTAAGCATGCAAATTTTCAGCTTATAAGACCTAGTAAAAAGCAAATGAAAAATCTGAGAGTGGAGCCACTTGGGCTATTAGCTGCTGAAACAGAAAAGAAAATGGGCTTGGGACAGATTTTTAGAGCAAATATAAGCTACCTACATTAATCCTAAAGGCATATAAAGCAAAGATAGTTTGAGATAGGCATGTAAGGATAAAGGAAAAACAATTTTGAACAATTTTGGAAGAGGAATAAGTCAAAAAAGTGGTTGAGCAATGACTATAGGCTCATTGATACATGCAAGACAATGGGCGAAACCCTTTTTTTCGAAAACTTGTAAACTTTTGTCAAAGCAGATGGTACTGTGACGACTAACTAAAGGCTAAAAAACTAGTTTGATTATGCACGACAAGAACTGGTGAACTGCTTTTTAGACCTTAGAATAAGCTTATGCCAAACACCCCTGATGGGGTGTAAAACTTAAGAAAATGATTTTCAAAACAACTTGGCTTGAATTTCTTTTTACAAAACTGATTTGTAGCTTAAAATGAGTCTTTAGAACAGTTGATAAATCATAATAAGCAAATAAGCACAAAAGTGCTTATTTGCATATAAGCAGAAAAATTAAAACTAATAAGCAAAAAGAGAATTTTTTTTCATTAACTTAAAAGACAAATTACAATTTAAAAACAGAAACTAAACTTTTAAAACTACTAAATCCTAATGCCTTTGAAGGCTTACAAGCTCTCTATTTATACTAGTAGGTCTTGGTCTCTTTCTTCTCTTTTTGTCTTCGTATGAGATAAACAAAACAAAACACGCGTGCGTGCCCTCTTGCCAGTCCAATGGGGATGGGATGTGGGATTTGTCAGGGTAGTGTGGGTGAAAGGGATATGTCAGGGACGGTCGGTTTTTTTTATTTGTGTCTCTGTTTTGTGTTTTGGGCGGGAAAACGGGAAGAAGAAAAGGGGGGAATGGGTTGTTAACTTCGTTGACCGGGTAGGGGGGTTTGACCGGATCTTGGACTGGGTACAAAGGTTAATGGATTGGGCTTGGGATAATTTTTGGGTTTGGGTAGTTATTAGGGGTTTAGTTGATTTTAGGATTAGTAAATAAGGACCAAAGTTGCAAATCAACCAAACTTGAGGACCAAAGCGTAGTTTTCAAAAATTCTCATAAGGACCAAAATGACAAATTAGAATTACCAAAGGATTAAAAATGTTCATTTTCAATTTAAAATGTCCAGGGTAAATTCATCAATCTTTGAAATTCCGAGGACTAAAGTTGCCATTTTGAAATCTTTTGAAATTTTTCACCAAAGGACTAATTATGACAACTTATGATTTCAAAAGGACCTTTGGTGACTTTTCTTTTGAAATAAGTGCTCGGGGACTATTTTGACAATTTTGAAACTTGGGGGTGAAGCGCCAATTATGCAAACTTAGCTCATTTTCATCGATTTTAAACATTTTGCATCCGAAACATATAAAATGCAATTTTGAGATATTTTCGATATTTTGATGCATTCGAGCATTTTTAAGCGTTTTGCGATTCAGATTTAACCAAAATGATGAGTATTTACACACTCATCGGACCCTGTCATGTCGAATATTTCCAAGCAAAAATATCAAGGTTAGTCCGCATAGTTCTATGAGCTTCGCATTGAAATTCGCCGAGAGTTGCTTTCCTATTACCACCGTTTGTTCGGGGTAGCTAGGGTTAACTACAACTCGCTCTTACGCATCTGTGCGACTTAGAATTGCTATCTGAGGCTCCTCAGATTCTTCTTTGATCCTTTTAACACCATATACACCCTTATCAGTCCCATAATTAGTATGAACAATTCCTACTCCGAAGGAGTTTGGAACTTAATAGCGAGATGTATGGTGGAAACAACAATGCCCGTCTTTTGCATAGTTGTTCTCCTGTCGACAAATTATAAGGAAAATCGACGACTATGATGAAGGTGAGTGTCTCCATGCGGGATAAGGGGCCTTCGCCTATGGTGATTTCCAACGGTACTTCTCCCAGGGGCCATGAGTGTTCGCCGGAGAACCCTGCCAGAGGTGTTTTCGAGTCCATCCTTTGTGAGCGTATGGATGACTTGATCTTTAGGAAACAATGCTCATAAATGATCTTGCAGGAGCCTCCACAATCCATATACGCTCGATTTACCTCCCTGTTTGAGACTCGTACCTTGATGACCACGAGGTCGATCAAGGTGTCGCCCCATGATGGAAGGAAGGTTATTTCTCCTACGCTTCCCGGCTCCCATCCGCTTCCTTCGTTTCAAGGTTGGATCATGATATGCACCATTAGTATCGGACCTCTGCTGGGGTATCATCCTTTTGTTCCCTTCCATTCACCCAATTGGGTATCGGAGAACTTATCTTTTCCTTCTTGATGCCTTTAACCGGTGTGCTAATTGTCCGGATCGTCTTGCCTCTTGATCGCTTCTTGACTCTCTGCATACTGTTAGTATCGTGCCCATGGTCTTCGTGAAAATGGCAATACTTGACATGTCCACGGCTTTGCTTCGTCTTGACATCCGAGGTGGTGGATCGAAGAACTTTGCGCTTTCTCGGTAGCCGAATCTCCACGGAGATTTGACCAAGTTGCCAAAGTCCATGATTCGAGCCTTTGTTGTGCGGAGTGAAGCGGTCTCTATTCTTCTTCTTATTCTTGGACCGCTTCCTGGAGGATCCTCTAGAAATTTGTCGAGGCTTCTTTTTGTTCTATCGGAGCTTTGTTTGTTGCTACTTCTTTAGACTCGATCCAAGTGTAAGTCTTCTCATCGAGCCTTGTAAGTGGTGGCAAGATCGGTGGACATGAATTCCACCAAGCTTGAGTCCGAAGGCTATGTACAAAACTAGAGATCCTCTTATCTTCATGCAAACCCGAATTTGCAAAGTTTCATCGGTATACCTTATAACGAAGGCCCTTGTGCTTTCGTTGTCTCTTTCTTGATGGTATGCACGGCTAGATGGGTCTTGGTGTACTTCTTCATTGGCTAAAGTGTGATCGAAACTTAGCCTTAAGGTCGTCTAAACTTACAATGCTTCCCAACTTCTGTCTATTCCACCATATTCTCGCGGAGTCTCGGAGCGTGTATGTGAACATGTGGCATGCTACGGTCATGACCCACTTCTGCATCTTGATAGCGCCTTCGAACAAGTGTAGGAAGTTATCAGGGTCACCTTTCCCATCGTAGGTGCCTATGTGAGTGGGTCTCTTCACACCGACAGGTAGGGGGTAGTCTTCGATCCACTTCACGAAAGGTGTGCAAGCTCCAGAGGCTTCGGCATAGTAAGGGTTCTACGGAGGTGGATAGACAGGTGTAAGGTTATATGGGTTAGGAAATGGTTGTGTGTATGCAGGGTAAACCGTGGAAGGTTGGTATGAAGGGTTCGCACCCATCGACTGTGTAGGAATGTGTCCATAGGGCATTTGCTGGTAACTCTGGTTGGGGAGAGAACCATTCGGAGGGTAGGTGTTATAGGTTTGAGCAGTGGTAGGGGTTCATTCCGGAGAAATAACGATTCATACACGAGTATGGAGGAAGGCCTTGACACTCGAGACATATGATGGGGGTATCGGGGCCCCCATCCCTTCTCTTCCTAAGTGGGCAGATAGGAGAGGGGGTAGATTTACCCCTCCGTTCCCCACCGGGTTGCTTCCTCCGTTAGAGTTCTCACTCCTTCTTTCACCTTGCATTCTTTCCCTTCTTCCCGGATCTCCTCCGAGACCTTCTTCAAAACCCACGGTCCTTCTATTTGGCCTTCTGATGGAAGGAGAACCATTTCGTAGGGCCGAGCGCCCCCTGCTAACCAGTCAAGGCCTCTCATCTACTTCAATCTCTTCGTCATAATCCTCACTGGAGTATTCCAGCTCTCTTCGCATTTCAGTGTTGCGAACCTGCCTCTTATGAGCCCTTAGTAAAGACTCTAAGGCTTCAAAGTTTGCCTCAACGAAGGCGGGGCTAATATCTGGAATAGGGTTAGCGGATGTTGAGGCGTGATGTACGGGAGTGGTTTCAAGCGAGATCATGTGGTGAAGGTTGAGGCCGTTATGGGGCAAGATTATCGGTGTTAGTTGTGTTGAGAGGGACCGGGTAGAAACACGGTGGAGGTGTATCTTCCTTCACGGTTCCATGCCGAAAAGGTAGCGTCGGTTAGGGTTTTAAGGCGGGTGATTACGGGACTAATAGTAGTGGTCCCACGGATGGCGCCACCGATTGTACAATAGATTGCACTACCGGGCTTGATGATAATCAAAGGTATGAGGCGTATGTTCCACCAAAATTGTCTTTCACATGAGAAAAAGAAATACGCAACACTACATTAAGTGATTACGCAGGGTAGGACCTGCGAACCACCTCCGGCGAGAGTAAGTATGAGTTATGGTTGTATAAGTGTGTAAGTAAAGAGATGAGTGTGAAATGAGCGGGTGAACCATCGGATCTCTATACTTCTCATAACCCTTAACCTCTCATCTTTCTTGATCGACCACCCGGCACATAGGTGGCGCTGATGAAGCCCCATCCTCCTCCTCATCGGCACCCTTACCTCACGGTGCGGAGAAGAATCACCGCAGAGAGTAGGAAAATGATAAAACACAATGCAAAAGTAGCGTATATATACAAAAAATTATAAAGAAGTATAATAATAAGTAAGATGAGGCCAACTTACCATTATCACGAGGCGGGTTGTTCAACAATGCGAGAAGCACAGGCGTCGGGATCTTTGGGATCCTCCCGGCGTTCCCAAAGACATCGGCATTCTCAATCTGTTACTAGAATGACCTCCGCAGTTTTCTTTCTCAGCGGTGGGAGGATCATTCGGTGGGGACCTCGGGAGGAGCGGTATTCAACGGCGTAGGATTGGTGGTCGAATCCAAGTTAACAACCGCACGGGGCTTTTCTCTTTCGTCGTGGCTTCCCGAACCACCCTCTCGGTAGGGCGCTTGCGACTTTAAACCTCCACCTTGGCCTCGTGACCCTTTTCTTCCTTTCCTTTGCTTCTAAGACTTTTGGGTCGGCCACCTCAACCCTTTTCATAGCATCGGTCTTGGGCGGAACCGAGTACCAAGCCTTTGGGAATCGTGTAATGCATCAGGTGATCCTGCCCCTCCCGATATTTTTCTCCTTGCGTCATAACCGCCCCCTCACGGTACCTCGGTTTGATCAAATAGTCCGACATAGTCAAAGCTGCGAAACAAACAACAAACTATTAAAACCACAAGAAACACAAAATCCTAACTAAATAGATAGAACACAAGCTAAGTACCATTCCCTCGGCATCCTTGAGCCGCCCGATAACCCGGATATTTCCATTTGGTGACAACCCAGTATAAGAAACCCGTGGAATCTTTATCAAATCAATAACATTGGCGGATAACAAATTAAGCTTGAGACACGTAAAATTCTCCGGTAGGAAAAGGGTGGAGACATCGAATCTGGATGCCTCCACGGCATAGCGAAGGGTGCAAACCGACGGTCAATCAAAAGAACTGTCGTTTCCAACCCTTCAACGAAGATAAAATTTCTTGAAAACAAACTCGGCGGTTCTTGCCATCCGTTTGCCAAAAGTAAACCAATGCCCTTGTTTATGTAGTTTATAAAGGCTCGGAAAAGGGAAGTTGTGGGAGTAATATGAAGGCTACGGCTATATACTTCAAAAAGTGTAACCCTATGCAAACCTATCGGCACTAAGCGGGAGATATGAACTTTATAGTAGTGGAGAACATCTAAAGAAAGCGGAAAGCAGGACGCTAATCCCCCTTCCATAAAATATTCTAAATACAAACCTATGGCATCGTCTCTAATTGCCCCATCGTAAAATCGGCGGTGGAAGCCTCGAGTGGAGATCGGAGGTATCCCAAAATCCTCTATGGCCCATTTAACCCCTTTTCACCATGTTTGAAGTATACTTATCTAGGTCAAACTTAGGCTTTGGTCGCGACGGACCCTCGAAGCGGGCCGAATCATGAGCAAATAAGGGCCGGACGGTTCGACATTATGACCGGAAGGAATGAATACACCCTAAAATCTAAAGAAGGAAAACTAGAGAGTACACGGATAGTGAGCGAAGAGCAAAGAAACCCTTGACCAAAACGCAGAGCGTGTGTGTGTGAAAAGTTTTACGGTGGTAAAAATGAAAATGACGGTATTTATAGGTAAAAGAAGAGGTAGATGAAACGTCCGTCGTGTCGGATGGTGACGTGTCATCATCATCACCAAGACACGTCAACCGTCGCGTGTCCTGTTGTCGTGTCATCATCACCGCCACGTGTCCTGGCGGCGTATCACCCTCGAGCAGGTTAAAAAAGGCGGACAATACTCACGAAAGTCACCACATACTCCAATATCATGCAATGAGTACATCCATTAACATGATATTGGGGGACATGTTGGCGTATGTTCGGCAAATAACTCCCCAAGACAAAAGCATAGCGTCAAGGGCTTAACTCCCGGCCCAAAGGCACAACCGCCCGGCATAAAGCGCGATCACTCGGGCAAAACATACAAACCAATTTAGACCAAGCAAAGCAAAATCAACATATCTGGGAGGGTTAGGCATAACCCTCGGCATAACGGACATATGACATCACCATGTATAAAGGGAAGGAATCTCGATCGAACTCCCGACCTTACCGAACGAGTTCTAAGCGAGCAAAGTCAACTCCGCACGAAAGAGTCACTATCACCCGCGTGACCTTGGTGAGGACAAAACTTCTCATCTATAAAAGGAGCAAAGTTACTGCATTCAAGGTCAACTAATTCCCATCTCATTTTCACATATTACTCTGACATTTTCATCATACTCATTCTCACGCCGGAGCTTGGTCTAGGGATAAAACCCTAGGCGAGGCTAACGCGTGCTTTCTTTGTGTTCAAAGATCCGAAGGACCCTAATCCGAAGAGCCTAGCCGAAGGATTAGCCGAAGGATCTTAGCTTGTACGGGTGAATACAGATTTTTACCTCAACAAATTGGCGCCATCCGTGGGACGCTATTCGAACTACCAAAGCTAGTAAATGGCGGTCCTCGGCCGAAACCCCAATGGAGACAATCCCCTAACCTAGAAGAACAAATACTAAGCCACATATCATCACTAAAAGCCACGATACGGAACATAACTCCAAAGGAAACAGCCCGTTAAAACCCATACAATTGATTTCGGGGCGAAACCAGAAACCACCCGAAGTGGAAAAAGGAAAGGATCCGAAAGGAAAGCGGTCGAGGAAGACTTACGAAACCATACAAGGGCGCTCCCGGATGCCCATTCACAAGGCGGATCGTAAAGTTTGTCGGACCAAGACATGAGCTACCTAAGAACATAAAGCTTTACGATGGATCCTCGGACCGGATGATCGCGTTACTCGCTTCTCGGGGCGGCCAACAACGGCGGTGGCGATGCGGTGTGGTCTTGGATGTTTCAACAAACTTTAAACGGCCCGCAAGCGGATGGTTCGGCGACTACCTAATGGTAGTATAGGCGGTGGGAGGAGCTTAGAGAGTTTCCTTGAAAGATTCGCATTCGGGATAAAGCGTCTTAAAGATCCGTGGAACTCACAAAATTGTGCGGAAAGCTATATCCACGGTGTGCGAAGGTAATGCAGATATCCTCATTCATAAACGGAAGCAAATGCCCGGAATTGGTAAAGCGCTTCTCGGATAGAATTCCCAAGACAGTTACAGAAATGATGAAGAGAGTAGACGACTTTGTATGTTCGGAGGAAGCTTACAACACCGTAGAGCTCCCTAAATGGGAATGGAACCGTAAGTCGTACACGGGTAGTCAGCCGGATCGAACCTCCAGAATTGCAAATCTCCCCGACAGACGTGGGGAGACCATAGAGCAGAACAAAAATCCTGCAGCCAATACAACCCCTACTACCCGACAAGGACAGATAATTACAGAAGTGATTACCGGAGGAATCATTACAGAAGTGACACTCGTCCTATAGATTTGAGTGTTTTGTAAAAACCACCTAAGGAGATCTTGGCAGCGGAACTTCAGCTAAAACTGCCACCACCTCCTCCTTTGAGAGGAGCACCAAGAAGGGAAAACTTAGACAAATTCTACGATTATCATGGCGAGAAGGGTCATCTCACCAACGATTGCTACCAACTCAAGGAACAATTGAAAGTAGCTCTAGAGACAGGCAAGTTGGATCATTTATTAAAGGACGTGAGGCAAAGAGGAAGAAACCCCCTAGAGATAATCAGCCCGGCAGAGGAAGGGTGATAAATATGGTATACAATGGTGGAAAAGACAGACAAAGGAAGGCCAGCAATCAGGAGGAAGACTGGATGAATGTCCCTATAGCTTTCCCTCCCATTCTACCGGGGGATGTGAAGTCATGTACGAGCACTGTTTCCAGAACTTATGCCCAATGATCAAAGCCAAGCTGAGAGAAACGAACACACCGCTAGTGGGGTTCTCAGGCGAAGCAATCAAACCCCTCGGAAAGATAGACCTAAATGTTCGTTTCGGAAATGAGGGCCTATATCGCCGAGCGGTAATGACATTCGCGGTAATAAGATCCCCCTCTCCGTACAACATCATTCTGGGACGATCAGGCATTAGGGAATTAAGGGTGATCCCCTCAACCATCCATTCCATGATAAAATTCCCAACACCAAGGGGAGTTTCAACCCTTGTCACCAGATCAGTTATCATCTCTGAATGCAGAAGGTTAGAAAAACAATTCCTGGAAGAAGGGTCAAAGAACAGGAGTAAGGAACACCCCGGTGAAGAAGAAGAGCCTTGCAGGAAAATAGAGGAAGTAATGATAAACCCAGAGTTTCCTCAGCAACTGGTCACCATCGGAGGCAACTTTTCCAAGGAGTGCGGGCGATTAATTGAACTCTTGAAAACAACAAGGATGTGTTCGCGTGGCAACCGGCCGACATGACAGGAGTTCCCGTGAATTATAGAACACAAACTAAATGTCAATGTGCACGACAGCCAATAGCCCGAAAAAGAGAACCTTTTCAATTTGAGAAAAACCGAGCAATCAATACAGAAGTAGAAGAATGGTTGAAATCGGGGATAGTCGAGGCGATAAAATACCCGTGGATTTCAACCCGGTTCTAGTAAAGCCGGATGGAACATGGAGAATGTGCATGGACTTCAAAAGCATCAACGCTTCATGTCAGAAGGACTACTATCCCTCCCAGATCATTGGAAAATAGATATGTGATGGGATACAAGTACAAGTGTTTTCTCGATGCATATAAGGGATACCACCAAGTTCGGATGGCCAAAGAAGGCGAAGAAAACAACCTTCTACACGAGCATGGAACTTTTGCTATACCAAAATGCCCTTACATTCGAAAGCAGCTGGGCAACTTATCAAAGGTTGGTAGACTCGACTTTCAAGGGGCAAATTGGAAGGAATTTGGAGGTGTATGTAGATGATATGGTGATCAAGAGCGTATGAAGTAGAGTTGTTGGCGGACATGGCGGAAGCGTTTGATAACCTCTGAAGAATCAACATGAAGCTTAATCCAAAAATGTTCATTCGAAGTTGAAGAAGGAAGTTCCTCGGATATGTGGTTCGTCCAGAAGGAATAAGGCGAATCAAGAAAACAAAAGCGATAGCCGACATGCGATCACCCAGAATGCTCAAGGAAATGCAAAGCCTTAGCGGAAACTCATGACCATGAATAGATTCCTCTCGATCGTGAAAAATGCCTTGCCATTCTTCAACATGTTAAAGAACATAACAAAGACAACCGAAGCAGTGGATGGAGCGAGCAGTCGAAGAGGCATTCGGGAGATGAAGAGTATAATTTTAGAGCTGCCCAACTTGAGCGCCCGATAGCGGGAGAAGACCTTTCAGTATACACCGAAGCGGTAGGAAGCCATAAGTGCGGTGTTAATGGTGGAGAGGAAAGGTAAGCAGATCTTGGGTACACTATGTCGTGAGAACACTCCATGAGGCGAGCGAAATTATGCTCCCCTGGAAAAAATGGCTTTGGCTCTATTGCATTGTTCTAGGAGACTCAGAAGAAACTTTGAAGCCCACCCCATCAAAGTAATCACAGACCAACCCATTCGTGATGTGTTGAACAGACTTGAATCCTCAGGAAAACTGATGAAGTACGCAGTGGAGTTGGGAGCATACAAAATTACCTACATTCCAAGGCACGCCGTCAAAGGCCAGGTTTTGGCAGATTTCATAAATGAAATACCAGTCGGCAAAGCAGGGAGACAACAAGGAAAAAACAAGGAAGTATGCAACATCTCAACCGCTGAAGAAGAATGGACACTGTTCACGGACGGGACGTCTAACAAGAAAGGCTCCGGAGCAGGTTTGGTACTGATCAGCCCAGACCAAACGGAGTACACTTATGCTCTTCGGCTAAATTTCCCCAGTACCAACAATGAGGCGGAGTATGAGGCGTTATTGGCCGGCCTAAGGATAGCCAAGGACATGAAAATCCAAGTACTGAGTGCCAAGGTGGACTCTAACCTAGTGTCAAGCCAAATCAACGGAGAGTTCACCACTTACAAGGAAAGCATGGCAAGATACTTGGCTAAGGCAAAAGAGTACATTGGATGTTTTAAGCAGTTCAGAATACAAAACATCCTAGAGCACAAAACCAGAAGGCCGATGTGTTAAGCAAATTAGCATCAGTTGCATTCGACCACTTAACCAAAGAAATACTTGTAGAAGTATTGGAAACACCTTCAATGTAGGAAAAGGTCGTCGGGGAAATAGTGGAAGAGGAGGAGGAAAACGGGATGTCCCCAATCATCCGGTGCATCACCGAAGGAAAATGGCCGAATGACGAAAATGAAGCAAGAACCCTCCGGATGAAAATCGCCCACTATACAATGGAAGATGGGGTACTGTTCAAAAAATCATATTTGGGCCCAATGTTAAGATGTGTGGGTCCACTGCAGGCCAATTATGTGGTAAGAGAGGTGCACAAAGGGGCGTGTGGGATGCACTCAGGTCCAAGGTCTGTGGTGGCAAAATTGATCAGACAAGGTTATTACTGACCGACAATGCATAGGGACACCACAGAGGTCATTCAAAAATGTGAGTCCTGCCAAATACACGCTCCTGTGCCCAAATTACCTAAGACTCTTATGACTTCTATCATGTCGCCCTGGCCTTTCTTCCAATGGGGAATGGACGTATTGGGCCCTCTCCCCGAAGCACATGGGAAAAGTAAAATATGTCATCGTAGCCATTGACTACTTTACAAAATGGATGGAGGCCAAGCCACTGCCAAAAACCACGGGAAAGGAAGTCATAAAATTTGTATGGGAAAATATCGTGTGTCGCTTCGGCCTACCTCACATAATCGTAACGACAACAGCGGCAACTTCATCCATGATCCGCTGGCGTTGGTGTGAAAAGCAATGTCAAGCAGATAAACACCGATGTGGCACATCCTCAAGCCAATGGCCTAGTGGAGCGAGCAAACAAAATCTCGATGCATGGTTTCAAAACAAGATTAGGAAGGAGCGGTGCGGATGGGTTGATGAGTTACCAAGCGTCTTGTGGGCTCACCGAACATCCGTGAAGGCGAGCAATGGCGAAACGCCGTTCGACAACATCTGAGTGAAGCGATAATCCTGCAGAGATTGGCATCCCTACCTTCCGAGCGATGATGATGACGAAGAAGGAGCGAAGAGGAGATTCGTTTAAATCTAGATTTCTTGGATGAAAAGGAGACTCGGCGGTGTCGAAGAGGCAAGATACAAGAAGAAGGTGGAGCAATATTACAACCGAAAAGTAAGAGGTGAGAAATTGAGTGGGAGATTTTGTCTATAGGAAGAATGAAGCTAGCGACAAGAAAACCAAGGAAAATTGGGACCAAACTAGGAGGCCCCTATCGAATCGTCGAGGCATACGATAATGGTTCATACAAATTCTGAAACACAAGAAAAGGAGGTCCCCACACTTGGAGCGCGTGAATCTAAGGAAATATTTCCTGTAAGATAGGGAAAGCCTTGTAACCCTTAAGCCTATGAGGCAATTGTTTGAAGTTATTTATTAATGAAAAGTATAGCTCCCGGATGCCGGAGGAGCAATTTTCCACATTTTAATTGTTTACTCAACATAATTATTAAGTGATCCCAGATGAGCTCGCGACCTCAGGGAAAGATGGTCAATGTTCAAAGATGGGTCATACCCAAAAGGGTTGCCATAAAAATACCGAGCGGTTCATACCTAAAAAGGTTGTCGAGGTAATAAACTAGATGGTTCATACCCAAAAGGGTTGCCATAAAAATACCGAACGGTTCATACCTAAAAAAAGGTTGCCGAGGTAATAAACTAGATGGTTCATACCCAAAAAGGGTTTCCATAAAAATACCGAACGGTTCATACCTAAAAAAGGTTGCCGAGGTAATAAACTAGGTGGTTCATACTTAAAAAGGGTTGCCATAGAGGTACCGAACAGTTCATACCTAAAAAAGGTTGCCAAGATAAAAATAGATGGTTCATACTCTATGCGAAGGCAAAGACAAATCAGCAAGGCATATGTTTAGAAAGCAAAAAAAAATGCCAAAGAGAACTTCATCAACATTACAAATTTCCCAAAAATCTACGATTAACAAGTTAGCTAAAAATAAAGAAACTTCAGTTGAGAGAAATGTTATGCTCCCCGTCTTTCCTCTGCTCCCCACCTTCTCCCCCAGCAGGACGCTCTGGAGCAGGATCCGACATCAACGCCATTATGTCCGCAACCGGGCGATGACAAGCGTTTCGAACTTTGCAAACATAAGGATAATTCTTAACGAAGAGCTCATCATATGCAGCCAAGTACTTTGTAGGAGCTTCCAAGTCCAAGTCCTCGGTATCTGATAACGCTACACGCGTCGTTCGGGGTCAAAGGAACTTCCTTTTCTTCGAGCAAGTTTTATAACACCCTAAGCAGTGAACCTAATCATTGTACTATAGTATTAGGGTAAGCCACGGGTATTGATATCGTTCTCTAGGGGAATAGGAATGCTAGTGAGAAGTTACTACGCTAAGGTTGGGGTTGAGGAAGATTATTTTTATCTTTTATATTTTTAAGAAAAGGAAAGGTATGAATCTCGGGGTTTGGATTTGGGGTTGGTATTTCTACGATTACTCTAATTATCTAATTATCTAATCTAAGGTGTATGTAGTCTATGTCTAATTATTGTGTGCTCATATGATGGTTTAAAGATGTGTTTACTTAGGTTTTATTACTCCTTAATTATCTCTATTGATGGTTGAATTGTCACGTCCTTATTCTTAATCGCGTTATGTGTCTAAGGTCGTAGGGTATGCGTTTATCCTAACTCTTTGAAACTACCAAAGGGTCTTGTCTACAAAATCTCTAGGATTTATAAACTCTAACTCTAAGGTACTCTTTGGATGGTTTAGCCTACAACTACTCTAGGTGTTATAGTCTAAGGTTCACAAAGATTAATTAAGCATTAACTACACAACGAATGACCTATCGCATTACTAGATCATTAACAATTAAGATAAGAGACAACCAATCAATATTCAATAGTTAAGTTTCATATTCCCTAAGCAAACACACAAGTAAATTAGCCGGACATGGAGAACATGCAAGCATACACACAAATAATTGAAGGCATAATTGAATTAATGAAGTAAAGTACTTATCTTGGTGTAAGATAAGGTTTAGAACCCTAAAATAATGTACAAGACAGCCTTGGTTCGGTTTAGGTTTTACTCCAAAAGACTACACACGAAAACTAAAAATTCGGATTCTATATATAAGATTACAATCGCGACGTTACTTTATGAATTGTGGCGCCGTCGGTCGCCATCGTGGGGTTTCGTCTTGGCCACGTTAGTCTTGCGACGGCATCACCTTATGCTTGTGACGCCGTCCCTTGATCTTTGGCGCCGTCTGGATCAAATCTAGGCCGTGCGAGTTGCGACGACCTCTCTTTTAAAGCGACACCGTCGCGAAAATAAGCAATTTGGCTCTTGGTAGTCACAAAAGTGATGCGACGGCGTCACAGATAACACTGACGCGTCCCTTGTATTTTAGCGACTTGAGTGTCTCGATTCTTGACTTTGGCCATTTTCTTCAGATATCCGCGCTTTTCGTCCAAATAAGTGCCATTCCGACAATTTGCCTTCAAGAGACCTAAAAAGTGAAAAGGAACGATATTAAGTAATAACGGATACAAAAGTAATCAAATAAGGGCTTAAACGACCCCTCAAAATGGTACCTTTTAAATCCTTATCAGTATCCTTTAAAATCTTTTTCACCTCTGCCTCTGAATGGCCAATAGACACACCATCTAACCATCCGGCCATCCCGCTCAGACTGAAGGGGGTAGCCAAGGAAGTTTTATACTCATGGCTGCTAAGAAGACGAGCCATAAAGGTAGGAAGGAAATCCCTAACAAGATTAGACCGAGCAATCTCCAAATTCCCAGCAGCCACGACAATATCATTTTTTCCTTGCGAAGAGCAACATTCTCTTCCTCCTCATTCTTCAAAGCTCCCTTGGTTTCCATCAGCTCCTTCTCCAAGCGAGATATCCTCTCACTCTGAGCAAGAGATAACCCGACCATTAAACTTTCTCGACTTCCAAGGTGCGCTTTGCCTTTTAAACCTTCCTCTCGGACAGAACAGTCACCCAGCTCATCCCTCGCACTCTTTAACTCCCCCCAGTGTCTTACTCAAAAAATCAAAGTTGTCTTTAGCAGCAGTCTCACATCCCTTATGTTCATCATACAACTCCATGTGGGCGAGATCAAGGTTCTCGAAGCGGATGAGCAAGTCAACAAAGGCAAGAGAGCCCCAGCGAGAATAGTCCATGACCTCCGAGTGCCTCGATATCTGTCGGACTTTGCAAGTATTCCTCTTGGCGGGAGGGGCAGAACCTCTAAGCACAGGCGTCGGGATCTTTAGGATCCTCCCGGTGTTCCCAATGACATCAGCATTCTCCAATCTGTTACTAGAATGACCCTCCAGATTTTCCTTCTCAACGGTGGGAGGATCATTCGGCCGGGGACCTTCAGGAGGAACGATATTCAGCGGCGTAGGATTGGTGGTCGAATCCAATTTAACAACCGGCGGAGGGCTTTTCCTCTTTCGTCGTGGCTGCCCAGAACCACCCTCTCCGGCCGGGCGCTTGCGCGACTTTAAACCTCCAGCCTTGGCCTCAGCAGCCCTTTTCTTCCTCTCATTTGCCTCCAAGACTTTCGGGTCAGCCACCTCAACCCTTTTCATAGCATCGGTCTTAGGCGGCACCGAAGTACCAGCAACACTGGGAATCGTGACATGCATCAGGTGAGCCTGCCCCTCCCGGTATTTTTCTCCTTGCGTCATAACCGCCCCCCTCACGGTACCTCGGTTTGAACAAATAGTTCGACATGGTCAAAGTCTGCGAAACAAACAACAAACTATTAAAACCACAAGAAACACAAAATCCTAACTAAATAGATAGAACACAAGCTAAGTACCATTCCCCTCGGCATCCTTCAGAGCCGCCCGATAACCCGGATATTTCCATTTGGCTGACAACCTAACGGCGTATAAGAAACCCGGCGGAATCTTTATCAAATCAATAACATTGGCAGATAACAAATCCGCTTGAGACACAGAAAATTCTCCGGTAGGAAAGGGGTCGGAGACATCTGAATCTGGATGCCTCCACGGCATGGCGAAGGGTACAGCCCGACGGTCAATAAAAAAGAAATGTCGTTTCCAACCCTTCAACGAAGACAAAATTTCTTGAAAACAAACTCGGTTCTTGCCATCCCGTTTGGCAAAAGTAAACCAATGCCCTTGTTTATGTAGTTTATAAAATGCTCGGAAAAGGAAGTTGTGGGAGTGATATGAAGGCTACGACTATATACTTCAAAAGTGTAACCCTATGCAAACCTATCAAGACTAAGCGGGAGATATGAACTTTATAGTAGTGGAGAACATCTAAAAGAAAGCGCAAAACGGGACGCTAATCCCCCTTCCATAAAATATTCTAAATACAAACCTATGGCATCATCTCTAATTGCCCCATCGTAAAATTGGCGGTGGAAGCCTCGGGTGGAGATCGGAGGGTATCCCAAATTCCTCTATGGCCCATTTTAACCCCTTTTCACTCATGTTCGAAGTATACTTATCTAGGTCAAACTTAGGCTTTGGTCGCGACGGACCCTCAGAAGCAGGGCCAAAATCATGAGCAAATAAGGAGCCGGACGGTTCTGACATTATGACCGGAAGGGAATGAATACACCCTAAAATCTAAAGAAGGAAAACTAGAGAGTACCTGGATAGTAGACGAAGAGCAAAGAAACCGTTTGGCCAAAAAACGCAGAGAACGTGTGTGTGTGAAAAGTTTTACGGTGGTAAAAATGAAAATGACAGCGGTATTTATAGGCAAAAGAAGAGGTAGATGAAACGTACCGTCGTGTCAGACGGTGACGTGTCATCATCATCACCACACAACACACGTCAACCGTCACGTGTCCTGCTGTCGTGTCATCATCACCGCCACGTGTCCCCCGGCGTGTCACCCTCGAGCATAAAAAAAGGACGGAGCAATACTCACCGAAAGTCACCACATACTCCAATATCATGCAATGAGTACATGCATTAACATGATACTGGGGGGACATGTTGGCGTATCTTCAGGCAAATAACTCCCGGCACAAAAGCATAAGGTCAAGGGCTTAACTCCCGACCCAAAGGCACAACCGCCCGGCATAAAGCGCAATCACTCGGGCAAAACATACAAACCAATTTAGACCAAGCAAAGCCAAATCAACATATACCGGAGGGTTAGGCATAACCCTCGGCATAACGGACATATGACATCACCATGTATAAAGGGAAGGGAATCTCGATCAGAACTCCTGACCATACCCAGACAAGGTCTAAACAGAGCAAAGTCAACTCCCGCCCGAAAGAGTCACTATCACCCCCACGTGACCTTCGGGTGAGGACAAAACTTCTCATCTATAAAAGGAGCAAAGTTACTGCATTCAAGGTCAACTAATTCCCATCTCATTTTTACATATTACTCTGACATTTTCATCATACTCATTCTCACGCCGAAGCTTGGTATAGGGATAAAACCCTAGGCGAGGCTAACGCGTGCTTTCTTTGTGTTCACAGATCCGAAGGACCCTATTCCGAAGAGCCTAGCCGAAGGATCTTAGCTTGTTCGGGTGAATACAGATTTTACCTCAACAGACATCATACAAGTTACAAAAATCATCCAATTGCCCTGGTAAATCGTAAACCCAAGACGCATAATCATCATCAAAATAAAACTATAAATAACAAGAATTGCTCCCCAAGGCTCGAACACGGTCACAAGCTTTGTAAACCGAACAAGTTACCCTTTGGACTAAGCTTCCGATGAGTAAACTCGTGCAAGCTATACAACATGATATCACTAGGATAAATAGCGGGGTCAAAGGGCAACACATTTCTTGGTATCCCGCTCCCTAAGTCTTGGCGTTCACGGTATAAACAACGTCTCTCGCTTAAAGCCGACCAACACGTTGCTTAGCATGTAACCATTGTTAAGCACTCCTCGGTTGCTTTTGTCTTATAACAAGACATTTTTGGTCTAGAAACAATACACACAACAAACATCACAATCTTTTACATTCTCGATCTAATTCTTGTATAGACTTTAATTGTTCTTTGAATTATCCGGTTTGTGAGTTCGGTGGCACATAAGATCAAAATCTATACTACATTATAAAGCATTTGAGACATTTCTAAAATAAAATGCTTAAAAATTAAAATTAACACTTGCTTATAATTGCAAATTTTAATAAGTACATCTATAATAGCATTGGTTGCAACACTTTAAAGCACTTTTTATAAAAAGTATTAATTTAAAAAATCTTGTATAAAGTAATTTAATATAAGAAAAAAATGTCTATAACAATAATTACCTAATAAATGTTACTTTTAAAACACCCTAATCTGAAAAATACTTGTTATTATAGATATTGTACAAACTAATAAAACACACAAAGCTTCATACAATTTATATATAAACAACTTGATGGTACATATAATTTTAAAAAATGGACCAGACCAACGGGTTCAAACGGAAACCGGAGTCACCACCGGTTAGGCTAGCCCATAAAAGTCGAAAGAAAACAATATTATTAAATCAATAGAGCTTTGAATGCATACTAAATTACAATGTTCAAAAAATATTATTAAATCGCAAGAGTGCATCGAGAACCAACATATACACCTTTTATAAAAAAAAAATTATAAAACTTACCGTAAAAAATAAAAACCGTTGATTTATAACAATCGGACGATTTTTTCAAAGCAAAGGATGCAAATGTGCAAAGTACTAATTGTTAATTTATATAATTATACACATTTACACATATCTATACTACATTATAAAGCATTTGGGACATTTATAAAATGTAATGCTTAAAAAATTAAGATTCAACATTTGCTTATAACGGCAAATTTTAATAAGTATATCTACAATAGCATTGGTTGCAACACTTTAAAGCACTTTTTATAAAAATGCTTGTTTAAAAAAATTACAAAGTAATTTAATATAAGAAAAAAACGTCTATAACAATAATCATCTAATAAATGTTACTTTTAAAACACCCCTAATATGTAAAATAATTGTTATTATACATATTGTACAAACTAATAAAACACACAAAGCTTCATACAATTTATATGTAAACAAATTGATGGTACATATGGTTTTAAAAATGGACGAGACCATCGGGTTCAATCGAAACCGAGTCACCACCGGTTCGATTAGCCCATAAAAGTCGTCCAAAACAATATTATTAAATCAATAGAGCTCTAAATGCATACTAAATTACAATGTTCAAAAATATTATTAAATCGCAAGAGTCATAGAAAACCAACATATACACTTTTATATTTTATATTTTGATAAAACTTCTTGTAAAAACTAAAAACTTTGTTTTATAAAAATTGGACGATTTTTCAAAGTAAATGATGCAAAGATGCAAAGTGTTTAGTGCTAATTATATATTTAATATTTATAATATGTATTATATATATTTGTATAATAATTATTATATACTTTTTAAAGTAACTCACATGACTTCTTGAATATTTAGTTTTTCTTTATCTTTATAAGTACTCTTTTACTTGTATCATCAATCTATGTAGGACAAATATAACAAACATTGTTTTTAGAGAACTAAATTTTCTTGTATAATATAAGTGATTTTTAAAATTCGTTATGATATTATTATTTAATGATAACTTGCGACTATCGGTCATTGTAAACTACTTTAACCTCATACCTCTACAATATATACCAGTTACCAACTCAGTATTGTCACAACATCACATAGATAATCTACAGTTTTTATATAAAAATTATTATTATTGCATAAAATTATTCAAAACAAAAACTATCGTCCTCCATATATCTATTGTATCGTAAAATATATAACTTAAAAACATTTATTAGATATTTTAATTGCGTAATCTTCATGCGCAACACGCAGAATCTCGCTAGTCTACATTATAATGCGGCTCACACAATTGAGAGATTATATCCCCGGTTAACTTTGATCATCTACTACCACACACCTCATAAATCCAACAAATTTTAAAAAGACAAACAACATTTGATATTGACAAAGG
The DNA here is from genome assembly GCA_022545495.1 of Chrysanthemum lavandulifolium. Classification (NCBI taxonomy): domain Eukaryota; kingdom Viridiplantae; phylum Streptophyta; class Magnoliopsida; order Asterales; family Asteraceae; genus Chrysanthemum; species Chrysanthemum lavandulifolium. The sequence goes on along the minus strand of CM040245.1, from coordinate 69,405,392 downwards.
GATGGGTTATTGCCTTATTGGTACCCTAAAACACCAACAATAACTCTTTTTTTTTCCTTTTTTAAAGTGAAAGTACGAAACATGAAATATAAGTTTAATGAGTCAAAGTATTAAACCGATGAAAATCTGAAACATAAAGCGATGAAAAAGCGTGTTGTATTGTAAATGAAATCCATCAGATTAAGATTGATGGTAGAAAGTGGCATGGGGTACTACTAACACAACCCATTGACAAAAATCATGTTTACATGCTAGATACTAGCTGTCTTTGAAACAGTGGTGATCAGTACATAACATGACATTATATTCACATCTCTAAAAACAAATAGTAATATACGAATTTCTTAGTGTAGAAATCATCTCTTAACAGACCCAAGACATGCATACCCAGACTAGTAAATGTTAAGAGATAATAGATTAAAGAGTAAACTACATTGTTTGTCCTTGTGGTTTGCGTTAACCGACAAATTTCATCCTTTAACTGAAAAAATTGCATCATTCGTCTTTTTAAGTTATTCATCTATTTTGATTTTGATGATGATAAAGGTTTCATTGTTGTTATTCATCTATTTTTATGGGTACCAAGATGTGAAAATTAGATGAAAACATGTGATCGGAAAATAGATGAAAAAAATCTGATTGGAATATTAGCCGTAACAGTGATTTTGCGAGGGTGGACATCACAAAGGTGATTTTGAGTGTGTATTTATAAGGTTTAAAGAAGATGGATATTAAAAAGGTTATTTTAAATCAAAAATAGTACGAAGAAAGTTGATGGTGGGTGGCTGTGCCGCTGTGGTTTCAAGAACAAAAAGAAATAAAGAAGATAGATTTAAATATTTTGTTGATGATTTTTCAATTTTTGTTTGTATGAAAATATATTGCATGGTTTTCTCTTTTAATGATGTTGCAGAGTGGTCGGAAAACAATCAAAAATAGAGGTATTGTTGATGAATATAAGCGGGGAAGATGAAGAAGAGAGAGAAATGGTAGAAAGATGAAAATACCCATATATATGTAGACTTAACGATCCTTAGTTTGTCCTTTTAAAGTAAAGGATCAACGGTAGATAACGTTTTACATTTAGATATGGATGGTGCATTTTTTTTTTCAAATGATGAAACTTGTTGGTTAACGCAAACCACAAGGACGAATTGTGTAGTTTACTCTAGATTAAACATTTGAATCAGATTTCATTTATATATGCACAATTCTTGCCGTTCAAAAAAACATATGTAACCATTCTTTTTAAGTAAATCCATGTACATATAATAAAAAGACTAAAATACACCGTTGGTCCCTAAACTTGGCGGGATGCGTCGTGATGGGACGAAACTTCGCTTTTCATCGTCGGGGACTGGGGTCCCTATTTCAAGGTTTTCACTCCTTCAAGTCCTTTGACCAAGTCAACATCTGATTTTTGTTTTGTAGTCGAGGGTATTTTAGTCCATACACATTTATACTTTTATAACACATTTATATTTTACCCCTTCATCTTTCATCCTCTTCATCATCTACCCAAATCATTCATCTCCCCAACATCATCATCTCCCCAACATCATCATCCCCAACATTCATCATTCATCTTTCATCCTGGTCTAAAATAATGGATGCATTCATCATTCATCCTAGTACACAAATTTGCCATTAAAAATAAATACAATTCCTTTTTATCAAGAAAGATCATTAACAATTGTGGCATACATTTTACAATTCATACAATTTCGCATTACTGAAAAGATATGGAACCAACAACATTCGGATCAAGTTATCAAGTTATCAAAAGACTTGCGGAAATTATCGCCACCATTGGTCAAATGTCAAAACAAGAGATAAAGTAACCAAAGAGATCAAACACTATAACGAGAAACATCATCCTTGATCTCTTTGCTATTGTTGTTTATAATTTGATCATGCTTTTGGAAGTTCCTTGCAAAGATTATTTGGGTATTAATAGCATTAATTTCCGCCTAAGTGCGACTTTACCAAGATCAACACCACATATATCCGATAACCTTACGAGATATAGCAATCGTCGATAGTTCCTCACCAAGGTGTTGTTTTCTTTATCTTCCCAATCGTGAAGTCCTCTTGGTACCTCACCTTTCCACTGAAATATCTCAGACAACTCTCCTACTTCTCCTACCTGAAATTATTAAACCATTAAGCTCCTCTATTATGCACAAATCTTGACAGCAAACTTTTTTCTCTTTAAACAACAATTTTTAATGGCCTTAATTGGTATGCAACACAAGTTGCCAAATTCTCACCCAATTCAAGGCATTAAAGTGAGAAAATAGTTAAATTAGAGTGCCCACCCTTCTATGCTCTCTCACAACATTAGCAACACAAGATAACTAATAAAGGAGCTAACTGATGGTGTGTTTAAATCATATTTATGCAGAATGTTTCTCCATCACATGTACCAGATATTGTTATATACTTGGATGCCATAACAGTTGTGTAGAAAACTAGAAGGGGGGTTGAATAGTTTACCGATTAAAAACTTTGTTTTGAAACTTATTGAAAGATCAATTGATATTGATCTTAAGTATGTTAATGAAATATGCAAGCAATAAGTAAATAAGGAAAGAAATGATCAAACCACAACAAGTTGTTTATAGTGGTTCGGCCTACAAGGACTCTTTTTCCTTGCCCTACTCCACTCCCCGAGTCTCACACTCGAGAGTTTAACTTCACTAGTCAACAAGCTCCTTTCACCGTGGAGAAAACCTTTACACTTAAACACACTATTTCCGACACTAAGCTAGATGTCGAGTTCTTTCCAAGGGTACAACTACTCCCACACACAATGTATTTTGAGGACTAAAATACTAACCACTCACACTCACAAGATTATGATGGTTTGATACAACAATGAAGTATAGATCAACACTAGATCATACAACACTAAACAAACAAGACTTCCAACTTCTCGTTGAAGCTTGAATATGACTTGATCTTCTTTGCTACAAAGAGATCACTAATATGATATGAAACCGAGTTAGAAAGGTTAGAGAGAGATATGTATGAGAGTATGTTAGAAAGGGATGAGAAACTACTTGGCTTGGCATTGCTATTTATAGCCAATTTGGACGAGGCGTCCACGGACCGCGGACCCCTTAAAAGGGTTCCGCCTGTACCAAAATGGTACCGCTTGATCGACAACAAGATATCAAATCTTGCCTAAAGTCAACTCTATCTAACTAAGATTGTGCAAGATATGAAGAGTACAAATCTTCACAAAATATCTAATGGAATCTTCAATGATCTCCATGATGTAATACATGATGTCAAATGTTGTATTACTATTAATAGAAATATGCAAATGCTTAAGTAGTGTTTGGTTTTAAGAACCTAACACATTCTACAAACTACTATCATACATAATGATTAGAGTCATATCAAGATGTTACTAATCATAAATGTAAATGCTTGAATGATGAATATATTGTTTGAGAAAGCTTGTTTTAATATCTAATAAACTTGACAAGCTTTAAGCTTTTATAAATTAAATTTACTTTTATCGTTAACAAAACTTAGGCAAAGATCAAAATATAAATAACGTTTAATGACGATATTTGTATTAACAATCTCCCTTTTGTTGAGGACAAAATATAAATTTTATTTTATAAAAGAAACAAAGTTTGTACAAGAGTTATAAAATATTAGTTTTAGAACTTTGAAAAGGAAATGATAATATAAGTGTATGAATTTTGACTTTTATGAAAGTCAAAGAATTCACTAGTTGATGCATGATGTTGACTTTTTCGAAAGTCAAAGTATGCGGTTTGACTTTAAGAAAAGTCAAGTATTATCAATGAGGGTTCTGTTTGACTTTTAGAAAGTCAATTGTATGCGGTTGACTTTTTCAAAAAGTCAAATATAAATAATTTCAAGTTCTATATTTTCTCCCCTTTTGTCTCAACAAAAAGAAGAGGCTATCTTGAATGTAATGAGCAGAGCTATTATCTCCCCTTGTTCAAAGCTCCCCAAATTGGGTGCTTTAATGGGAAGATACATGGATTGTGAAAATAAAGCTACAAAAAATGTTAGTAATAATGATCATTCACAAGCATTTCCAAACACTATGTAATGACACCAACAACATAATAAACAACATTCATTAGTTAAAATTTTCATGAGTAAAGATCATGAAAAGAGAACACAATGATGTGTTTCTAGTACAAGAAAATAAAAATTATCCTAAAGAAAAAAAAAACAAATAAACGACTATTCTAAAACCATCCTAAAGTGATGGTGGATGGGAAAAAGCGTTGAGGCGCCAAGAATGTGGTTGAGGATGAACCTCATTTCTTCGTGGAAGTCATGGACCATAATCCGGGTCCGTTCCACGGTTTGACCCGTTGCTCACAAGTTGAGCAACCATGCCTGGAGGGTAGAAAGTTTGCGGAGGTTGTGGTGGTGGAATGGTGGATGTGTTGGTGGTGTTGGGGATGTTTGGAGTGGTCATGATGGATGCAAGCAAAGCACTTTGCATTTGCATTGTCTCACTTAAGTGAGAATCCACCATGCCTTTGAATTGGTGGAGGTTGTGGAGTTCGGCTTGAATCTCCTCTCTAGTGGGATTGTCATCCCACATGCTCTCCGGAATGTCCTCAATATGAGGGACATTGATGATGGAAGTGGATGATCCCGTATAAAGGACCATGAATGTCCTTGTGAATGGGGTGGAAAAGGAGGTCTTGGCCCTAATGGGCGTTTGGGTCAATGGATGACCGAGGTGATTCATGAGCGATTCGCTCAATGGTGCCAAAGGATGGCAATGGTGGTGGATGACTTGGCCTGGAGGCAAGTCTTCCAAGTCCTCTAGGAAAGGATTTGGTGATGTTGGTGGAGTTGAAAATAACTCCATGGGAGTGAGAGGGAGACCTTGGTGAAGGTGGTGAAGGTGTTTTGGATGTTTGGATGGGTGCGGTGGAGGTGAAGTAGGTGTTTTTATTGGTGGTGGAGTGGTGATCACAATGTGTGATGAAGTGGGTGTAGCTAAGGTAAGGTGTGTATCATCTCTAATGGGAGATGAGATTGTGAGTGGTGAAGATTCGGATGATGAGCTAAGATTAACAAAGCAACAAGGCCTTACGCTCATTCTAGCGGTTTTCTTGCAAGGTTTTGGTGATGATTTAGTCATTTTTAACTTGGGTTTTGATTTGCTAGATAGTAGTGAGAATGAAGAAGGTGTGAGGATGATCATGGTAAAGCCTTTCAATTTATAGAGGTAAGAAATTGTTGAGAAAAGGTTTGATTTGATGTTGAACCATTGAAGAGATGAGGTTCCTAATGATTTGGAAGTGGGTTGAATGCTAGTCATATCACCCAAGTCAATCCATACAAAGAAGATGGAGTGAAGAAGAAAGATATGCAATAAATGTGTTCTAGTGAGTGGAATTTCTAATATTGGATCACCCACAGATTTGAAGGTACCAAAATTTGGTTCCTTCCTTTATGCCAAGGGCTCCTTGGGTGGATTTTCAAATTTTTGAATTTTGGTGGGAAATGGATTTCTTATGGACTTTGGTAAATGATACTAGTTCTAATAACAATAAAAACTAGTTAAGATTAATTTATAAGTGATGGAAGATAATTTGGAATCACGAAAAGTCGAAATTGAAAATTACCGGAGAATCCACGGCACCAAAATAACACACGGACGGTACCCTAAAAGGGTGCCATCTGTCCCTCTGTCTGGTGCACGGCGGTGCCAAACGATATAAGGGCGGTACCAAAATTTTGGTGCCGTCGGATCCGTGAGTCTTGAAAATTGGACAGAGTTCGTTTTAGGTGTCGGGCAAATTTCCGAAACACGAAATTTTTCTTAAAAGTCATTATACTAAACATTTCTAGTTAGGAAAAGTAAATAACACATATGTAAACATAGTAGAGCATAGATTTTGAGCAAGGCTTATTGATTTTCACAATATAGTGAAAATGGGTAAAATTTGATAGCATACTTGTGCTATCCCCGCATGAGATTGTTAGCATACACCATTGTTTCAAGTTATATTATCATCCTACATAATAAAAACTACTAAATAG
>CM040245.1:69366248-69399235 GCA_022545495.1 Chrysanthemum lavandulifolium | reverse complement strand
AGATCATACAATACTAAACAAACAAGACTTCCAACTTCTCGTTGAAGCTTGAATATGACTTGATCTTCTTTGCTACAAAAGAGATCACTAATATGATATGAAATTGAGTTAGAAAGGTTTAGAGAAGATATGTATGAGAGTATGTTAGAAAGGGATGAGAAACTACTTGGCTTGGCATTGCTATTTATAGCCAATTTGACAGGAGCGATCCACGGACCGCGGACCCTTAAAAGGGTTCCGCCGTGTACCAAAATGGTACCGCTTGATCGACGGTCAAGATATCAAATCTTGCCTAAAGTCAACTCTATCTAAGTAAGATTGTGCAAGATATGAAGAGTACAAATCTTCACAAAATATCTAATGGAATCTTCCAATGATCTCCATGATGTGATACATGATGTCAAATGTTGTATTACTATTAATAGAAATATGCAATGCTTAAGTAGTGTTTGGTTTTAAGAACCTAACACATTCTACAAACTACTATCATACATAATGATTAGAGTCATATCAAGATGTTACTAATCATAAATGTAAATGCTTGAATGATGAATATATTGTTTGAGAAAGCTTGTTTTAATATCTAATAAACTTGACAAGCTTTAAGCTTTTATAAATTAAATTTACTTTTGTCGTTAACAAAACTTAGGCAAAGATCAAAAATATAAATAACGTTTAATGACGATATTTGTATTAACAAGTTGTATTTGAGGAGGCTTCCAAAGGTGGACCCTCTTTCTCTTCTCCAGTTGCGTGTGTTGAAACCGACAATGGCTATTTTACCTGTGATAGACACTTTCACCAAACTTCAGATAGACACTCACATAAAGAAGTTACAGTCTATATCTCACATACACTTAACTGTTTTCTATGAGACAACTTCACTTGCAAACAAAGAATTGCACTTTACTAACTTTGAACCATATAGTTTATACTTTTCCTTATGCATAATTCACAATTGATATCGTCGCAAATTTAATTTTTGCTATAGTTAAGAATTTGTACAACAAACAGCACGATAGCATAAACTACATACTAGAGAGAATTATCTTTCAAAATTTTTTATATATTTTTGTACGATGGAACTCCGGACTCCATAAATCACCCCGCAAGACCCATGTTCCATGGAGCACTAGCTCTCCACGATAGTGGATTATATGGCTAGGGCGGCTGGCCACAAAGAGTTTGCCGCTAACCTAGGACCTCTTATCGGGACTTCTCAAGTCACAAGCCCTTAATACTAGGCTGCCCCCTTGAGGTTCGTGAATTATCTTTCTAGTTATCACAGTCATAATTTCATAGCAGCCTTCACATTCAAAGCATTAAACCAGTAAATTTAGACATATCTATGAACTAATCAAATTCATATTTTTTTTACATTTAAGAACACTCCCAATCACTTGTTAAAACGCCTTGTCCACTTCCTATCCAAAAACATTTCATTTCATATAATCAAATAAACATTTCTAATAACCACAATCCCAAACACCCAAAAACAACTAAAAACACAATCTTTTACCTCCAGACCACCCGTTTTTCGACTCCGGTTCATTCGCCAACTCCGATTCCTTATCCGACCAACCCGAAAACCCCTTCACCACCAAATTCCCAACTTTCTTTCTTCCATCACTCACCCTCACGTTCACATTATCCTTAAACCCATAGAAACACTTAATTTTATACTCCACTTTACAAAAACCAATCCGTTGAGCAACAACCGGTGAATAATTGTATTTTTTCCGGCCGGTTAACCGGAGCTGGTATGATGATGGTGACCTTATGGTGATTAATTGGGTCATGCTGTTTTGTATAAAATTTTAGGGTTGTGTGTGTGTGTTTTAGTGTGTGTGAATTTGGGGGTTTTACAGTGATTTAAGGGAGATGAGATGATGGTGTATCTGAAAATCTCGAGTGCCTTATCAAAAGAGTATATAATATATTTTCTTAGATATTGCTAGGGGTTTGTTGTGATTAGTGAGAGTTTTGAGTGGTTTGTGTAATTAGGTGAAAGCTAGAGGGAATAATGAGCAAAACCGAACGAGAACGAGACCGAGGGAATAATGTGCAAATGTTCATCAACAGATTTTTTTCAAGATGATTGTTGGGGAGATGAATGATTTGGGTAGATGATGAAGAGGATGAAAGATGAAGGGGTAAAATATAAATGTGTTATAAAAGATAAATGTAGATGACTAAAATACCCCGACTACAAAACAAAATCGATGTTGACTTTACCAGCCGACTCAGAATGCAGTGAAACCTGAAACAGTGACCCCGACGATGAAAAGGCCGAGTCATTCCCATCGCGACGCACCCCGCCAAGTTTTAGTGACCAACACAGATTTTAGTCTAATAAAAAAGAACGGCCAGATATTATCATTTGCGCTGTGGACTGTGGAGAAATTAAAAGTTACCCAAATTTGCATTTATTATTGCGCTGTGGACTCTTCAAATTGTATACTGATTATCTCGTCGCATTCATATATCATTGCCGTCATATGAGTTTGTTCATTTTAAGTTTACAAAGTTAACTTCAAAACCTTATTTTGAGGCTGGTAATAGGACAAACCCTAGTCAAATTCGATCAACAGATTTTTTTACTTATGATCGACATGGTCACCGACTATCGTGACTTAAATGTACGTACATATATCGAAAATCAGTGGAAATTAATTCACCGAATGCAGGTGCAAACGAGAAATAAATGAGGAGACAATGAACACATGGAGGTGCATTAAGTTTAAGGGCCATGACGGCACGACCAGTTGATAAATTATGCCAAAACAAGAAATCAAATTAAATGTCGACAGGATTGGACTAAGCATCACACGTGGGGTTAACTATTTGGTATCACCATGACAATAGAACATGCGAATACAGTTATCTACTGTGTCAACTATGAAAAATAGAACATATCATACAAATAAAGATTAGAATATTCGAATTTTAATTAGCTTAAATTGTCTTCGTTTGAAAAAGGGTTCTCCAAAGCATATATAGTTTTGTGGTACATATATATAGTTGACGAAATTTATTTTCACATCTAACTTTTGCGTCTAAGGATATGCCTAACAGAATAAGTAAAAGACGTAAGATGACATGTGAAAAAGACTAGATAGATTAGTCATGCTCCAATCACATTAATTAGTCATCTACTCCGTACCACCTGAAGTTTTTCATTGACAAAAATGGAAATAATTGTGATAGTCAAGTCAGCGCAAAATATTGCGAGAAATGTGTATGTGTGTTTTTCTGTTTCATCTCACAAGTTATTGTCACAGGTACAATGAGTTTGTCAGTCGGCCAACTCACAACTTCTAACTTTTCCAGCCAAGTTGAGAGGATAAGAAGTACAAAAGGTTAGCCAACGTTTAGTTGTAAAAAAAATTCGTGTTATCCTGTTTCTAGATTTTTTGAAAATAGAATGATTTTTTTTATAGAGAAAAGTTGAGAATTTTGAAAACCCGTTTAAATTAAAATTATATTTTTCCTTTTCAAAAGAATTACTTCGGATTGCGAGGGTGGACGGCGAAGGCGAAGATGAAAGGTGCAGATGTTACCAATAGTGATTAGGGTTAGAATGAAATACTTGAATGTTAGATTATGAAATCCTCTTTTCTTTTTTTTTTTTTTTCTTTTTTTTTTAGAGAGAAAAAAGTAGAGAATGGTAGATTGAGGTTTTACATTTTTCTAGTTAAAATCTGGAAAGTAAAATTTTCATATTTTTTGAAAATTGTTGAAAAAAATATGACTAAATTGGTTTTCAGTTTTTCATTTTCTTATGAAAGTATATATTTTTATTCTTCGTCAACTAAACACACATCAAGACTTGAAAGTAGTATAGAGCAAGGTGCCTTACAATCGGTCAGATACATAAATACAAATATGCAACAATTTGCTGTAGACAGTTTATTAGATTGTTATAAATAAAAAGAGAAATGATACATGGACTTAAACTTAGGCATAAACTTAAACCTAAAACCACTTGGCATCATCTTGATGGATTGCAAAATAAGTGGGTCCTTGTCTGCAGAATCAAAATGCTGACACTTGGTTTTAAGTCTAAGTTTAGGTCCATGTATCATTTTATCAAATAAAAAATAAAAAAACTTGTTGGCATATCCACCATATGTTTTTTTTTTTTTTTTTTCCTTAACAAATACGTAGTATATGTTTTTGTTATAGAAGTTAAAACTCATTGGAATATTGAATGGTAAAAAAAGATATTGCAGGTTCATTAAGTAAAGCAAATATTACGGGTCAACAAACTTGGGCCAAAAATGATTGGGCCATAGAATCACATGGCCCTGTCTATAAGGAAAGGCTGGATTGCTGGAAGCACTACCCAATGGCTTAATAACCCTCGAATAGTCAAATGTCATAACAAAGCAAAGCAATGATTTAGATTTTAGCTCCACAGCCACAAGTCATTAAGTTGGGGATCATACATATTCGAACAAGCGGACAGGCAAGGGGAGACATACTTAAACTAACATGTTTGCCGGAATCTGAATATTCGCTACACAAAAACATTTGTTAAGATGTTAGGCAATAGGCACAATTGCACAACTTTGGTTTGTTTGTTTGTTCTTTTCATACTCGCTACAGCTATGCTCAATCATACTATGTATTATGATGATTGTGATGACAGATAATGTTAAGTTGGAATAATAAACTCAATTATATATCAGTGATATTTTCATTAAATAGATGAAATTCGAGTCCACAGTTTTATTTCGTTGCACCAAAATAAGATGAATGTACTTTGTTAGATGATTTAGCCCTATTAGTTTGATATCTGAGAAATATAAACGCGTTACATATACAACAATCGAAATCAGATATGGTGGAGAATGTTTTAATAAAATTCTCCAACAAATTATTTGCAACACAAAACAACATGACTCCTACAAATCAGTCGTACAAACTTGTATATAGTCATTCATAATGACTAATAAAATATGCCTGAAATTTTTGGAATAACAACATAATACTATCTAGATATGAATATACGAGCAAGTAGCAAGTTTATGCCAATTTCATGTTACGGGTCATTAGGCCCATGAATTCATCAACGTCTATCATTCCATCCCCATCTGCATCGACCCCTTTAATCATTTTTCGGCAAGACTCCAAGCTGCACCTCTCTCCTAATTGCCTCAGCACCTGAACAAGCTCCTCTGCGGTTATTCTCCCATTGCCATCCAAATCAAAAACCTTAAACGCACTCTTTATATCCGCTGTCTTAACACCACCTTCCGACTTTTGAGCCTCCATGAACTCATTAAAGTCCACAAACCCGTCCCCGTCAGTGTCTATGGCTTGAAACGTCTTGATCACGTCTGATTTAGTGTTTTTGCTACCAAGTACTCCAACGGCCGAACCATACTCTTCCTTGGATATCTTACCGTCCTTGTTCTTGTCAAATTTGTTGAAAACTCGTCTCATTTCATCGACGTCTGGCTGGAACATGCTTGAACCGAATTTTGATGGTTGAAGTGATTGAGTTGGTTTGGTTTTAGGGGTTGATGATTTTCTTGAAATACCATATTTGAAATTAAAGAAACTTTTGCTAGACATTGTAGTAAAGTTTACAAGTTTTGATGTGCTAAAATGAAGTATGGGTTGTTCTCTTTTTATAATATTGCACAAAACCAGCAAAGCTGTATTCTTTTGGCTTTGTAGTTTATACTCAAACGAATCTCATTACAGACTAGTATTACATTATATATTTGCCCATTGTAGAGAATATACAGCTTTCATTATACGCGTTATAAAACATAAAAAAGGTTAGAAAATGTTCGACTTCTGAGTTTAGTCTATCAGGATTTGCCCATGTTATCATGTTAAAGAAAACAAACTTAAAAGTGCAAATATTATTCATTTCTTAAAGATTATTCCATCTGTACATATACATTGGACCTTAAAATAGTTGTGTGGTATTCTGAATTCTGTTAAGTTGGAAATGCCAAAAAAGATGTTACCTTTTTATAAGGAAGAATATTGTAAGTGGCAATGTTCTTATCAACAAGCAAAGCTAGAATCAAGAATTTGGTGTATGATGTAACCATTTATTCTTGTAACCATTTATTCTTAGGGATATCATATCTATTTACATCTTTGGCCCACTTTTATTTACGGATATGTTATTGGTACCCTCTGGCCCACTTTTTTTGTACTTTTTACATCTTCGAGCTTCTAACTCACTCTATTTACAGTACAAGTTTCTGTTTCGTATTTTCTAGCAGTTTAATACTATTTACTTTTTAAACTTTATATTTTATGTTTCATATTTTCAATTTTATAATTTTTTTAATATAAACAAAATTAATAAATAAATAAATAAATCAAGGGGGTATCACTTGTGAAAAAGGAGTGGTACATAACCTACCCCTTTATTCTTATAGATACGAATAAATACGTTCATTCAAACCTATGGTACAAAAAGTTAGAGTAGATGTATCAAAAAAGTATGTAATCCCACTGCAATATTGTTTATATCTATCATGTTTTTGTTACTTATTGTGAGATGGAATGATGGATTCTCTTTCTAGAATGAGTAGGAGAAAATAACCCCACTCAAGAATATATTCCCTCTATTTTTAGAAAAGTTTATGACCATAATTTGTGGACAAAATAGTCATGGAACTCATGGTATAAATTTGATCCGTACAGAACCGAACATACCAAAGAGTTGGGTTGTTAGGTACCACCATGTCAACTAGACAACTAGTGTTATGTTTATCTTGCAAAAATCTTAACAAAATGTTAGAGACATACGAGAACAAAGAGTCATCCACCAAATTTATATTCATAACTAAAAACAAATGGCAAATGTTTTGAAACATATTATTTAACATCTTCATTAGCAATTCAGTTTACAAGAGTTTGTGCTTCACTAGCCTCTTTCTCCCAATCTATCTTCCACAATGACACACCCATACATAGCAAACAGGCCATCTGAGCCACGAATAAGCCTTTCCAGAAGCCCACAAAGCCCATGTCAAAATGAAAGCCCAAAAGCAACGCCATGGGAAGCCCAATAAGATAAAATGAGCCGGCGTTAACCCATGCAACGAACCTTGGTCTAGCGCAACCTCTTATCACCCCAGAGATGACAGTTTGAGAACAGTTTCCGAGCTCACACACCCCCAATACAAGCATGGCTGCCGATATTAGTGAATCGATCTTCAAATCTGAGGTGAACAGTGACCCCCAAAGGTCTCTAGTAACAATGGCTAAGGCCACCGCGATAAGGCTAGTCACAACAGCACATAATAAGGCCACATATGATGCAAATTCAGCTTGCTTTGGCATGTTGGCCCCTAACTCGTGTCCAACACGAGCCGAAACACCCATGCTTATAGATGATGCAAATATGTAGATAAAGGAGGTTGCTTGTAGCAGAATATTCATGGCAGCAATGGCAGCTTCCTTGTCATTATGAAGTAAACCAGAGATAAATATCATCAGCTCGTAGAACCACCATTCCAAACATACCGAAAAGAAGCTAGCTATTGCCAGTAACAAAATAGCTTTGAACTCCGTGAAGCATTTGTTGAAATCAAGAGAGTTCATTGAAATGTCACCGGTTGTGTACAAGTACACCAAAAGGGTGAACAGGTACACAAAGTCCGTAACAACGAGTGCCAAAGCTACTCCTTGAAGCCCAAAATCGAGCCAAAACAACACACCATTGGCAACCACATGAAAAACGACAGCAAGAATTGCACCGAATATAAAAGGTTTAGTTACCTTTTTGGCTCTGAGATATACTTTAATAGGATGGAAGAAACATTGGAGAAATAACGTTGGTATGGTGAAGTAAGTATATGTAGCAGCCAAACTAGCTACTTTTGGGTCTTGACCAATATACACAAGTATCGGCTCTGCATTCAGCCACGCAATGGTTATCGGGATGAAGACAGCTAAAAGGAGGAGTATGGTCTGATGAAGGGTTCGGGCCATAAGTGAGAAGTTACGAGCTCCAAAAGCTTGCGACGTGATCCCATCCATACCCATAGCCAAACCACTAATGACTGAAAACCCAGTGATGTTTACAAATGCCATGGAAAGTGATGCACCGGCTAATTCTGATTTACCAACATGTCCCAAGACATACGACGAGATACAAGATTTGCTAAATATGTGAAGACCTGTGAAAATCATGGTTCCAGCTACCGCAAATAGTAGTTTTACTTCTTGTAGCACCTGAGATTTTTTGCACAATAAGCAACTTGATTATGTACTTACTTTTGGTATATCAATGTGGGTAGCAAAAGGTCATCTATAAATTTTTAAGCGTAATATTCTAATTTCTACACATACTTAGACGAATTTTACTCGCAGCTTTTTTCATTTATATGTCGTCCACTTACTACTAGAGACAAAATTTATGTAGAATGCATGACACTTTTAAAATGCACAAAAAAGGACATGAATAGAAATATAAAATTGCTTTAATCTTTGGCATTTTTATGTGAGGGCGTTTTTTATTAGAAAATATTTTAGGGGTCTGAAATTTTAATATACAACTTTTCCAGTTTTCCTACTTTTGTATAAACTAATGAGTGTGGAACATTTATTATTTTTTGTACCATCCTATAATTTATAATATTATACACTTGGTGATGTAAAAAATATATTTAAGTAAGTTTAAGCATTTTTAGATATGATAACAAGTAATTATTTTCTGTCGAATGTTATTTTTTATCAAAATAAAAATAAAGTAAAATACAAAAGCGTGAATTTGTGATTTTACTTTGTCATTTTTATTTTTCTAAATTTAGCGACACATTTTTTTTGAGGTTTAGAAACGTTAAAAAAGCTACAAGAAGACCTAAAAAATAGCAAAGGGTTAATGATACATTTTTCGAGTTTTAAAGACACTTTTTTATTTCTCTTTTAAAAATAGGGACACTAAATCCAAAAGTGTCACTAAATGTGGAAAATCCCACTAAGAAAAACATATAGAAAAATATATATATATTTATTAGATTTGTGAAAAATGGCATGTATAGCACACAACATTTTCTTTTTTATAAAAACAATCTCACAATTTGCATAAGCATTTTTTACTTAGGTTGCGTTTGTTTTTCTGAAAAACCTCTTAATAACATCTTAATCTGATTCAGTCAGACGCAATCAGATGTTAGGATAAGAAAGTGTGTTTGTTTTTTTCCTGTCAATAAAAGACAATAAGAGACAGTCAAGATTAAGAGTGTTTGTTTTATTATGATCATTAAGAAACGCTAAGAGGTAAAAACATCTTATTGAACTAGATGTTTGGAGGTGTCTTAACACTTCTTAATGTCTAACACCTTCAAATAATTTTACAAAAAACAAACATATATATATCAGTCAGATTCAGATTTCTCAACCGCTTATTCATATTAAGTTGGAATCAGATTCAGATTTTTCAATCACACATTTAGATTCAGACGTGCGAATCAGATTCAGACTCATAGCCTCTTAACAAACAAACAACACCTTAATATGTTTGTTCACAGTTATACACGCGATTAATTTCCATCATAAGTGCCAATATCTCAACAAATCATACATGATGCAATTGCAAAGAACATAAATGCGTGAAATTAGCACAACTGTTGTAGTGGTGACGCCTAAATTAAAAGTCGCTTGTGAAATTAATGAGTACTTACTGTGGATAGCGAAAAGATTGGACAAGTCAACAAAGGTGTTAATTATGTGTGGGGGTAATTGAACAACAAAGGATATTTTTGTTGGAAAAAGGTACAACATAATTATATGGATGTTTTTTTTTTTTTATTTATTTTTAACGAAAGTCCATTATTCTCGTATTTATAAAAATATTGGTTCAAAATTTAACATATTACATTATTTTTACAAAAAACAAAATAGTAACTGTAGTTTTTGTAGCCTTCGTTGGTCATAATATAAAATATATAGTTTTGTAGCCGAGAATGTTTTTATTTCGGAAGATCATAATATTCATGTTTTTATGAACATCATTTATGGTGAATCGAATCTATAAAGACAAATTTGATTCACAAATCATTGTTAAAAGCGATTTATGATGATGATTCATTAAATTTATATGTATTTATTCAAGATTCTACATATACAAAATCGAGATTTTTAACATTGATTCAAAAAATTTTACACATTTTGAATTTTAATCACATTAAAATGAGTTTTACGCTTGAAAAACATGAATCAAAGTTAAAAATCTATCGTTTTAAAACCTTCTCAATATATATATATATATATATATATATATATATATATATATATATATATATAAAAATATCGATTGTATTGATCGTGGTAAAGACATATGGCCATCAATAAATATTTACATTGCATTTGATGCCACTAATCGTCCTTTTAATATCGGCAAAAAAATGGAGGCGTAACAGTGCATTCCATGTTACATAACACATGGTAGTGAAAAAACTTGGTTTGGCCAATAGTTTTACGGGTTACATCCAATTGTAAGTCACATAACACCATATAATCAATTCAACTCAGATGACACTAGATTAAAGCGTATTATATACCATGTCAAGTAACATGGATTTGATAACATATATGGACATCTTTATTTTGCAAACGACAGGAAACTACCTATTTTTTGTTATCTGGTTTTAAATGTAAGTTAGCGAAAAGTAAATAAAGATAATAACTTTTTTACTAAGATTAAGTTATTCATTTTTAAAGTGTGGAACACATTTATTATTACTTTTACTATCCTATTATTTATAATATTATACACTTGGTGATGTAAAAAATATATTTGAGTAAGTTTAAGCATTTCTATGTATGATAACAAATAATTAATTTTCTTTGAGAAAATAACAACATTAGTTATTATTCAATGTTATTTTTTTACCAAAATAAAAAATAAAGTAAAAAACAAAAGCGTGAATTTGTGATTTTACTTTGGTATTTCTATTTTTCTAAATTAGCGACACATTTTTCTTGACGTTTAGAAACATTAAAAAAACCACAAGAAGACCTAATAAGAGTTAATGATACAGTTTTTGAGTTTTAAAGACATCTTTTTTTTCTCTTTTAAAAGTTGAAAAGGGTCAGTAAATACAAAAGTGTCACTAAAAGTGAAAAGTCTCACTAAGAAAAACATTAAAAATAAAAAATAACACAAACAATTACTAAAAATTCAAACAATGTTAATTAGATTTGTTAAAATTGGCATATATAGCACACAACAATTCTTTTTTCTTTAAATCTAACAATTTGCATAATCCGTTTTTACTTAATATATTTGTTCACAGTTATACATGATGCCAGTAAAATCTAACAACACGCGGTTAATCTTTACACCGTCATAAATGCTAGTAAAATCGCAGCAAATCATACATGATGCAATTGCAAAGAACATAAATGCGTGAAATTAGCACAACTGGTGATGCCTAAATCAAAAGACGCTTGTGAAATTTAATGAGTTCTTACAGTAGATAGCGAAAAGATTGGATGATTCAACAGAGGTGTAGAGGTTGATTCCATCTTAGTCTGATTGTGTATGGGGGTATTGAACAACAAAGGATATTTTTTGTTGGATAAAGACACAACAAAATTATATATATGTATGTAGTTTTTTTTTGTAGAAGTGAAAGTCCAGTATTCTCGTATTTATAGAAATGTTGGTTCAAAATTTAATGTATTACATTATTTTTACAGAAAAAGCAGTAACCGTAGCTTTTGTAATTTTCTTTGGTCATAATATAAATGTGATCCATAATTATATTATATAATATAAAAACAACAATTGTATTGGCCCTGGTAAAGACATATGGCCATCAATAAACCTTTACATTGCATTCGGTGCCACGTAATTATACTTTTCATATCAGCCAAAAAAATGGAGGTGTAACAGTGCATTCCATGCTGCATAAATGAAAAACTTGGTGCGGCCAATAGTTTTCAGGGTTACATCTAATTGTAAGCCACATAACACCAGATAATCATTTCAACTAAATTGACACTAGATTAAGTCGTATTATATACCATGTCAAGTAACATGGATTTGATAACATATATGAACATCTCATTTTTTTCAAATGACAAGAAACTACCTATTTTTTGTTATATGGTTTTTAATGTATGTTAGCGAAAAGTAAATAAAAATAAGAGTTAATTACATAAATGGTCACTGTGGTTTGGTTGTTTTTTCGGAGGAAAACGTGTAAATACGGATGAAAATGTGTAAATACGAACAAAAATTGTTTAAATATGGACGAAACGTAAAATACGGACGAAAAAACGGACAAAACGAGATTAAAACGTAAAACGACCGAAAACATGTAAAAACAGTCTAAAACGTGTAAATACGGATGAAAACGTTTATATACGGATGAAAATGTGTAAAACAGAGGAAATATGTAAAAACGGACGAAAACGTGTAAATACGTATGAAAACGTGTAAAAACGGAGGAAAACGTGTAAATATAGGCGAAAATGCATAAATACGGACGAAAATGTTTAAATACGGATGAAAACCTGTAAAAACGGAAGAAAACGTGTAGATACGGATGAAAACGTGTAAATATGGATGAAAATGTGCAAAAACAGACGAAAAAGTGTAAATACGGACTAAAACGTTTAAATATGGACGAAAACGTGTAAAAACAGGCGAAAGCGTGTAAATACGGACAAAAACGTGTAAAAACTAACGAAAACGTGTAAAAACTAACGAAAACGTGTAAAAACATACAAAAATGTGTAAATACGGATGAAAACGTGTAAATACGGATGAAAACGTGTAAAAACAGAGGAAAAATAGTAAAAACGGACAAAAACGTGTAAATACGGATGAAAACATGTAAAAACGGACGAAAACATGTAAAAACGGACGAAAACGTGTAAATACGGATGAAAATGTTTAAATACGGATGAAAACGTGTAAAAACGGAAGAAAACGTGTACAAATACGGATGAAAACGTGTAAATACGGATGAAAACGTGTAAAAACGGACGAAAACATGTAAATACAGACGAAAACGTTTAAATATGTACGAAAACATGTAATAACGGACGAAAACGTGTAAATACGGATGAAAACATGTAAAAACCGACGAAAACGTGTAAAAACAGACGAAAACGTGTAAATACGGATGAAAATGTGTAAAAACGGACGAAAACGTGTAAATACGGACGAAAACGTGTAAATACGGATGAAAACGTATAAGGGATTAACGACCGTTAGTATAAAGGATTAACGACCGTTACTTAATTGTCAAAAGATTTCAAAAGGAAGATGACAAGGACTTTTTGGTCATTTCATTCGGATATGGACTGGATCCGTAACATATGCAAACCACAATGACTGAACCAGTTAAAAAAAAACTTCAGTGACTAAAAGTGAAAAAATGGCCAAACCACAGTGACCATTTATGTAATTAACTCTAAAAATAATGACTTTCTTTTTCTAAGATTAACTTATTCATTTCTAGAGTTATCTTTTATATAATAAGAGAACTCATTTTTGCCAAAGTGAAGGATTCGATTAACTAGTAAGAGGGCTCGGTTTTGAATCCTAGCCCTATCATTGGCCAATTGAAGTTTTAAGTGAGAAAAATTCGGGGCAGTTCTGGGGTTTTCTAAAAGGCTCCCCAAACATAGACGTGTCAAAAACGCGAAGAAAAAAACATTTGAGAAACCGGGTGTGTTTTTTGAAACTTTGGTGTTTGAAACTCTTAGGCATATCAGAGACGTGTTTCCAAATACGTTAAGCGTGTTCTAGAAGAGTTTAAAAATGATGGTTATTTTCACTGATATCTTTTCTATATTTGAATTGTGTTATCTATTGGGCACGAAACCCTAATCCTGAGGCTATGTATACTCACCCGATATGGGTGCTCATCGTTCATTAGTCTTCTAACCCTTGTGTCTTCGTTTTCTTATCGCAGGCAAAACTATGCTGATCACCACGCTTTCAGATATCGATGGCACAAATGGTAAGTGCAACATTAAGGAAAAACTCGTTTCTATATGGAATCAGTATTACGGCGCTACTAAACAATCTAAAGTTGTTGGTATTGATATGAAACTGATGGACGAACATGTATCATTATTTTTTTATAACCAAATCCTTTGTTTGAAATCATATTCATGTTGTAAATATTTATCTTGATAATATGTTTTATGTAACAGGGTACCAAGATCCATGTAACCATTGGTAACTTAGTGGTTTCTGATTTCCAAAACCTCATTTGCCAAGATGATTATCATTTTATATCAAACTTCATTGTTAAAAATAGTACAAACATGCTTTAACTAACTTCTCATGCATGCAAAATCCACTTTCTCAAACAAACAAATTTTCGACGATGTTATGATTTTGCTGATATACAAGAGTCTTTGAGTTTTGTCTTTTGAAAGTTTTTTAGAGCACAAGATTGATCCTAAGTGTTCATTTGGTAAGTTTTATTGTTTTTTTTAATTGTATTTTAGTTTGCATATCAGACTTATTTGTGTTTCTTATATAGTGTTTAATTTGATTTATCTTTCTTAGATATTATTGGCCAGCGTATTGATGCGCGCGAGAAGGCGGATTAGGGGTCAAGGAAACTTCCTTTTCTACGAGCAAGTTTTTCAACCTCCTAGGCAGTGAACCTAATCGTTGTAGTGTAGTATGGGGTAAGCCTCGGGGATTGATATCGTTCTCTAGGGGAATAGGAATGCTAGTAAGAAATATATGACGGGAAGGTGAGATTGAGGATGATTCTTTTTTTTTTAATCTTTTTTATAGTTTTTTAGAAAGCTAAGGTAAATATCTCGGGGCAATTGGTTGGGGGTGGTACTTCTACCGATTACTTTACTTCTACTAATTATCTAATTATTTAATTACTACGGATAGCTATGTCTAATTGAGGTGTGCTCGTATGATGATTAAAGATGTGTTCACTTAGATGCTATTACTCCCTAGTTATCTATTATTGGTTGGTTGAGTTGTCACATCCTTTATCTTAACGCGTTGTATTCCTAAAAGTCATAGGGCGTGCGTATTCCCTAGTTCTTTGAGGTTATCTCTCGTATATGATTCACGGAATCGGCAAGCCTAAGCTATTTCATCCATGCACCATATCATCATTAAGCATACTCAAGCATTAAACACAACGAAAACCTAGATGCACTTCTAAGCCAATTTCAATTAAGACAAGAAACAACCTAACAACAATCAATAACTAGGTTTCACAGATCTAAGCAAACACATAAGTAATTTAGCTAGACATGATAGACAAGCAAGCATACACACAATCAATCGAATATGGGGTAGACATAATGATAAATTGGATTAACAAACTTATCTTGATGTGTAAAATAGGGTATGGGACCCTAGAATACTGTCCAAGTCGGACTACAACTGAGTTAGGGTTTGCTCTCCAAAAATATACCTCCTAAAATACAGAAAAATCAAATTCTATATATAGATTTACAATCGCGACGGCGTCACCTTTTACATGGGACACCGTCAGGTCGCCGTCATTAGGGTTTCTTCTAGGCCAAGTCATCGATGGGACGGTGTCACTTTAGTGTTGTGACGCCGTCGGTCTTTAGTTGAGACGTCGTCTTGATTCTAGATCTGGGCCGTCTGGAGTGAAAATTGTGAGTGACGCCCTCAATATTTAAAGGGTGACGCCGTTAGGTTTATGACTGGAAATTTCATTGAGTCGTCGCATGCATGTTTTGATCAAGTCTTCATAGAGGGACGGCGTCGCCCTTTGAATGGGACGCCGTCAGGTTCTGCTGATCAGTCTTGAGTGGCTTCGATCTTGACTTTGCCATTTTCTTCATGTTTTTGCTCATTTTCGTCCAAATGTGCTTCATTTCAGCATTTTGCTTCCAAAAGACCTAAAAAGTGAAAAGGAACGAAATTAAGCAGTAACGGATATAAAAAGTGTCGAAATAGGGCTTAAATGACCCCCTAAAAGCGTACGTTTTAAATCCTTATCAAATATCCCTACACTTGGTATTTGTTTGTCCTCAAGCAAATGTGCTTTTGACCAATCAATTTATAAGTTAGGGGGCATGGAGCATTGGTTTATAATAGTTCATAACAAGTGAAAGCGCCACAATAGTCATAACAAGCACGAAAATTATATACTAGCACCTCACAAGTGGTGTTTAGATTCTCTTATCTCTCGGGTTTATATGAAATATAATATGAATGGAAATGGAAGATAAACACTCATTACCTGGCATAGTACATAGATTACCATAAGCTTGAGAATAGATCAAATCTCCACCGCTTTGGTGTAAACACCTAGGAACAACTATCTAAGAGGTCTTTACAAGGGTTGTAACGTTAGGCTTAGGGTAGCGAAACAAAGGGTTTTGTTGGATAGGGAATTTTTAGTGGTGGCAAGTCAAACAATTTATGTCACAAGCATGTAAAGTGTGGCGTTGCTAAGCCAAGACTCGACTCACTAACACTAGATAACTTGAAACAAAACAAACATAAATTTAAGAACATAAACATAAAGGTAGATGTAGGATGGTAGCCCGTATGCTTTTCTTATTTATTTATTTATTTATTTTATTTTTATTTTTATTTTTTTTTACATCTCCTTTTCTTCTTTTTTTCGATTTTTTTTCATACCTTTTTACTCTACCATCCTTTACGATAACATCAAAATACAAGGGATTTATAGGAGCATCCCTACACTTGAGTTTTTTATTTCTCTAACACTAATTGACCCGATTTGAAAAGATCAAAACACTTGAAGTATTTAATTACGTAGACAAAGGGAATTTGAATTTATCGTTCTTTCCCGTTACTCCATAAAATATTACTTTTTACCCAATCGTCCCAAAACTGTGTAGAAAAGATATGACTCGACTTAGCAACCATGCAAGTAACTAGATATTTGAACTAAGGGTTCAATAATGATAACAATAATGCACTAAAGATGAGTGCATAAAAGGTAGGCTAAGGCGATTTGGGTGTACATTTGGGGGTGGATTGTAAACAATGCTCTTCATTGATATTCCGGAAAATCAAAACATCACGAGAACCGCAAAAAAGATAGGCTCTGAGGAGTTAACTAGAGGTATCGTGTACTAAAGATGAGTACATCGCAAGGGTGTGGGGTAATTACTCAACCGATGTGGAAGATGTAATTATAATACAAGTTTCAAACAAGGGTTATCCTAATGCCTCTTATCACTTAGTTACTCCTAATTACACAAGTGTAGTCTCACTAGCGATCTCGAATGCATCACAAAACAAGTTCTAGAATCTATTATACTACCGGTACACTCTTTAAGCATTAAAGGTTAATGCTTTTATTCCTAAAGATCTAGGGGCGAACCTCACATTTTTGGGGTGGAATTTGAGTGGTAAACAGTTTTTGTGCTAGTGATAACATCAAATAGTCCTGAATATTAAGTGTCAATTTCCCCCGATAATGCTTGTAATTTATATCATTTATATGGATTTACGCTTGTTTTCCATTGTTTTCCACTTTCGTGTAAATTACGAGCATTGGAGCTAAAGAGACGCGGGCGGAGAAATATCTAAAGATTTATCACGGTATGCTACTTTGAAGAAGTTACTGCGTAACTCGTCCCTCACATTACGCCATAACTATTGCGTGACTCATAAAACCAACTTATCATAAGGTTACGCGTAACTCTTCCCAAAGGTTCTGACGTAACTATATTAGGTCAAATGAGGTTCCACGCGGCGATACTTACGCAGTAACTATTGCATCTACTACAACGTAACCGAGTTTATTGAAGACTATGGCGTAACCACTTATTAGGTTACGCAATAACCAGCAGATCTAGTGCAAAATACGATGAAATAGAAGGTTACGGCGTAACTCCTATATTGGTTCTGTTGTAACCCGGATCTCGCCTATAAATACCCCACGAATCCCGGCATTTCTAACCCATTCCACACACAACACTCGTGAGAACGTGGGAAAAAGCTCAAGGCGGTATAGAGGAGCATACGGATCTGTCTCAAGGAGAAATCACTCCTCTATGATAAGCATTAGCATTTTATATTTCTTTACTTTCAATTCATGTATTTCGTACCTTTGAATATTGAATTGGTTTGCATGATTAATATGAGCTGCTAAGCACCTCTTGGTGTAGGCCTAGTTATGATTCCTTAATTGTTTTGTTTGCGTTTACTTTACTTGATACAATTATTTATAAGTGTATGCATGCTTAGTTTATTGGTAGCCACCCTTGGTTCGGTAGTTTTGAATGGCGGTAGAGGCCAATTGCCTAGGAGATATGACCAAGTGACCCTAGGTGAGCGGATCGACACGGAAGGGTAAGATATGACCAACCGACGACTCTTTCTACTTATGCGATTTGACCAACCGATCACCTATCGTTTGGATGAACTTAAGAATTAGGTGGTGCGTGTCTAAGTTCCTAACGGCCGAGCATTCACTATTATAAATCTAGCATGTAGCGGTACTTAATGGCTTGGATTAGGGACCGGGAACAACATGACTTATGAGGGACACCGACTTCTCTGTGGTGCCATCTTTGCCGATAGGTTAGGCGAATTGACCAAATGATGTCCTCTCGACTTTGACCCCACCTGAAGTAATTGGAAGTAATTAGACGTCGACATAACTAGCTAGGAGGATTAACTAGGTTAGCACTACTCTCCTCTATTGATTTCCCTTTATCATTTATCTGCTTTTATTTGCTTTATTCTGTTTTAGTAGTTTAATTAATTAAATCCCTATCGAAACCATTATTAATCTGTGACACCTAGATTTAGTAATAATCCAACACACATAGCTCTTGGGACGACCTCGACTTTACCGATCACTACACTACACGCGACCGGGTACACTGCTCGTTAGGGCATTAGGGTAGACCATAGGTATAATGAGACTTTATAAATATTAAAACCTGGTCAGTGAAACCTGCATCAGCTAGTCATATAATTCCTATCCATGAGACGCTTTATTAAGACTAAAGTTTAGCTCGTAAATGTCATAAAAAATTTAAATTTGGCGCTAAAATTGCCCTAACGAATATTTTTCATAGTTTATTACACAAATTACCAAGGACAAGACAAATGATCAAGTGAGTGAATAGTTTATAAGTTCCCGTTTTATTCTCCCTCCCTACACTTAAACTGCACATTGTCCCCAATGTTCCCCGAAAGAATCAAAGTTATGATAAAGGAAGGTAAGTAAGGAAAAGAAACTAGTACTCCCCTGATTAGCTCGGTAGGATACGTGTGAAGTTGCGGTTAAATTCTTTTCCAAGAAGAATGCATGAGTAATAAGCTTCATCCAATTCGTGTTTCTTCTTCTTGCCCAATATAACCTGCACACTTATAAGAAAACAAAAGAAACCTTCGCGTAAAATCGGCGGTAAAACTATATATGACACACAACTACAATAGAAAGCAAGTAAGATATAATGCTTGTGGAATGGATGTTTGCAGTTTTTCTGGGAAATTAAGAGCTGGGAATTTCCAAAAATTTATAGTGCACAGAAAATGAAAAACTGGGTAATCTGTTTCAACATAGCCTGACGTCGTCAGGCTTTAATCATGACACCGTCATATTGTCCTGACAGAAAGTGGTCTACTGCGTGTTTCTGAAAAAATTCTGGAAAAATTACATCATTAAAACCTGGAAAAAGTCTTGCAAAACATCTATTATGACTCGACACAAGCATTTGACTCTAACAAACATACAACTATATCAATTTCAATAGTTGCAATTCTCATGTTCATGTTCTTCAAAAACGTATGTGATCTTCCCTACACTTATCTTTTTTGTAAAATACCTTTATATGTAATCAAGACGAGGTTAAAGACAAAATAAAGCATTTTCACATAATCTAACGTGAGAATAAACAACAATGGAAAAGATATAAGACACACAAAAATTGAAAAACAAAACAAGCAAACAATTAAGCATGGGTTACCTCCTACGAAGCACTTTTATTTATTTATGAGTCTTGCAGTTAGACTCGAAGTCGTGCTCCTACGTAACTTCCTCACCATCATCTTCTTCCTCATGACGATCTCTATTGGGGTTTTCCATGGTATAGTTATGTCCTATCGTCCATATTTCTAAGAAGTCATCTTGCCCCAATTGGTTATATATTCCGGTCCTAGTTTCAAACAATCTTTATAGAACCCAAATATCTTAGTCATCACATAGTCTACTCCTCTCTTCTTATCCTCCTCATTCCTATAGTAGACCGATAGCTTAAGTTCCTTTTCATCATTGGATAGCGATGAAAATTTCTCAATCTTAAATGGCATTTGGTAAGTAACGTCATCGGTCTCATCCTTGAATCTAACTATCCCTAACGACGGATCATAAGTCATCCCGGTGTTTTCTATGAATGGCTTTCCTAGAACTACATAGGACAAGCTAGGATCTATAGTCATACTAATATCCTCCACAATCACGAAATCCGTAAGGTACGTGAAGCTACTTACATAGACGGGCAATCCCTTAACTCTACCAAGGAAGTTACATCTAACTCTAGGATCATTGGGGTCTTGCCTATTTGGGATAGGTTTTTCATCACCCAATTATATTATGTGCTAGTCATGATGTTTATTGGGAACTTGCGATCAATGTAGGCCTTTGCCACAAAAAATGTCCTATGCAACATGGTATGTTGAGATTTCTAGGATTTCCAAAGGTGATTCGTGGGCTTCTCCTAATCTACATGTGACGAAGGTCTCGCACTAGGTGTGGGTGGCATGAAAGTTCCTCTTTTGTAGGAAACTTATTAAAGTATTCATCACCTATTTCATTTGTTTCATTGGTTGATTCATCCTTAGGAGTCTCACTAACCTCAAGCACCATCTCATGGTTCGCTTCGTCACTATTCCTATTTGGTTTCACTAGGGTGATGGCATTAACGAAGTGAACATTCTTGGATGAAGACGGGTCCCTAGTTTCGAAGTACTTGCTTGGGTCCTTAATCTTAACACCGGAAGCTTTGGAAGAGTGAGTCGAGATGGCATTAACCTTTTCGGTGGTCTTTCTATTACTATTGGTTATGGCTTTCAAAAGGTTATCTATCTTCCTATCCATCTCGGCTTGTTGTTGGTTAAAGCGGTCCGAAAGCTTGGTTATTTGGGCTTCTTGGGATATAACTAGGTGTTGCATCATCCCTTCTAGGTTTTGTTGACTAGGGCCGTGAGATCTTTGGTTGTGTTGTTGGGGCCATGGGGAGTCGTTAGAGGTGAATTCTTTGGTTTGACCCCAATTATAGTCGGGTTTGCCCCTCCATGCTTCTCGGGCTTCGTTGAAAGTCCTACGTACGAGTGTTGTAGGGAATCTCCCTCCCATTCTGTTAATACAAATAAGCCGTAAAAACTTTTATTTATATTTTACGATCTTCTAATATTTTGTCGATAACAAACGTAATGTTGGATCGATATATACTCGACCAAACTAACTATGTAGCTTGTAAGGGCTTAGCAACCTCGGATAAATCCTAAGTCACTAACAATGAAACAACGATATAACTTTACTAAGTATCGGAAACTACTTCAATAAAGCTAAGAAGAATAACTTTAACTTCAACGATTTTATTAATACTTTGAACACGCTTGATACAGATTCACTAACAATCCCTAACTCTAATATTCTCTCTAAAGTCTAAATATTCTAAGAACGTCGTATGTCAAATGCCAATCTAGAGGTCCTTTTATAGGCATAAGGATAACCCTAGTCGGTTTACAACTCTAATCCTTGTACGACAAGTAATACTAAACTAAGAACATTCTAGAATTACATAATAATCCTTAACGATTTGCATAACAGTCCTTTATCCTTGCAGTACTTTGATGTTGAGCAGTACTTTGACCTTCACATAAGCAGTACTTTGACCATCTTCAGTACTTTCATATTCTTGACTTTATATCCCAACAATCCTCCCTAACTTGAATTCTACTTGCTTGATTTCAAGTTCCTTTGTATCTTGTATCTTTAACATCTTTGTCTTCAAGGAAAGATTGTATCTTTATCTTGATTTATTTTGTACTCAATGTGCTTGTATTATCATCATCAAAGTAGTCTTTATAAGCAATTCTTTTCGACAACTATCGCAATCTTCATCTTTTCACTACTCAACAACATATGGCAAATTGTACATCGGATCATAAAGTTTGGTCTATTCTCATCACTTCCGGTGTGTAAACTCCTGTGAGAGGTGAATCATTGAAAATTTAATGGATTTTGATGTCTCTTTACCAAAGCCATTAACTCGGAGTAGCCAATGTTTAGGTGTGTAAAACCATGGTACATTGATAACCATATGATTTTAGCAAATCATCGACTATCAACGGATTTGTTTTGTCTTTACCAAAAGCCGTACCCTTTTGGACTAGTTAGTTCTTGCAACCATGGTGAACTAATTACCATATAAATGGTTTTTCCGACCTTTACCACAAGCCATTTTTCTTGTGGGCTAGCCAACTCTTCACTATATCGAGATATGGTGAGTTGATTACCATACAACTTATTAGCAAGTTGTCAACCATCAACGGATTTGAGATATCTTTACGAGCCGTTTGCTCATGGATTAGCCGATCCTTTTGTTAAACATGGTGGACTGATAACCTTTGTTGTAACCATCTCAAAACCATTTGTTCTTTGTTAACTTTTGTTTCAAAATATTTTGCACTTAACAAAAGTTTGCTTATTTTCTATTAAAAATCGTTTCTTGGTTTTGTCTTTGCAAGCGATACTTTGGTTAAAATCTTGTTTGTCAATGATACTTTGAATAAAGTACTGATTTTTCAAAACTTTATACAATTATTAATCATACCAGTATTTATGCTTCATCATCAGCCATAATTGTCCATTTAATGAATAGTTCAATGACCATGAGAACTGTGTCATTCTCTTCTTCAACCTCCATACCATGATCTAGCATTCTTCTCATAAGATCTCTAGTCAGTGGATATCTTCTTTCTGCTAACATATGGATCATGGTCCCATCTTCTAACTCCAAAACATGCACTCCAGATTCTTCAAAGAATCTCCAACTAGTAATCTCCCAAACTTCTTGGTTTTGCCAGATTGCATCAGTGCTTGTTTCTTCAGTTTCCCAGATGGTTATGAGATCTCCAAGCAAGACTAAACCAATTCCATTTGATGGAATGTGTTCAAAATATTCTTGCACCAGTTGGTATAAATGAAACAAATCCTCTCTGTTGATGATGTGCAATATGTCCCATAGCAAATTAAACACTCTGAAACTCTCATCTTCTCTATGGAACATCAGATAATCTCCTTCCTTTGATTCTACAACTTCAAATGTAGATATCTTTGACTTCTTTTCTGCAACATCTTTAGACTTAGGATGCTCAAAGTCTACAACTCTAAGATAATTCCTCAGCTCATCAATTGTATCAGTTCTCAACTCTATCTTCTTTGATGGTTGTTCTTCTTGATTGTTCTCTTTCTTTTTAAACTTCCTTTTCTTGCATCCTCATTACGCTTTTTCATCATCAAAAGGAATAATCCCTATCAACTTCCTTCGATATGCTTCTCTAATGACATCATATAAGTCTTTCATCTCTATATATTTAAGTTTGTGTAAGACTTGTATAACCTCTGACCCTTCAGATAAGCCATCATAGCATTCCTTTCCTTAGCAATACTAGGTGGTCTTTGTGGTATAACAGTTCGGTTCTTTACGGTATAGCAACCTCGACATCATATTGAGCTTGAAACTTCTTAGCGACTTCTTCATTCTTAGCTACTTCAATAGCTCTTATTTCGCCAAAGTGAGCTTTTCTTCTTCTTAGTTTCAACCAATTTACCTTTACCTTTGTCTTTAGGATCTAAGGCAGGTTGAGAAGCTTGAGGTTGTTCTTCAGCAACTCCTGGAATACTAACACCTCTTGGTCTTGATAGATTTTGCAATATTTGAGCAACAGTCTCATCATCACTTGCAGTGTGCTCTACTTTGGGTGTATCAGCTTCCTCTTCTTGTAGGACTGTTGAAGGACCAACTTCTTCTTCAAAATCTAGAGTCCTTGGTGTAATTAGCTCTTGTCTATATGTTCCTTGAAGAGCAGCAGTACCTTGATCACCAGCACCTTGATCATCAGTACTTTGTACACCAGTACTTTGTACTCCAGCACCTTGAGGCTCAGTACTTTGAATTTGAACATCAGTACTTTGAGGCTCAGTAACTTCAGCTTCTTTAATTTCTTTTTGTGACTCATCAAAAGTATCAGCAACATCTTCATAAGCTTGAGCATCTTCATTCAAATTCTGTTGTTCCAAATTCCTCCCCAATTGGAATGAAGACTGCTTGTGAATTTTCTTGCCCTTTGAAGTCTTTTTAAACTTCCTTCCTTTCTTCTTTTGAGACTTGACCCACAACCTGTGATGTTGAACTAAAGGCCAGACAAATTTCTTCAATCTTTTAAACTTGGTGTTCAACTTCATAAGTTGTTTAGCTTGAGCTTCAGTAGCTTTCTTCAATCTCACTAATTCTCTTGTCAAATCATAGATATCCAGAACTGGACCCTTAGAAGCCATATCTCCCTCATCTCCTCCAGATGTTTGAGTCCCATCTGTGGAAGTATAATCATTGGGAGAGGATGGTGGGTTTACCTCAGGTTCTGAATCACCATGAGCAGTATCGTGTGGAGATGCAGTACCTTGTGTTTCAGTACCTTCTTGTGCAGCAGTACCTTGTGGAGAAGTAGTATGTTGAGAAGGTGAAGCAGTACCTTCCTTGTGATTACGAACTCACATGTTCTTCACTTGCGGTGACTTCATCTCTAGCGCTTGCACTATCTCCATCATAGAAGTAGTCAAAGGAGTATTCCTTCCAGAGAATTGATCACTCTTCTTAGCCATGAAAGTGAATATCTTTGGTGGTTGTACCACAATAGGTAACAAGCTCGAAGGTTTTGGTACATCCTGAAGTTGTTTGTTCAAGAAAACTTGAACAAATCTTGGATACATTAACCATGGTGAACCATTGGAAATATGGGAGAGCATACCATCAAGAATCATCCGTGAAAAGTTAAACAGTTGGTTGGTAGCTAATCCCACTAAGGCAGATGCAATATTTGATCCAAATTGCTCCCATGAAGTACTCTTGGAACTTAAACAATGAAGTAATACATGAACCAGGTACTTCCATTGTGGGCTGAATAAGGGTTTCTTAAAGGTTGTTTCTGTGAGAGATCCTTCATACCCAATATCCCTTAATGTGTCCCAAAGCACTTGTTTATCAAAGCGAACAGCCCCGCCTTCATCATCAAACAATAAATCTTCTCGAATGGAGGCTTCACTAACTCTAACAATCTTTCCAGCAACCTTAGCTTTGAATGTATGATTCATCATCTTCCATATGAGAGCTAGCAGTTGCCCAAAATTGTTGAATCCAGGCTCAATAACATCGGGTTCAACCAAAGGGCATAATTGATTGATGATCGGTGAGGAAATCAATTATGTCATGAAAGCGAACATTGGCGGTGTTTTATCTAAGTTGGCCACCATGTTATGCTTACTAAGCGTGTTTCGATTTGCCATTGAATGTGGTTATAAGAGAAATTGGTTTGATGAATAGTGAATGTGAATAAGAGAGAAATAAGGAAAAGATTGATAAGTATAAAGATGAGAGGAAAATCGGGAGGTAGTTATTTATAGGTAAGATTTAAAAATCACACCCAATTAATCTGATTACCGTTATTTGAATTTTACCCCATCTTTTGACCGTTGGAACGATGCGTTGATAAGACTAGCGATTGCTTTCCACGTAGCGATACTTTCAAAGCGGTACTTTCAAAGCAAAGATACTTTCGGATAAACAATAAGCAATACTTTTCCATCCTCTTCTTCACAATGGCAAAACATCAAAAGACATTGTTTATCCTCCCTTAAACAATGCATAGGACTGTATAACTAACTAATAAGTCCTCCCCTTAAGTGTAGCTTAATAGTTAATCATACCAATACTCACCACCAAATGATTAAATCTTGAAACATCAAATCCTTTTGTGAGTAGATCAGCTACATTGTCATCTGTGTGGACCTTGACAACATTAATGAGTCTATGCTCATAACAATCTCGAATAAAGTGATGCCTAATCTGAATGTGCTTGGTCTTGGAGTGATAAACTGGATTCTTCACAATGCAAATTGTACTCTCATTATCAATGTTGATAGGAGTATTCTTGAAGTTGAACCCATAATCCAAGAGTTGATTCTGCATCCATAATACTTGTCCACAACAACTTGTGACAACATATTACGCTTGATGGATGATGTTCTTTGCAATGGTTTGTTTCTTACATTGCCATGAAACTAATCTTCTACCAAGATATTGGCATCCTCCGGTGGTTGATCTTCTATCATAATTATCACTGCATAATCACTATCGAAAAAGCTTCCAAGTGAAAAGGTGAATCCTTTGGATACCACAACCCTAACTTAGGTTGTTGTTTCAAATAACTAAAATCCTCTTGTTGCATTCATATGAGAGACCTTGGGTGAGACTTGATATCTTGCACATAAGCAGACGACAAACATGATATCGGTCTAGATGCGATTAAGTACATAAGACGACCAATCATTGATCGTAAAGCTTGACTTCTACAGGTTGACCATCTTCATCCTTGCCCAATGAGTTGATAGATTTTATGGGTGTGGTGACCGGCTTCATAGCATCAAAGTTAAACTTCTTAAGAATGTCAGTGACATACTTGTCTTGACTAATGAAAATTCCAGCCTCTGATTGTTTAACTTGAAGCCCCAAAAAGAAAGTTAATTCACCCATGGAACTCATTTGAAACTCTTGTTGCATGAGCTTCTCAAACTCTTTCACCATAGACTGTTTTGTAGCTCCAAAGATGATATCATCTACATAGACTTGAACAAGCATGATATCCTTCTTGTCTCTCTTGATAAACAAAGTCTTATCAATTGCTCCTCTCCTGTAACCATGTTGCAATAAGAAAGTGGAGAGTCTTTCATACCAAGCTCTAGGTGCTTGATGAAGGCCATACAGAGCCTTAACAACTTTGTAGACTTTGTTTGGATGGGCAGGATCCTCAAAACCAGGAGGTTGTTTGACATAGACCTCCTCTGTAATCGTGCCATAAAGAAAGGCACTTTTGACATCCATTTGATAAACAAGAAAGCCCATATATGATGCAAAAGCAAGGAATATTCTAATAGCTTCAATCCTT
Organism: Chrysanthemum lavandulifolium; assembly: GCA_022545495.1. NCBI lineage: Eukaryota > Viridiplantae > Streptophyta > Magnoliopsida > Asterales > Asteraceae > Chrysanthemum > Chrysanthemum lavandulifolium. The sequence goes on along the minus strand of CM040245.1, from coordinate 69,372,057 downwards.
GCTACAGGAGCAAATACTTCATCATAGTCCACTCCTTCTTCTTGTCTATATCCTTGAGCAACTAATCTTGCTTTGTTCTTGATGACATTCCCTCTTTCATCTCTCTTAACTCTGAAAACCCATCTTGTACCAATGACTTTCTTTCCATCTGGTAGATCACATAGTACCCAAACTTCTTGAAGTTTGAATTGAAGAAGTTCTTCTTGCATGGCTTCAACCCAACTCTCTTTAGTTAATGCTTGAGCTACATTCTTGGGTTCTTCTTGAGAGATAAAACAAGTGAATAAACACGTTTGTTGATCCTTATGATTCATCATGTTTTGTTTATACACAAAGCTAAGTAAAGCATTATGTGGCTTAGAGAAGCCTTTAGCCTTGGTTCTTGTGAGCACCCCTGATGTAGAAGGTCCAATGATTTGACCAGTGGGATGATCTTTATGAATTCTTAATGTAGGAGTCTGTGGAACTTCAAGATCATCATCCAAATTTGTGAAATCAGCTCCTTCATTGGAATTTGAGAAAATACCTTCATCATCTAATTCATCATCAGTGTCTTCTAACCCAGGCATGTTAGGATCATACAAATCATCGAAATCTGTCAATAGGTGCGCGATACTTTGATCCAAAATCTTGTGATCCAAAATCTTGTGAGGGTATTCTGTAGACTTACCCTTTTCTTTGTTTCTTCATAAGCTCTTCTTTGTTCATCCTCATAAGATTGTGCTATTGTTTCTTGAAAAAGCATCCTATTAAGTTCATCTTGAATAGCTTGATCCTCGGCGAGACAAAGTGGATTTTGGTTCATCGATACTTTTCTCCTTTTCAACAGTTATAGGTTCTTCATCGGGAACAACATCGGGTCTAATATTGACTCCATGAACAATGTCTTGTAAATCTTCTTCTTTGTGATCAACTTGATTTTCTTCTCTAACAGAACATAATTCATAGAAGGAGTCAAAACATCAAGATCAAACATCCAATCGGGACCTTTACCCTTTTGATTTTCTTGATCTTCTAAAATTCAACATGAAGACAATCTTGAACCTTTTGGTGACCTTGTTGTACACTCTAAATCCTTTACTATTGGTACAATATCCCAATAAGTATCCTTCATCGACTTGCCATCAAATTTTCCCAAAGCATCAATAGTATTGAGAATAGTCGAGGACATCCAAAGGTTTCATAAAGCGTATGTTAGGTTTGTTTCCATAAGCAACTCATAAGGTGTCTTCATCGAGGTTTAGTGGTGATACTCTATTCAACACATAGCAAGCGGTGCTTACGACTTCACCCAAAATTGAATAGGTAGAAGTGAATCGCAAGCATTGTTCGGTTGCTTCTATCAAAGTTCTGTTCTTTCTCTCGCAACACCATTCTCTTTGTGGAGTTCTAGCAATACTAAACTCCCTCTTGATTCCTTTCTTGGCACAAAATTCATCCATAAACTTGTTCTTGAATTCAGTCCCATTGTCACATCTAATACCTCTTACTTTGAGTCTCAATTGGTTTTCAAGGGCTATTATAAGATCATGAATAGCATCAAAGGTTTCATCTTTAAATCCCAAGAAAAAGACCCAACTAAATCTACTGCAATCATCTGTTACAACTAAGCAGTACTTCTTCTTGTTTAGACTTGCAACTGAAACAGGTCCAAACAGATCCATGTGCAGCAACTCTAAAGGATCTCTAATAGTTCTTTCCTCAATCTTCTTGCATGAAGCTTTGTGTTGTTTACCCTTCTTGCACGCCAAACATGAGTGATCATTCTTGTATGTTTTGGAAGGTAAACCTCTAACTAAATTTCCTTTAACCAACTTGTTGATATTCTTGAAATTCACATGGCCTAATCTTCTATGCCACAGATGTGCTTCTTCAAGTGTTGCCTTTGCTACTAAACATGTTGCTCTTTCAGAAGAGTTAAGACTCTTCATATCCAGACTGTACACATCATTGGTTCTTGGTACTCTCAGTATTACCAAGTTATCATCAACAAGCTTGAATTCGGGGAAAGAATAAGACATTTTGTGTCGATGAATAACACGAGGTGCTTCTTGTCACAGATCGAGAGACCGACAAAGATTGAACTTGAGCTCCTTCACATAACGAACATTCTCAAAATCTATGCTTCCGCCTTGATGGTTCCTTTGCGATAATTCTTCCTCCACTAGGATCATTCCCAAATGCAACTCTTCCTCCAAAATAAGATCTAAAATCGACATAATCTCTTTGTCTCTGTCATGCTTCGAGCAACCACTATCCACAATTAAATGATCTTTAAGCTCCTCTTACGGGTTGCCCTGCACAAAGATAAAGAGTTAGTTAATTTTAGGAACCCAAGCCATTCTTGACTTGTGTTCCCCTTGTGGAGTTACATACTTAAATTCTTTAAGTATGTAATTTCCACTATCTTTAACACATGATCAATTATCTTTGGTTGTTCCAAAACTTGTGTTGGTTTTCAACAAAATCTCTTTTCATCAAAATTCTCTTTATTATTTTCAACAAAATCTCTGTTTCACTCTTACTTCTTTGAAAGTCTTGTTTGTTCCCCATCAGTACTTTCTTTCTTAACCCAGTTGGTTTTAACTTTTTGTGTAGATTTCTTTGATCTAGATACTCTTTTTGAGGTGTAACGCCTTCTAGATTGATAGTAATTGGATCTCCTAGGGCTTCCATTCCAAAAAGTGCTATCAGTACCTTGATTGGGTGAAAATCTAGCAGTACTTTGAGAAGGTACTGCTTGAGAAACTTTTGGCTTATCAGTACCTTGAAAAGTGTTTGAGGGTACTGGTGATTTTGAAAAAGGTCTTCTCTGGTGAGGGTACCTATAGTCTTTTGAGAAGTTGTTGTGGTTAACCCTATGTGAATGATTCCAAACTGGTTTATTCTCCCTTGGCTTATGGTTGGTAGATCTGGTCTTTGGGAATTTGCTTAGATATTCTGAGTGAAAGTCACAGTCCTTAATCAAATGATCAGGACTATAACAAACAAAACACAATTTTTGACCCATACTCCCAAAATTTCTTCCTTTAGTTCTATGACCAAACCTATCCCGACTTTTGGTGAATTATGAAAATTATTTTGACCAAAATTATCCCAAAAGGTTTAGCGATATTTTGAAAAGGTTTTCTTGAAAGTCTTCTTTGAATGTTTATGATACTTTGGGTTGAAGGTCTTGCTTGACTCTTAACATTATCATCCTTAGGTTTCTCATTTGTTTCTTTTGGGGTTTCGAACTAGATGGACTGAATTAGATTGACGATAAGCTTTTTCCTAAACTCTAAATTGTCTACTCCAAAGCGAGAAACATCTGTCCTAAGTGGTTGAAAACTACCGGTGGGATGAGGGCGCATGATAACCCTTGTCTTTCTTAAATTCGGGAGGTGTTTGACTAATAGATTCCTCATTACTAGATGTGTTCTCTACATAGTTAATGAGTTCATCATCACTAGTTGTTATATCCTTAGAATCAAGTTGTTCACGATCACTAGGTGGGTTCTCTTCGTGCTACTAAAATCCATACCAAAACCTAGGCCGGTTTTAATGTGTGCTCTTTTACATTTTTCAACAAAACTAACATGTGAAAGGCCGATTTTCCCCAATGACAAATTTTCTAACAATTCATCCCTTTCCTTAGTCATCTTTTCAAGTTCGAAACCTTACATCCTAACTTCCATTCACTTAATTTTAATTGATAATCCTGTTGTTCATACTTTTTTGCCCAAGCCATTTCATTATTTTCATGAGTTATTATTTTGGCTTCCATTGACTCTAAGGTTATTTGATAACCACTACCTCGAGACCTAGCCCTTCTATAATTATCTCTTTCTGTTACATAATCATTAAGCACTTTTGATAAAAATCATGACACTTAGAGCATACCTCGGAGATAGGGGTGAACTTGGTGAAGTAGCTACCATAGCAAGCGAGCAGGTTCTTCTTCACTTTCCATGCTCCAATCAAAGCTTCCAAGACCATCTCTTGATTCCAAAGCGACAAATCTGGTTCCTCATCAAAAGTTGTGCTCCAATCAAACTCTTCCACTGCGACCATAGAGTAGGTTCTTGGTTCATCATCAAATTCGACCTCGGTCAACCTCGATAGATTTTCTTGAGCAACCAAAGCTTTTGTTTGATAATAGGAATTTCCTTTAGTTCAAGCTTGGGTTTCTCAATCATTACATTTGCACGATATTTAGCAAACTTGCACTCTCTTGCAAAGTGTCCGGTTCTTTGACAATTAAAGCATTCAATCTTGGTCTTGTCAAACGTTATACCTGTTTAGGCTTGAAGTCAATGCCTCTTCTGTTTTCTTCATGAAATCCTTGATCCTAGCAGTAATCATAGCAACTTGCCACCTTATATCAATTTCTTCAAGAGCATCTTCTTCAATTTGTGACAAATCTTCTTCATAAGTGACGGGTAAAGTGGCTTCTTGAGCAAAGAATGAGCATACAACTTCATCGAGAATGGATGGTGTTTGTTGGTGATGAGGTGGGAGTAGGATAAGCAACGATACTTTGAACAACGATACTTTGAGTAGGATAAGCGGTACTTTTAGTGGAAGTATCGCCTCTCTTTCGAGAAGACACAAAAGCAATCTTGTGAGATTTTGAACTTGTTTGGCCATTCATCTCATGCTCATACACCTTTAAGTGGTTGTAAAGATCATCAAAGTCCATAGTGTCCAAACCAGGTTGTCCTCGATCATAGTAGCAATCACATGCCATACGGATGGCAAACTTCTTAAGAACTTGGTTTGCATCTTCAACAGATACCTCGCTTTGTATAACTCTAGCATACTAAGAAGATTTTGGAATCATCATAGGCGACATCAAGACCTTCTCTTTCACCTGTGATGAATGTTTCAAGCTGTTGCTTCAACAGATTTCTATGCATCTTCTTGGAAGCATCATTACCTCCAAATCTTGTCTTGAGAGCGACCCATAGTTGTTTTGCATCCTTAGCATCATGGAACTTGAGTAGGTGACCATCGGGAATAGCGAGACAATAGTATGTTGAGAGCCTTTTCTTGATTTCTTCTTGTAGCTGCTGGCAAGACGACCTTAGGTGGTTTAGGTTGTCCGGGAACTTCTCGAGGTTCTGCAACAACTTCATTACCATTGACAATTACATTCCACGGTGCATGGTGCGTAATAGCAATGTCTTGCCTCATCTTCATGCTCCGAGATCATATTCTCCTTCTTGATGATAGGAATTTCGAGTGAGGTGATGGATGGGGTGGTGCGACTTGATCGACATCTTTAGGGTTTGTTGTTAAATCGGTTTTAAGGGTTTCTTCTTAATCGAGTTTCCACACAAGCTCGATACCACTTGTTGGATCGATATACTCTGACCAAACTAACTAGGTAGCTTGTAAGGGCTTAGCAACCTCGGATAAATCCTAAGTCACTAACAATGAAACAATGATATAACTTTACTAAGTATGCGGAAACTACTTCAATAAAGCTAAGAAGAATAACTTTAACTTCAACGATTTTATTAATACTTTGAACCTGCTTGATACACAGATTCACTAACAATCCCTAATAACTCTAATATTCTCTCTAAAGTCGTATTCTAAGAACATATCTCTAATGCCAATCTAGGGGTCCTTTTATAGGCATAAGGATAACCCTAGTCGGTTTACAACTCTAATCCTTGTACGACAAGTAATACTAAACTAAGAACATTCTAGAATTACATACTAATCCTTAACGATTTGCATAGCAGTCCTTTATCCTTGCAGTACTTTGATGGAAAGGGTCAAGACGAAAGCATTAGTGAAAGGTGCCAAAGATCCGTGTCAA
>CM040245.1:68659704-68680096 GCA_022545495.1 Chrysanthemum lavandulifolium | reverse complement strand
AATTGACGGTATTAATAATTGGAAGGGGTTCACATTGTATTATGACAAGGGCCAATATTGATGAAAGGGTCAAAGTTGGTTCAAAGGGTTTAGAACTCCAGGACTTAATATGTAAAATCAAGCTTGAGGGCCTAAGTCGCCAATTCGGAAAAGTCATTCCAAGGGACCACAAGTGACACTCTCGAGAAAGTATAAGGACCAATGTTGCCATTTTGCAATTTTCCGTAGGCCATTACGCTAATTTTGAAAGTTGAAGGACTAAACTTGTAATTTCTCAAACTTTTGATAATTTTTCACCAAAGGACTTATTTTGACAACTTTTGATTTTAAAAGGACCTTTGGTGACTTTACTTTTGAAATTATGTGCTCGTGGACTGTTTTTGACAACTTTTGAAACTTGGGGACCTGAACGCAATTTTTGCAAATTTGATATGTTTTCATCGATTTTGATATTTTGCATTTGAAACACATAAAACAACGATTTGTGATATTTTGATCATTTTGATGTGTTTCGAGTGTTTCGGATGAATTTGCGGTTTATTTTGTACAAAATGATGAGTATTTACACACTCGTGATCCCCACATCGAGATATTGCTAGTCCCTAGCAATGATTTGAGAAAACATAATGGATTTTAATCTCTTTACCAAAAGCCATTACTTACGGAGTAGCCAAATGTTTCAGTTCAAGTAAGAACCATGGTACAAGATAACCATGTGATTTTGAGCAAACCACCGACTTTCAATCGTTTGATTTTGTCTTTACGAGCCGTACCTTCCGGACTAGCCAAATCTTAGATAAATTATCAATATTATCTTTGGTGAGTGAATACCAATTATGGTTTTCCATCGCCTTTACCACAAGCCATAACCTTGCGGGCTGCCAACTCTTCACTTTTAGGATATGGTGGTGAATACCATACAATTTTGGGCAAATTGCAAGCCATATAAACGGATTTGAGAAATCTTTACCAAGAGCCGTTTGCTCTGGATTAGCCAATCCTTTAGTCTTCTGTACATGGCGGACGATAATCAAATGAGAAAGTGTAGAACACTTACTCCAAAAAAAATTTTGGCCAAAACGGGGAATTGGGTAGATAATATATGAAATTGTGAGAATTCCCCACACTTAGAAATGAATATTGCCCTCAATATTCAAAGTACCGTGTTATGCCGAAACAAAGAACGTAAAAGGGAAATACTACGGCCATTATTTAGAAAGATTTTTTTTTTTTTTTTTTTTTTTTTTTTTGAAATATATATATATAACATGTGGGCATCACCCCACACTAGGGTGGTAGAAAGAGGTAAGAAGTCGAAATATGGGTGAAAACCCATATGGCATGCTCTTGTTTTTGATTCCCAGTCGCTAGCTTGACTCGACCAATTCATTTGTTCATGGGAAAGTAGCGTGGAAAACCAATCTCGATCGGACTTTCGTTCACAATGTTAATGAACATATGAACATCGAAAGTTCCACACCGACGAGATATAACCGCGGTATTGTTTAATAGTAGACACTATAAGGGATGATACAGGGGTCGAAGATGGTGTCCTCATTCCCGAAAGAGAAAAGGAAAGAGCAACCACACCATCTGTGAAGAATGGAATAAAGGCGTACATGAGAATGCATGTCCATTCCTCGTGAGAGAGAAGCAAATCACCGGTTTGACATCTTTAAGCTTAAACTTGAAGCTTAGATGGTGATTTTCAAGAAGATGTCAGGAGGAGGGTAGGAAATGGTTCTTGATCAACGGACTTTCGGAAAAAGGATGTCTCCTCCGGATCAAGGTAAGTGTTATCAATTCCCATTGGAATTGACTCATCACTAAGAAAGGCCTCGACTTCATTCCAAAGTTGTCATCTTCCTCATCGGGAGTGAAGGAAGGATGGAAGAGTCGAAATAAGACCGGAAGATGATGGATCATTTTGAGCAATTCATCAATGGGAAGAATGTCTCCATTGGATCACAAACATCATCATCCAACCGAGATGAAATCAAGAGAGATTAGTTTCATCCACGGACTTAACAATCTCGATCGACAAAGCTCAATCCGGAGGTGGGACAAGTGGTGTGCTCTTGAGCTAGCGGTTTCACCACTTCCGATGAAGTCTCCGATTCTAGATCATCGTCATCATCATCAAGAACACTCTTGACTTCCACAGTACGACTTTCAAACCATTTGGTTGAACCAGGGGTAATTTTCAAAGCTTTGAGCTCAAAGACGTTTTGGTGAACACTCTTAACCGTGAAATTTGAGAGTGTTGCATTGATTCTTTCTGATTTTGATCAATTGTGGCAACACTCTTTTTGTAAAGAGGTTTGGAGTTACGGTTGATATTTAACGTGAGCTCTTCGTTGTCAACCCGTATGGTCAACTCTTGACAAACACATCGATCGAAAGCACGACTGTTTTCAAGAAAGCTCTCCCAAGATGAGGGAACTCTAGGATGCGCATCGAAATCTACTACAACAAAGTCCGCATGAAAGTGAAACTTTCCCACTTTCATCACGACATCCTCGGCTATCCCAGTGGACGAGTTACAGTGCGATCCGCTAGCTCGAGTGTCATACGAGTGGATGAAAGTTCGAGAAGAGATTTCTTCCACACGAGAGTGGCATGAGGTTAATGCTAGCGCCAAGATCGCCAAGGCGAGCATTGAAACATCCCAATCGCACGGGATTAGAAACCGGCCGGGTCTTCAAGCTTTCGGGAAGCTTATTAAGAATGGTCTTGAGCATTGCTCATTGAGAGGAGTTTTAGCCATCTCGATAGCTTATCTTTGTTGGTGAGTAAGCCTTTAGCGTGGATGCAAATTTAGGCATTAGAACGAGAGCATCAACGAAGCTTATATCAAAGTGAAGCTCATTGAAGATTTGGAAAAATTTTCCATTTGCTCTTTGTTTTTGTCTTTGAGCTTCTCATCATTCATTCTTGATGGGTAAGGAAGTCGACTAGACTTTTGAGCCGGGATGGAAGTGTTTTCGGCTCAGATTTTTCTTGAACATCGGGTTCGGACTTAAAGCTTGGACTCACCGAAGGTGGGACGTGTCGTGATGCGTGGGCTTGAATAATGCACCTTGTCCGTTGTCTCCTTGGTAACTTGACTAAATGCCACAGGAGGAGGGGCATAGGAGTCGTGGGTCCATTGTCGTCTTACCACTACGAGTGGTGACGGCTTTCAACTCGGCATTGGGATTGGTAATCGTATTGCACAGGAGTCCTCCGAAGATGGCGAAGCTTTGTTCATATTCATGTTCATGAAACCGCTCATCATATTCTTTAACTCATTTGTCTGCCGAGATAATGTGGTAACAATTTCCTTTTTAGCTCACCTCTCATGTTATTGATCTGAGTTTGCATTGATCGCATGTTTGCCTCAGTCATTTTCATGAAGTCATTTGGCATGGGAGCTTGAGGAGGTGGTTGATAACTTTGATGATTAGGAGCTTGATAAGGTTGGGGTTGGTTGAAATTGTTCCGGTTTTGATTGAAATTTTGAGAGTTATTGAAATTTTGTCCTTGATTCGGAACAAAGCGATTCTGATTGCCATGGTTTTGCACGGGAGGAAAACCAGGTGGTGTCATACCGCTAGGTGCACGGTAATGAGGATCAGCTTGTGGTCGATATTGATTGTGGTTTACCGAAGCTACGGGAGCTTGGTAAAAGGAAGCATCGGTTGCTTGACAATCATAATACGCATGTGGACCACTACAAGTTTCACACACCTTGTTTACGGCTTTGATTGGTTCCGGCTTATGAATTTCGCTTTTGATTTCCTTTACCTCTTTTATCATACAATGGATGATGTCCGTTAGAGCAGCTATCGGAGCTGCTAACTCAGAAGAGTTACCGGATGAAGAAGCAGGAGTGTTCGGAACATTGACTTTGTTGCGAGAAATAGGAACTTTTGATTTTTGCTCGCAAATCTCAATCACATCTTTAGGTTTACGATTCAAGATATTGCTGCTGCGGTTGCATTCAAGGAATCTTGATCATTACCGTTCAACCCATTATAAAAGATATTGACTTGTTGAAGCTCGTGAATTCATGATGGGGCATTTCACGAGGAGATCTTTGAATCTCTCCCATGCCTCTCCAAAATTTTCATTGAAATTTTGACGAAATCGAAATTTCATTTTTAAGATTAGTCGTCTTTGATGGAGGAAAGTAATTCACAAACTTTTGAACAAGATCCTCCCAGTTTCGATAGATCGACGGGGTTCTTTTTCCACCAAATCGGGCCGTCCCTCAGAGAGAATGGAAAAGCATCAACTTGATGACTTTTGAGGTACATCCTTGAAATTGATAGTTGAGGTTAACTTGTTAAACCAACGGATGTGTGCATCTGGTCTTCACGATCGGACCGCGAATTGATTTGTAGACACAAGTTGGATCAAATGTGTCTTCATTGAAGTGATCGAATTGATAACGGGTAAAGCGATGGCATCTCCATAACCCTCGGTGGGTGCACGGAGCATTTCGCCATAGCACGTTAAATACGCCATGTTGTTGCTAGAAATAGTACGAATCTCGGGTTCGACTATTTGGGCGACGCCTCGAGCGTCTTCTTGGAATTTCGCTAGATCACGCAAAGGACTCGATGATCTAGAAGAGCGAGTGCGCATGCGCTAGAGTTAACTCTAAGGACTCTCGAGTTAAGGAGAAATGGAATTATGAAGATATTTCGGATGAGAATGAGAATTATGAAGACGATTTGTAAAAATCAGGGTGAGAAGAATCTTTATGGGTTTTACGGTTCAAACGTCGATATCACAACAAAATCAATTAACACAAAATCGAGGCAAAACAACGATGAACTTAACCAATAATCCAAGATGAATGGCTTCTTTGAAAAAGGTACACCAATCACACGGACCCAAAGGCAAGTTTTATATCTTTAGTTCGGGAACTTATTATGGTCGCACCCCAGTTAGGTAGTGCCTTGCCTTGGTTTTCGGTGGTAATCTTTTAAGTTGTTTATTATTAAGAAAGCGATTCTTTTTGTATTTTTATTATTTGATACATATATAGAAACAAAAGGAAAAATATTTTTGTGTTTATACGTTTTTGCTTGTTTTGGGTTTTGGATTTTTAGAAGAAAATATGGATATATATATATAGAAGATAGATGATGGATGATATAAACAAAGAGTGAGGATTCAAACAACTAATCTGCTAAAGCGGAGATAAATCGACCTGACTCCGTGGCGGCGCCAAAATTTTGATCTGCACAAGAAACCGTCAAGTTTTCTCACGCAAGCAAGAAACTTAAAACGACAAGCACGGATGCAATTAAGATCGAGGAGTATAGAGTCTCCCAGGTCGTTATGTCCCAAATGAGCTATCTGATGGATAAATCAACGTCTCAGTGATCGAGAAATTTGAGCGATGAAGGAATTGAGATTATTATGACTACGAAATATCAAACAAATTAAAAGCCTTAAATGCAAATTAAAGAAAATTAAAAAGATGAAACCTATTAAATAAACGCTATCACTATATTTAAAGTGATGAGCGTTTAAAACCTAAAACGTGCGTTTAAATTAAAATCTGTGACGTCTGAAATAAAAAGTGAAACTAAATCAATATTAACCCTAAAATATGAAAATGATGTTTTATAAACCTAATGATAAAAGAAAATTTTTAGAAAAATAAAATTATTTTTATAACTAATTATCTAATTAAAAACTATTTTTAACTATTAATTAATTACCTAAAATACAAGAAAATAGGAAATTAGGCTAGAAAAATAAGATTAACACTTGGAAAAGTCTAAAATATCAAAATAGACTTTTCAAAACTATTTTTGTATTTTTGTGACTATTTTTCTATTTTCTAGGAATTTTAAACTATTAAAAACTAATTAAATCACTAAAAATTACCAAATGAACTATGAAAAATATGGAAAATTACTTTTTTACTTTTATATTTATCTAAGCCTAAGAAAATAAAAATTATTTTTTGAACCTTTTCTAATTTTTGTATTAAATGCTATTTAAAAGTGCTAAAACTAATAAAAATCAAGAAAAATAGTAAAACAGCTGAGAAAAATCTGAAAATTTCAGGAAAAGTCTAAAATGATGCTAGGAATATGAGAAAATTAGAAAAACAGGCACTTGTTTGGAGAATTTAAGAACTGCTTAATCAAGTGCTTATTAATAAGCACTAAAATAAGCCAACAGTGACACAACAAGCACCAATCTATTACAGAAGCTCAAATATGCAAAATGTACCCTAATTCAACTAAAAACAACAAGTGATAACCACTGATTCACAGGATACAACAGTTTTGATGAGATGAACTAATAAGCTAATGACAGATTTAGGTGTCCTCTTTTGATACAAGCACAAGCTTCATATTAAGCTCAAAATGAAAAATAAGAATTGGATCTTGGAAAGGACCTGGGTAAGAGTATCTAGACCAAAAATCAGACAATGGCTAGCTCTATTGAGCCCTGTGCAAGCTGCACCAATTCTGAGAAAATTCTCGATTAATCGAAAGCGATGGCGAGGGAAATGGTGTCGACTTTGAGCTTATCGGTAGCTTATCAAAGCTAAAGCCAAAACAGATATTAGGCCTTATAGACCACCTAGCTGACTACACTTGTGCCAAGTTTCAAGGTCTAAAACACTGAAATGAGGACAATGCAATAGCTGGTAATTCTGAGAAAACTGGATCAGACACAACTTGACTTTTTGAAAACAGATTCTTAGTTTGACTTTATTGAGATTTGATCCAATGTTTTGAACTGAATATGATGTTTTGACACTAGAGATGATTACCACAAGCTAGATCTAGATATTATGAGCCTAGATGCAAGTTTTTAGCTACTGTTCTTGACAGAAACAGATTTTAGAGTGATTATAAAGTGATTTTGACTTTTGGCTTTTGCAGGCACAAAGTATTGATGGAAATGAGTCTATATGAGCTAAGTAAACTCAAAGCAACAAGATTCATGCAAAGCACAAGCCCTGAACACAACTGGTTCAAATTTATTCCAAACACTCATGTCACAATGTTTTGCAATTTAAACTATTACGATCTTGAACAAGCTTAATCCACTGATCAAACTAGACTTACTTACCCTAAATACAACTTTTAAAACAGATTTCAACTATTTTTGACAGAAGAAACAGATTATGCTTTTTAACTAAATAACAACTTACAATTTGTCCATTAGCCACTATGGCTTGCCAACTGTAAACCAAGAACCACTAACCTAAATATCAACCCACAGGAACTAAATCAACCCATTTGAATTGCTGCATCAACCCATTTCTCTTTCCATAGCCAATTGATCACCTGTTTGACTTTAGTTGACCAAGAATCAAAATGGTTTGAAACTAGATTTCAAACTTATAAAAAGCTATGAAAGCTTATATAAACTTGTTAACACCGATTAACAAACCGAATGAAGATTGTCTTTATGAAATAGAAACTTGAATTTTTCACGATGAACACACAAACATGAAACTAAAGGAAACTTTGAATTAATGCTTGAAACTTGAATAATACGAACTTGTAACTTGAGATTGATACTTAAGAACAAAATATTACAATTTTTGAGTTTAACTAAGACTTAACTAAAAAAAACGACATAACAGTAAATTTAAACTAAAAATTCTCTTTTTTGCTTCTTCTCTTTCCTTCCTTTTATACCAAATGTCTTTCTCTCTTTCTTCGATTTGATCCACCATTTATTAGCCATTGGATTGCTTAATTGATCATGGCCGTTTAAACCTATTTTGGCGCCAAATTCTCATTTGGCGAGATAAGGTTGAGTGAGGGAAGGAAATGCATTTAATGATGTTTGGAAGTTAGTTGTGAAGTGGGAAACATATTTGAGAAGAAATTGAGGAGGGAATGGGTTGGAGAAGTGTTGCAGCAAAGAAAGTGAGAGTGAAGGACTTTGGCGCCAAGTTGAGACTTTTGACCAGAATTGACCAGGTATTAATAATTGGAAGGGGGGTTCACAATTGTATTATGACAAGGGGCCAATATTGATGAAAGGGTCAAAGTTGGTTCAAAGGGTTTAGAACTCCAAGGACTTAATATGTAAAATCTGAAGCTTGAGGGGCCTAAGCTGCCAATTCAGAAAAGTCATTCCAAGGGACCACAAGTGACACTCTCAGAAAGTATAAGGACCAATGTTGCCATTTTGCAATTTTCAGGGCCATTACGCGATTTTGAAAGTTGAAGGACTAAACTTGTAATTTCTCAAACTTTTGATAATTTTCACCAAAGGACTTATTTTGACAACTTTTGATTTTAAAAGGACCTTTGGTGACTTTACTTTGAAATTATGTGCTCGGGGACTGTTTTTGACAACTTTTGAAACTTGGGGATCGAAGCGCAATTTTGCAAATTTGATATGTTTTTCATCGATTTTGATATTTTGCATTTGAAACACATAAAACAACGATTTGTGATATTTTGATCATTTGATGTGTTTCGAGTGTTTTCGGATGAATTTGCGGTTTATTTTGTACAAAATGATGAGTATTTACACACTCATCAATGTTTTACTCCTTCCCCACGCCATCAGTTGCAATCTGACAGCCACAAAGTTATCCCGACAAAAGCGGTCTGCGATTTTCCGGAAAAATTCTAGAAAATTTACATCTTTAGAATCGGAAAAATTTACGCAAAACATCCATTATGACTCGATACAAGCATTTGACTTGAACAAACAAACATAAATATCTTTTAGTTAATTGTTATTCTCATGTTTACGTTTCTTTTGAAAACGTGTGTAATCCTCCTACACTTATCCTTTATGTAAAATTCCTTTATATGCAATTAAGGCGAGGTTAAAAACAAAATAAAGCATTTTACAAATTTAAACATGAGGATAAACAATTAATAAAAGATATATGACACTAACAAGCAAACAATTAAGCATGGGTTGCCTCCCACGAAGCGCTTTTCTTTATTAAAGAGTCTTGTAGCTAGACTCATAGTCGTGCTCTACGTTTCCTCACCACCGCCTCTTGACGGTCTCAATGGGGATTCCATGTTGTAGAAGTGCCACAAAATGCACTTCTCTAAGAGTTCATTCTCTCCCCATCGGTCCTATATTCGGTCCTAGGCTCAAGCAATCCTTATAGAATCCGAAAATCTTAGCCATAACATAATCAACACCTTTTTCCTATCCTCATCATTCCTATAATAGACCGACAGGTTTAAGTTCCTTTTCATCATTAGAGAGTGATGAAAACTTCTCAATCTTAAGCGGAATTTGGTAAGCTATGTCATCGGTCTCATTCTTGAATCGCACTACTCCTAACGAGGGTCATAGGTCATCCGGTGCTTTCTATGAAAGGTTTTCCTAGAATAACATGGGACAAGCTATGGTCTATGGCCGTGCTAATATCATCCACAATTATGAAGTCCGTAGGAAACGCGAAACTACCTACATAAGCAGGCAATCCCTTAATTCTTCCGAGAAAATTGCAACTAACATTAGGATCATTGGGGTCTTGCCTAGTTGGAATAGGCTTCAATATCCAATTGTAGTAGGTGCTAGTCATTATGTTGATTGGGGACTTGCGATCAATGTAGGCTTTGCCACAAAAAGGTGTCATATGAAACATGGTATGTTAAGATTCCAAGGGTTCCCAAACTTGATTCGAGGACTTTTCCTAACATACATGTGACGAAGGTCATGCACTAAGTGAGGTGGCGAGATAGTTCTTCTTCCGTAGGAAATTTGTTGAAATAGTCAATGTCTACTTCATCTACTTCCTCGGGTGTTTCATCATCCATAAGTGTATAGTCCTCTTCGTCATTTGTTTCATTAGGTTCAACTAAGGCGATGGTATTGACGAATTGGACATGCTTAGTTAGCTTGCTTGGATCCTTAATCTCTATACACGAAGGCTCGGGAGTTGAGATAGCACTAACCTTCTTATCACTATTAGTTATGGCTTTCAAAAGGTTGTCTATTTTCCTATCCATCTCGGCTTGTTGATGGTTAAAGCGGTCAGAGAGCTTAGCCATTTGGGTTTCTTGGGATGCAACTAGGTTTTGCAACATCCCTTGACGTTTTGTTGGTTAGGACCGTTAGGTGGGGCCATGAGAAATCATTGGAGGTGAATTCTTTGGTTTGTCCCGATGAAGTCGGGCTTGCCTTTCCATGCCTCTCGGGTTTCATTGAAATTCCTAGGTCCGGGTATTGTAGGAATCTTCCTCCGTTCCATTAATCGTGAGGATGCGTAGTCAGCGGAAGCATGTTCGGGGATCGAGTGCTAGTCTTGGTGTTATGAGGATCACAAAAGCGGCTCACACGAGGAAGAAACTTTGTTCACAAGGTGTGAAGATTTAGGATTTTCGTAGGAGCTCATTAGGAATTTAACTTGATCTTGAAGTTCGATCATCCTCTGATCGGAAGGAGGCAAGGAGATTGCCTTAACGGTTTGGGCGACTCACGGGGTCATCGACTTTCGTTGTCATAGAGGAGAGGTCCTCTATTATACCCCATGATTCTTCCGCGGTGAGATCACTAAGTTTTCCACCGGCGCTTGGTCAATGGATCGCTTAGTGGGGAAGTTGACATGATCATAAAAGATTTAGACTTGGAGCCAAAGATCAATGCCGTGATGAGGGACTTTATGAAGTAAGTCCTTGAATCGAGTCCATGCTTCGTGAGAGATTCACCTTGACGTTGTTGGAACATCAAGATGTCATTCCTAAGCTTAGTGGTTCTCCCGTTGGGAAAAATTGAGCAAGGAAGCGAGAGGTAAGATCATCCACTTGAGATGGAGCCGGTGGGAAGTCGCTCAAGCCAATTACTAGCTTGGTCCCGTAGAGAGAATGGAAGAGACGGTAGCGTGGTCTCCCGAGTAGTAGCATCAAGGTCGATGGAATCGGCGATTTTGAGAAATCCCTCGGATCTTGATTTGGATCTTGAACGAAGTCCATGGAATACACATCCGTTTTGCACCAACCGGATGGTGTCGGATCGCAGGCCGTAGTTTGGGCTTGGTCGGGAAGCTCAATGGTGTTCCTATAGCCTAGGTGGCTTGGTCTCGAGTATTCACCAAGAGCACGGGCTCTTGGCGGGTCATTTGGTGGTGGGTTGATGAGTGGTGGTTGGTTATCACCTTCCATGATGAAAAGTGATAGGTGTTACGAACAAAGGTCACGAAGAAGGGGATAGACTATGAGAAAGCTAAAAATGAGAAAATTTACTTGATAGGAATCAAGCAAAGAACCTAAGCGGTGGACTACTAACTAGCTATTCTATTCCCTTGTTATATAAAAACTTGATAACGCTACACGCGTCGTTCGGGGTCAAGGAAACTTCCTTTTCTTCGAGCAAGTTTTATAACACCCTAGGCGATGAACCTAATCATTGTAGTGTAGTAATTAGGGTAAGCCACGGGTATTGATATCGTTCTCTGGGGAATAGGAATGCTAGTAAGAGTTACTACGCTAAGGTTAAGGTTGAGGAAGATTATTTTTGTATTTTCATATTTTATGAAATGGAAAGGTCTGAATCTCGGGTATTGGATTGGGGGGTTGGTATTTCTACCGAGTACTCTACTATTATCTAATTATCTAAACTAAGGTTGTGGGAGTCTATGTCTAATTAATGTGTGCTCGTATGATAGTTTAAAGATGTGTTTACTTAGGTTGTACTACTCCTTAATTATCTCCTATTGATGGTTGAGTTGTCACGTCCTTATTCTTAGTTGCGTTGTGTGTCTAAAGTTGTAGGGTGTCGTTTCTCCCAACTCTTTGAACTTACCAAAGGGTCTCGTCTACAAAACCCACTAGGGATAATAAACTCTTACTCTAAGGCACTCTTTGGATGGTTTAGCTTACAACTACTCGGGTAATTATATTCTAAGGTTCACAAAGATGAATCAAGCATTAAGTACACAACGAATGACCTGTCGCATTACTAGATCATTAATCAACTAAGATAAGAAACAACCAATCAATATTCAATAATTAAGTTTCATACTTCTTAAGCAAACACACAAATAAATTAGCGGGACATGGAGAACATGCAAGCATACAAACAAATAATCAAAGACATAATTGAATTAATGAAGTAAATACTTATCTTGATGTAAGATAGGGTTTAAAACCTAAAATCTTGTACAAGACACCTTAGGTTCGGTTTTAGGTTTTCACTCCAAAAGACTCTCCTAAAAGCGAAAATTGGATTCTATATATAGATTACATATCTGACGTCGTCACTTATGTTTAAATGACGCCGTGTGTCGCCGTCATTAGGGTTTCGTCTTGGCCATATTAACCTTGCGACGTCGTCACCTTATGTCCGTGACGCCGTCCTCTTGACCGGCGTCGTCGGATTGCATCTAGGCCGTCCCGAGTAGCGACGCCTACTCTTTTACAACCGGATGTCGTCACTTGAAAATCTGAGTTTGGGTTACGAGCAGTCACAAAAATCCTCGGACGGCGCCGCAATTAGCACCCGGCCGTCGCCTTCTATTTTCATCATTGTGAGTGTCTCGATTTTGACTTTGGCCATTTTCTTCATATATTCACGCCTTTTCGTCCAAATAAGTTCCATTCCACATTTTGCCTTCAAGAGACCTAAAAGTGAAAAGGAACGATATTAAGCAATAACGGATACAAAAGTGATCAAATAAGGACTTAAACGACCCCTCAAAATGGTACCTTTTAAAACCTTATCATTCTGCCCTATATTGTTGAGCTCTCAGAAGGGGCGTTAAATAAAATTTAGGTGGCTCTTAAAGGATTTGGCAACAAAACAAGCAAGCCATGGTTTCCCGGTCTCAGTGATTACAAAAGGCCACGTGATGATTGATCGTTTTTGTACGATTGGTCATTTTCTTCAAATGGTTAGATATGTTTTGAGTGTTTCATCGAATTTAATTTTTCGTCTGCTACTATGTTATGTTATTTTTGTAAACAAAGTTGGTCAAGTAACTAGTACGGAGTACGTATTTTTCAACTAAAAAATCAATTTGTATGCCTAATTGATGAACCTAAAACTAAACCAACAAATATGATTAGTGAAAGTTAAAAATTGATTGATGAATATGATGAGAGAGAATCAAGTGTATTACATTTATCAAATTATAAATGGAGTAGGCATATTTGTAGGTCTAGTTATTAAGTTTATTTCTAGTTAGTGGGTCTATTTATTATTACTCTCTCAACTAACTAGACTTACCTAATACCTTAACCATCTTATGGTTGATTTACGATCGTGATTTTGTCGACCCTAACCTTTTTTAGATAACTACTAAACTAATGCTAAGATTAAACTCGTTATGTTGAACCCTCTAAATAAGTTGACAATGTTGATTAATATGTTTGGATTTTTTAGATAATTATCCTCTAGTCTCTACCAAGTCAAAGTTAATATAAGCAAATAACCATCCATATAAGGATGGTAGAAGTGGGACAAAAAAAGTCGGTCTTGAGCTTAGCTCGACCGACTTTGAAATCGATCGCCACCAGCGTAAGCTTGGAAGCAAATATCGGTCGAGGTAGGAGAATTAACACAATCGGTCTAAATCTTGGAGATTGCATATCACAAAACTCAAAAAACTTATTATCGTTTGCTATTTAAAAAAAAAAAAAAAAAAAAAAAAAAACTTCTTTATAAAACTTTACCACTTTACAACCTTATAAATACCATCCTTAAACACACTTCTAAACACACAATTTCAAACAATATTTCTATCAATACCTTCAAACACATTCTTTTAATTATGTCGTACGAGCTACTTTTTGGTTCTTCGTCTTTCGACGATGATGAAGTTATTAGTGAGTTTACAGAGTTTGCTTGGAACGCTTACCAAACATCACAGCCAAAAGTTCCACGAAGGTACATACGTAGGGATCATGAGGGTGCTAATAATCGTTTAGTGGCGGCATACTTCTCCGAAAACCCGCAGTTCGACGAAAGAACATTTTGTCGGCGATTCCGAATGAGCCGAGAACTATTTACACAATTTGTTCGAGAGGTAACCGATTAATCTTCTTATTTTCAACAAACTTTTGATGTTAGGGGCATACCTGGTATTAACCTATTTGTTAAGTGTACGACGACCATTCGTCAATTGGGATACACGGTCATTCCTGATTCTCTTGACGAGAATCTGGCAGTGGCTGCAACAACATCCCGTGAATGTCTCCGTAAGTTTTGCACGGTTATCATGGAGTTATATGGTGCTGAATTTTTGCGAAAACCCACGTATTCTGACCTTGAAAGATTATATAATCACGAGCATAAGCATGGGTTTCCTGTGATGATGGGAAGCATTGATTGTGTGGAAAACTAGAAGGGGGGGTTGAATAGTTTTGCCGATTTTAAGTTAGTTTCCAAAACTTTAGATTCGATGTTGTGTGAAATCGTATGGATGAAGAGAGTATAGATCTAAGAGTAATGCAAATAAAGAAAGTAAAGTAAGGGATAGAAATGACACAACCGATTCTGATGGTTCGGCTACAAGGACACCTTCCTTGCCTACTCCACTCCCCGAGTCACCTACTCGAGAGTTCAAGCACTATGTCAACAAACTCCTTCAACTTGGCGGAGAAGCCTTCACAACATTGCTTACACCTTTTGGTACAAAGCTAAATACCGAGTCCGTAACACGGAGGACCAAACCAACACAACTATTACACAACAAATATGTGAAATATCAAGTACAAGATCTTTGCTACGAAATCTTGTGGAGGAACAAATCAATCAAGGACCCCTTGCTTGGATGACTTGTAGAATGCTCGTGATCTCGCCTTAGAAGGACCTATATGAGAATCACAATAGAAGAAGAAGAACAACTCTCAGATCAAGTGATCTTTTGTTAGAAGAGTATAAGAATATATGATAGAGTTAGTAAGAAGAGGGTGAGTAAAATGAAGAAATGGCTCTCATTCTTGGCAAAATCTTGCCAACTTGTAACGGATCCCTTGCTTAAGGGATCCGTCTAGTGTAACTCTGTGGATCCGTGGGCAACGCTCTCTTTGCCCATGGGTTTTGGGTTATGGGTCATGGGTCATGGGTTATGGGTTGGTCCATGGTTATTTATTTAGATACAATGTATCTAATAGATGCAATGCATCTAGTCAATGGATCATGGGTTAATACCATGGGTCATGGATATGCTCCATGGGTATGGTTCATGGGTTGTGGTTTTTACCCATCCTAATAAACTATTACAACAAATGATTTATTACAACAATTTGTATTAAATGACTATATGTAAATGCTTTACAAAAATAACATGTGTTCTTATAATTTTACTTATGATAACATTATATTTGTTATCAACAAAACACAAAGAGATCGCTAAATATTAATAAACGTTTTTACGGTTTATTTGTATTAACAATCTTCCCTTTTTGTTGATGACAAAACATAATGTTATGATGAGTAAAACTTAAGATTAGATGTATGTTTTGAAAGCTAAGTTTTACTTCTTCTCCTTTTTTGTCGAAGCAAAAGTTACCTAACGAAGAAATAAAAAGTGGAAAAATAGTCCACGTATCTCAAACTCCCCTTGACGGTAGTTCCCCAGAATGGGCGTCAAGTGAGAAAAAAATATCCTACAAAGAAAGGGTTAGTAGTAACATGCATAAATAATCTTGTGATTGAGAATCAAGATTGGGAGCCGTGGTATGTAAACAAGGCCTTGTAATAAAACAACAAAATGTAGTGGTATTTATGCCACATACAAGCATGTAAAACTAAGAACAAGACTTGTTCTTAAAATGACTCAAAAGAGAAATACTAAAAGTAAAAATGATTCCTTCCATGCTTGCATAAGGTTATGGATGGAAGTTTTGGTGAGTGATGATGTTGATGCGATCAAGGATGAGGTTAAGTATGACTCGCATTTCTTCCTAATTTCTATTGCAAGATCCCTAGTGGATTGGCAATGTTCACAATGTAAGTGATGTGGGTAATGAGTGTGGAATTTTCCTGGTAATTTTGATTTGTGAGATCACGGAAGTTGTGGTGGAAAAGTTGGAAAATACGGATCAAAATGGAATATTTGGAAGTGGTGGTGGAAAAGAACCTAGATGTTCTTGTAACACAATGGGAGCTAAAGATGGTGAGGTTTCAAGGTCTTTGAAGATTGTGTTTGGAGAAGTAGGAGGTGTCAAAAGACTAGTTCTTTTTCTTGGTTTGTTGAGATCTTGTTGGAGTCTTAAGGAGTTTCAAAGAGTGACCTTAGGTGGTGATTTGATGGTTGATGAAGTTGGTGTACTTGTTGGTGATGAAGGAGGTGCTATAATAGAAGCATTTTGTGGTGAGTGAGTGGTTGGTGATCAACCATTTGATGATGGTTTTGTTAAGCAACAAGGTAGGATGCTAATCCGTGTAGATTTCTAGATTTTGGTTGTGGTATTTTGGAAGGTGGGAGGACAAAATTTTGGAGTTCTTGAAAGGGATTGTTTGCACTAGGTGATTCATCTATGTTGGAAGATCTTTTGGGTGACACGGTGATGCTTGTTTGTGAGGTTGAGAGTGATGAATATGCAAGCATTTTTGGAATCATATTTATAGAAAAATAATGCATTGTAATGAATGCTTGACCCAAAATGTGGATTAAAATCTAATGATTAGATATGAATTTAAGGCATGTGATCATGAGAACACAAGCATTAAGTAACATACTAAATATATATATATATATATATATATATATATATATATATATATATATATATATATATATATATATATATATATATATATATATAGTGTATCTTTATTTTAAGAACCTATTAAGTGCGAGAATGCGAGAACTCCCATTGACCAATCATAATTTAGTAAATCATTTTTCTTTTCAGTTAATATAATTAATTCGTAGGGGCATTATGGGTATTTAACATCAACACAATCTTCTCAAAAACTGCCCCAAAGGACTAATTCTTTTTTTCTCTCACATATCTTCTACTCACAAAACAAACCCTGATTATTTTTTTCAGCCGCCATCAAAGATTTTTACATCTTTCCATGAAGATTTAACAAAGACCGGGATAACTAAGCCTCACTGTAATATAAAAATCAACCAAAAACAACCTATCTGAAACCGATCTAAAAAGCGGTTTTCAAAATAAAACCACCCAGAACCTCCATGATCATGAATGAAAACCCAAGTTTTTCATAGATCGATCCTCTCGACGCGATTGATAATTTCCGGTGTGTTTATGCTTCATGTGGTTTTTGAGTTTGTTTTGTTTTAACCGGATGTGTCAATTTTGATTTCATGTGTGGTGTTTTTGCGGGGTTGTGGCGGATCGAGGGAATGTAACCGGATCTTACAGGTTTGGTTGTTTTGGTTTGTTTGGTGGTTTCGAGTTTTGTAAGATCTATCTCCAATATCTGGCACATGATCTGTATTGGTTAGTCCTTTGGTTAAAGATTTAGAATATAATCAAAACATTGTTTGCCAGATCGGACTTTGGTTAAAGATTTTGAGTTAGGATTATTAGCATGAAAAAGTTATGTTTTTAAAAATATATGTACCCCTTTTATATCTTGTGGATTTATGCAGCATGTTATGTGCACAATTTCTTGACTTTCCGGTTATAATATTTGGTATAATTACTAATATTTGGTCTTTACCCAAAAAAATTAATAATATTTGGCACATGAACTGTATTGGACATCTGTGTTTATAATTAGGCATTGTGTTTTTGCATAGTTGGCAATTTCAACCAATTAACTTATGAATCGAGTTGACTTGGGTAATGTATTAACCTTATCGGTCAAAGAATATAGTTAGGGTTACCCATAGAAAACCACATGTCATTTTTTATGGTCCACGTCATTTAGCCTTTTTTATTTATTTATTTATTTATTTATTTATTTATTTATTTTTTTTAGTCATTCTTTGGTACATATAATAGAAATAGTAGAATATTATTTGATTCTGAATTACCATGATATATGAATTAATCTGAGGATTCAATGTAGTTTATATTGCATTATCGTGGTCTTGCTTTTTATGCATTGATCTAGTTATATGATTAATTAGGATATGATTTTTTTATCATGGTGAATTAAATATGCATATGTCGTGTTTAGATATGAAATCTTGTCACGATGACGATGTGAGGTCAAAACATATATGTTTTAATTAGTGAGATTTAACTAATGAAACCATATATGTTTGAGAACATTATGTTTTTAAACATGTATGTTCAAAACATACCTGTTTTAAAACATATATGTTTTAAAAAATGATTGCTTATGAACGGAATGCTTAAAACATGTATGTTTTTAATATTATAAAACATATATGTTTTGTGATTGGATTATATATGTTTTGAAGACATAAAAAAATAGTTCTCTTATTTGTGTTTGTTAGTTTAAGCTTGTCTATGTGTGTTATGTTATCTTGAGTTTTATTTTAAAAATATTTAAATTTGGCTATTATTTTTTCTAGGCGTGACAATCTTTGAAGGCGTGAACACATGCTGGAAGTACATATATGTTCTTGGAAGGCGTACATGTATGTTTTTGGAAGACATGCGCACATGTTCAAAATAATATGATGAGAAACTTCAAACACATATGTTTTGTGCACATATATCCGTTTACGTTAATTATTGTTAGTGCACAAGTGTAAAGATATATTATATTCATATATTTCTTCTTATTATAAATTTGTATCTTAATTGTATTTCAATCTATATCGAATTTTGTGTTTAACATTATGTTCTTGGTTGTTATAAATTTACATGATCTAAAAACACATATCACATTTTCATTTGAAAAACAAGTATGTCGAAAAACTATTCCAAAACCAAAATAATTAAATTAATTCACAAAACACATATGCACTAAATCTGTTTTAAAACATGCATATTTAGAAAAAAAAAAAAAAAAAAAAAAAAACCGAAAACTTTGACTTTTACTATTATACCCTTTAGATTAAATAAAAGTTTAATATTTCAAAATGCTATGTTGCATTGATATGTTGCACAATATGCATTAATAGGAGTACATAAAGGGTTCTGGTTCTCGCACTTAAAATAAGAATGAATAAGAAGAACTATAACCGCAAATCCGAGATGCACCGACTAAATTTGATGCATCCCTATAATCTTAGATGCATTATAACGCACCATAGTGTGTTTTCTAGCTTTTAATCGATGCATATACGTATATTAGATGCATTTCATGATTTCTCTTGTTTTTGTTCCTCCGCACGTGCAAAATCATGAAAATCAATTTGCACCATCTATACATCAAACCGCCACACCCCAAATTACTGTTTTGCGGTGGAATGGAATTCACGGGATTGATCGCCATAGCATCACGATTCTGAGATATATTGAGCGACCTAAAGTGTCGTTTGGAAAACACATCGTTTGATTTAATAAAACAATCGAGTTTACAAAGTGTAGGTCCCAAATGAAAATCAACTGGTGCGGAAATAAGTTTGTTACAATTCAAACGATGTTTTAAAGTGCATAAATCCATGAGAGACGCGTCGTCACCGAGACTCTATGATAAGTCCTTATGCATGCCATGAAGTGAATGCCTTAGATACCTGAGATAAAACATGCTTAAAAGTAGTCAACACAAAGGTTGAGTGAAATCCATAGGTTTAATTAATTGCTTTGAACACAATATCGTAGTGTGAGTTAAATTGATTCACACTCATCGTTGAAAACAAAACAACATTTATTTCACTAAGTTCATGACAACCAAAGCGTAAACCTCGTACCAATAGAAATTGGTAAAATCGTTTCATCGCAGCCCTAATAGGTAAACTTGCCAATTTACCTTAATGATTCAAATATAGTCGCTCGATTTCCTAGCTGGGTCAATAAGAACGGAGTGTTAATTCCAATAGGCCTATTCACAATATTCGCGCCACTACTTAGTGACTAATGGTGCATGATGTAGGGACTTCAAACATGGCAATTGATTACTTAGTGACAATAAAACATTTGTATATAGCATACAGTTCAAAGCATTTGTGTTCGATTAAAAATATAGCATGTATCTCCCCCAAGAGTTTGTAAAACAATTAAGCAATAAAAGTGGGGCTATGAACTCACCGGTTGCAATGATTACGATGACAAAAGTGGATACACTGAAATGTAGCGTGAATCTCGAAAATGACCTATTATGAATGATATGATATGTAATAAGTCATGATGTAATGCTATGCATGCAATTCGGATGATATTTATACCACTTGTGAGTTTTTGAAAATAATACTCTTCGTCGAAAAAATACTCTTTTGACGTATTGACCATTCTTAATTTACTTTGCAAGTATTTACGTCAAATGACATCCTACAATAGTTTCGTAATGATTTATTGTGAAATTATAACTTTTCGTAAGTAAAATCACATCGCTGAAATTTCCATGTAAGTTGACTAAACGGCCTCTAAAATCTAGTCGTAAAATG